>JAXQQM020087633.1:0-309572 GCA_034641835.2 Pinus albicaulis
ACTAATTACGGTCAATATAGTTCTCTCCCGCATTATTTTATCCTTTTTCGGGCTCGAGAGACTAAATTTATGAAAAATTACACCAATGGAGTTTTCTTAAGTTTTTTCTTCTGACTCCCTAAATATGAAAAACACCGAGTTTCTCCTATACTGGACTCGTTGAAATTTAATAGTAAAGGACCTGTTCAATTTTAAGCAGGAACAAACCACTCCTTTTTAGGGTTCGAATTTTAAACTAAGTTGGACTCATCCGAAGGATGAGCTTATAAACAAGAAAATGTTATCCTCCTCAAGCTTGTCAAAAATAAAGAGGTACTTTCCAGAAATGGTGGGGGAAAAGAGAGAAAAACGAACATGTCTGTTACATTTTGATTATTCGGAAAACCATTAACCACTCTTGAACACGACACTTTTTGTTCTCCTGGGTTGGGAAATCCTTTTCCTAACAGTTAATCAAACCATATTGAAATTCTTCAGCCGGTTTCTAGGTATTAGCTTTGGGTCAATTGTCACCAAGCCATCTGCAGTGTCGTTATGTGTTCAAGAGGATAGTTCAAACAAACCATTCATCTGCAAAATATCTGTCATCCATTTTGACCATCCCTGAGTCAGTCCTTGCCGATATATTTTCAAAACTTGATCTATGATTTCGTGTTGTGGGCTTGCCTATGACAGATCACTTTCTATCGACGACAACTCATTATCTAGGAATTTGATCCAGAAATCGTCAGTACCTTGAAATCTGCATGCCTCAATGGCAGGTTTCTCGCCTTCGACGACAGGTTGCATCATTGACCTTCGATCGAATGATTCCGTGAGATGTTCGACTTCAGCTCATTCATTCACATTTCATGGATTGTACTGGGTACTTTGAGAGCCATTGACATTATTGGTGGTTACTCTCACACTTGTTAACAGTTTACATCATTGACTGGTAATCAAGTGGTTTCTACCATGTTCGACTTCGACACATTTATTCACATGGATAGAATCGTACTAGTTCGAGATGCGGAAATCAAGACCCTGGATCTAGTTTCCACCATCCAGGCTGCGAGGAGTTTTATTATTATACAATATACTATTCATTACAGATGGCTGCACCCATGCTGTGTCTACAATATTGATGTAATATTAAAATCATTTCTGTATCAGAACAATTTTAGTTAGTTTTTGATCCGAGTATGGGAATGCCTACCTCAGCGATGATATGTATACATATATATTTTGCATTGAATGTTTTTACAGGTTCCAACTGGGGTGTCCACAGGATGATCCTTGAAATGATAAAGTACTTCACTCTTCATATATGACAGACTTCATCTTCATCTATTTCAGACTTCGCACTTTAGGGGGCAATCTGTTACACTAAAAAATGTCACCCTGACATTCTGCTGACTGTATGAGCTCATTGACACTCATACTTACCTCCTCTGCAAGTCTTACAACCTTTGTTCCTCATTCCAAGCCTCAGAACTGGAAGAAAAACCCTAAAAATCTCTGAAACTCAGGGTACGCAGGTAACATGAAGCCTGCATGCGTTTTTAGCTAGGGTACGCAGGTAAAGTGAAGATAAACTGCGTTCTAGAACGCATTTTTCCAGTGTTATAGGTGCGGTACCCCTGTAAAGTCAAAAAAGCGCGAAATTAAACCAAAAAAGTTGAATTTTGGTCAATTCTGGAAGGTTCTGGATGAGATTTTTTGGGGATGAGTACGCTTTAGTAAGGTGCATGTATCCCACACCTTAAGGAACTAATACCTTGATGTGAGGAGCCTATCCCTTTGAAGGAGGATTCTATCCCTTCAAAGGTGGAACCCTAACCTCCTCATCTTCTCTATAAAAGGAGGCATTGGGTAGCCTCAAATGGTTAAGATTTTTGGGAAGAAGATTTTTGGGTGAAGTTTTTGGAGATTGAGATTCTAACCTCTTTCTGCTGAGCTTTTGAGAGGAAAGATCACATACCTCTTTATGCTCCTGAAGGAAGAGTGCAAGATTTATCAAAGTAGAGGAGATTCCTGCTTCAGACCCCGGGAAGGCCTTTCGAACATCAAGGCTAAGGTTGTAAGGTTCTTCTGTTATTTCAAGATTAATACAATCAAGTTTTGTTTTTCTCAATAAATTGTCGTTCGATTGTTTATTTCAATAATCTATTGTTTGATCATTTATTTCATAGATTCCTTGATCACTATGATAGGTATGTTTTATGATTATTTTTTATACAAGTGCTATTTAATATTTTCTTGTTTGTGACTGCAGGTCGACAAAGGATGACACTTCCTTGCGATGAAAGAACTCTTGTTGCGACGAAAGGATTATTGTTGCGACAAAAGAGATCTTGTTGCGATGAAGGATTATTGATGCGACGGAACCACCACGACTGCAAATAAGCATTTGGATCTAAGGTAGGATCGACACCTTCATAGCATTTAATTGCAAAACAAATATATTTAGAGAAAGACAAACTTAGTTATTCGTTTGTTGCTAGATTGTCTTCTGACACTAGGGAGATCGGTCTTGTCCGCAAGAACGATTTATCCGGCCAACACCCCTCCTTCTTCTGCACCAACACGATCGAGCTCCCATATGGAGATGCATTCATTCGGATGTGAAATTTCTGCAATAGCTCCTGAATCTGCCTCTGGATTTTTCCGTTCTCCATAATAGAGCATTGATAGATCGGTCCATTTTGTAGCGGTGCGCCTGAGGTTAGATCAATGGAGTGCTTGACCTGACAATGCAGAGGTACCCTTACAGGTGAGGTGAAGATTTCCCCGTGCTTCTCCACAACCATTTATTTCCATGCAGAGGAGCCCTGCTTGGAGGTCGTGGCCACAATATTCTTCATGCCCTTAGGGTGGGTCATCAGGAAAACAAATTCCTATTTTTGGAAATGAGCTTACTGCATTGTTTTGCAGCGATCAAAGATATGGTGGTAGGTAGTCCTACTTCTAGTATCCTATACAAATTATTGCCCAAAGTAACAATAATAGCACGAGTCTTAGACTCATACACATCATGTCACTTCCACAAGTATGGTTGGCCTAATAATACATCACAAACATCAAGAGGAGTCATGTCACATAATACCTCATCTGTGAAGGGCTTGATGCCATAAGGAAGGTGACACTATTGGTTGAAATGGAGATTCCTTCCTTGGTGAAGCCACCTGATGGTGTACGGTTGTGGGTGTGTTGTGGTCGGTAGGCCTAGCCACTTCACGACCTCTGCTGAAATGAGGTTCTTTTAGCTCCCGTAGTCGAAAATGAACTATGAGGAACCCTTCACCCACATTTATGAATGGAATAGGTACTCCTCCTCCTCTGTATTTTTGGGTTCCTCCTTCTTCCTCTGTATGTTGGTGGTGGAAACAATGGTGTTGGGCTCCGCATCGATAATCTGGTTCCCTTTTTCATTCCCCTTGTTGGGTTCTGACTCAGAGTCGTAACATGCATCTGATTCAGAAGCCTTCAGCTCGGCCACCAGTGACTGTTTGGCTCGACATCACTTGTGTTGTGATTGGAGCTCTTATGGAATTCACACTACTTTCCCATGTCATTCTTTAGCTTTGCGGTGTTTTTCTTCGCTTGCGTATTTGGTGGGTTGTCTTGGGCACCTCACCTTGACTTTTCCTTTGTTCTACGGTTTGGGGGCATCTTTCCCTTGCTTTTGATTCATAGGTCCAAAGTCTCGCTTCTTCTATTTGAATTTATGCTCAAACTTGGCAGCATACCAGTATGTTACACCAAACGAGGAGATGTCAAGGAACTCCATTTCCTCTTGAATGTATCTGTGCAGACAACTGCGGTAATTTAGCACCAAATTTTTCTCTAAATATTTGATACCAAACTTTGTACGTGGGGTATGGAAAAAATTCGTCATCTCATTCACATCTTGATCCCTTTGTTTCCACATCATAGTCCATTATATGTACTTGTCTTCATATCTCCCCACAGGATAATATTGTTCCTTGATGGCGTCTCAGAAATAATTCCAAGTGCGTGCGGCCAAGAACAAGGAGGGTTCCATCTCATCCTTTTGGTCACAGTAGGTTTCCCACCTGTCCATGACATGGGTGGCAGCTTTGAGGAGTGAAAAAATTATCTTTTCCCAATTGGAAAAATCACCGAGAAATATCCTTCTAATATATCCAACCATCTATCTACGACGTCTTCATCTATTTGGCCCTCAAATATGGGAATGTCAATGTTTACTTGTACCTTAAAAGGAGTGGCGCCTCCAAAGTGGTTTTTGGATGAAGATACGTCGTCAGTGGGTAGTCGTTGAAGGATCTGGGCAAAGTTATCCATCATCTTGTTCCTTTGTTTCTCAAGGGCCTCCTCGTGCAATATTTTTATAGGATCTCATGCTCCCTCGTCTTTATTTTCTTCCCCCATGGGAGGCCGTCGGGGTTTGCGAGGCTGATCTTGCAAAGGTTCAACCAGATTGAGCCCCAACTCCTTATACCCTGACCTCGTTGGAGACATGTAAAGAAAGATCGAGAAAGAGAATATTTCCCTGATACCACTTATCTAGACTTATGTGGGAACGCAATCAAATAAAAAAATAAACATAAACTCAGAGATGTATTAGGAATAACACTTCATTTCATTAATATCAAATACTAAAAAATTCTTACAGACAAAGTGGAAAATAAACTAGATCAGGCGATGGTAGCTTATCTACGAGAAGATATGTGGTGGCTAAATGCCTCTAAACTGTATTATAATGAGTTTCAAGGGAATTTTTATTATTGAACAACATGGGAAAACCGTAAACATCCAAAAACCTAACCCTAATATATGAAGCTGAAAAACTATGGGCCATGTTTGTGTAAATTGGTACATCAAATTCTCGGGGATGTAACTTTGGCATACGATCTTCGTTTGATGCGCATAGTACCTCGTTAGAAATATCTATTTGAGGACTACAACTTTCGAGTGACCAACATAGTAATGTTGTTTACGGCCTCAAAACGGATCCGAAATTTCAAGACCCGAAACATTGCCAAAAATAGTAAATTATGCTACAATTAAGGAAACTGAAAAATTGAAAGAAAAAATGGTGCTGGTCCTAGTGGAATAGGCGAGTGGCAACCAATATCCAGCTAGATTAATCATATCCCTTTGTGATAGCTTGTTTGAATACATTTTCAAGATGTCTTGTCGTAGGTGAATAACTTTTACTATGAAGCCCAAATGAATTAGGAAATTTTCATACATTTAGGCTTTCATTCAACACAATATGATATTTAAGGATATATGTGAGTATGGAATGCCTTTGCCATATCATTTTAATAATAATGGTATGTATAAATATGATTTTTCATAATTGTTAAAATCAAACCATGGTAGAGGGGTGGAAGGAGGGGGAGGGATTGTTTTGAATCCCAAAGGAATAATATTGGACAAATTCTCTTAGGGGTTTCGAAAAAAACCCAACAATCAAGCTGAGATGTATCAATTTTCTTGGGGTTAACATTAGCAAACAAAAGTGGCATCAAATATATAAATATCCTAGGTGAATCTTCCTTAATTATTCGACATCTTAGAATAAAGACTCCCCCATTGATAATATTCTAAGTTTGTTATTCCATCGCATCATTAATATTTTTGGATCTTTATCTAACTACTCCTCCTATCACATCCTTCATAGTCTCAATAGTGATGTTGACCTCCTGGTCAATAGAGCTTACCTCTTAGCGGAGAGGAAAGTAGAAATCAGTGGATTCCTTGACCAAAATAGCATCCCCTAATTGATGTACATAGAGTATATTTATTCTCCCTCCATAATCCCATGGATACTCCCTTTTGATGAAACCAAGTTAATCAGTGGAAAATTGTTCCCCCAATACCCATACCTTCACTCCCCTCTTATAACTCAATGTTTAATCATTAGTGTAATCAAGGAATTGGTGACATCTATCATGATGGTATGAGTCCTCCCGTACTAGGTGATCGTGACAACCTCTAGGGCTCGATTGTATGCAAATGTGTGGCATTCATTGGAATTAACTACGGATATATTCACCCTTCACTCTGCATCAATGGTACTCATTTTACTTATCCTCTCTAGTGTGTCACTCCTATGGGAACTGAGAAATATTAGATAGGAGCGTGAGGTAGAAACCATGGCGGGCGATGAAAATCTCTCTTCAGGGAATGGGAAGATAATTGTCTAGCCTTGGGACCCTGGCTCAAGTGATGTGAGTCTACAACCACATATGGGGATTTTCTTCAAAATGGGGTTAAAATGGTGGCGAGGAGGCCCAGATCCCTCAATTTCAAATGAGTAGAGTTGGACATGTGTCGTCCCCTCTCTAATTCTTGGGAGAAAGGAGACTTTGTTATGTCGAACGGTGAGAAGTTGGGAATATTAGGAATTATCTTTTGAGCTTCCAGAGGCTCCTCCACTTCTATGGTATTTAGATCTCGGGAGGAATTCCAAGCTTTGTTGTATCGAGAGCGGAAGGCATAATTTTTTCGCTAATTCAAAGGTAAAATTATTCATTTTCAGCTAATTTTCTTTGGTGCACCATCGAGAGACCCCTGTTGTTCTCAAATCTCTGAACTATAATCCAAAGCAAGGTATATGTTGGGAAACCAACTCCAAAAATAGAAGAAAAGAGATATCAACGCCTTAGAAATAAGCCACTTCGAGGGGGAAACCTCCAATACATTACATGAATGAACAATTCTTGGATGATACAAATGACCAAAACCTCCTTCTATATATAGGAGTCCATAGGGCCACAATGTAATCCTAGTGGAGCCACAATGTAATCCTAGCCGACCTAACAATAATAATTTAAGGGCACAATAATAACGATATTGGGGTTACAGGGGTACAACAATAACAATAAGGGGGGCTACATTAACATAATAAGGGAATACACTATTAATATAGGGACCTAACATGCCCCTCTCATTAAAAAAAGTGTTGTCCTCAATGCTTCAGTAGCTCCGGGTGCTTTTGTATAAAATTCTCATCCTCCCATGTAGAATCTTCAGTGGGTAAGTTCTTCCATTTGATGAGATACTCTGAAATTGATCGATTTCATAGTTGTCGAGTTCTTATTTCCGTGACTGCTTCAAGTTTGAACATGGTTTTTCCTTCCTCATCAAGTTCTGGCAATATTGTTTGAACTGGAAGTTTGTCCCCTATAACCTTTTTTAAGCATGAAACATGGAAAACTGGATGCACTCGTGAAGAAGCAGGAAGCTCCAATTTGTATGTCATAGTACCAATATTTTGCAAAACCTTGTAAGGACCATAGTACTTTGGCGATAATTTATTATCCTTCTTATCTTGCTTGAGGGACATTTTTTTGTATGGTTGTAGCCGTAAAAATACCCAGTCTCCCACATCAAAAATTCTCTCACTGCGATGTTGTTCTGCCTGTTGTTTCATTCGATTTTGTGCCAAATTTAGGTTATCCTTTAAGAGTTGGAGAACTTCTTGTTGATGCTCAATGTGATCCTCCACTGCTTGAACCCTAGAATTTTCTCTTAAATAAGATGTGATGGATGGTGAATGGTATCCATAAAGTGCCATAAATGGGGTCATTTTTTCTGCAGTATGGAAGGAAGTGTTATACCACCATTCAGCGAGAGGTAACCACTTGACCCATTTTTCTTGCTTATCAGATACAAAACAACAAAGATATCCTTCCAAACATTTATTCACTATCTCTGTTTGACCATCAGATTGAGGATGATAAGATGAGCTATGAGCTAGTTGAGTACCCAAACAAGAACATAATTCCGTCCAAAAAATTCCTGTAAAAATGGGATCTCTGTCACTTACAATAATCTTCAGGTTTCCATGTAGCTTTTGAATTGTTTCCATAAATGTGGTAGCAACTGTACTCGCTTTAAATGGATGAGACAATACACAAAAGTGTGCATACTTGGTAAGTCTATCAACTACCACCATAATGACGCTCCTTCCTTCAGACTTAGGTAAGCCTGTGATAAAATCCATTGAAATATCCTCCCAACGTTGACTTGGAATGGATAAAGGTTGTAGAAGACCCAGGGTTTTAATTGTCTCAACTTTATTTTGCTGGCAAACCAAACATTCTGCCACAAACTTTTGAATATCATATTTAAGGCCATCCCAAAAAAAATCTTTCTTCACCCTGTGGTAAGTTTTTAAAAATCCCGAGTGTCCTCCTAAAGGAGAAGTGTGCAATTCCAAAAGAATATTTTGTTTTAGTTTGGAATGCTTGAAAATATATAAGCGATCTTTGTAGAATAAGGAATCATTTTTCCAACTAAATGTATTATATGTACTAGGATCTTGCTACAACTTTTGAATGAGAGTCCACACTTCTTCATCCTTCTTCCATTCATCCCTTGCTTTGGTTATCCAATCTGGTTGGATAATTGAAATGGCACAAAGCAATGCTTCCACCTCTTCATCCTTTCTTGAGAGTGCATCTGCAACAACATTTAGCTTCCCTTTTTTGTAGAAAATTTCAAAGTCATAACCCAACATCTTTGTGACCCATTTTTGCTGCTCTTCTGAAGATATTCTTTGTTCCAAAAAGTGTTTAAGACTATCATGATCATTTTTTACCTTGAAGTGTCTTCCCATTAGGTAAGGTCTCCATTTCTTTAGTGCATGTAGTATTGCCAACATTTCCTTCTCATAAATAGCCTTTTGTAAATAATTTCCTTTGATTGAACGACTTTCAAAAGAAATGGGTCTTCCTTCTTGCATTAAAACAACACCAATTCCATTTCCTGAGGCATCACATTCCACAATAAAGGTTTTTGTGAAGTCCAGCGTAGCTAAGACCGGTGCTAGGCACATTGCCTCTTTAAGATGTTCAAAGGCCTTAGTTGCTTCAGGAGTCCATGAAAATGCATCTTTCTTCAATAATGTTGTTAGAGGTGTTGCTATTCTCCCATAATTTTTAATAAACTTGCGATAATACCCTGTTAACCCGAGAAATCCTCGCAACTTCTTTATGGTTGTGGGGACTTTCCATTCCTTAATGGCTTTAATTTTGCTAGGGTCTACCTTAACACCCTCGTGAGATACAATATGACCCAGATATTCCACCTCTTGTACTCCAAAGAAACATTTGGATGTTTTTGCATATAATTGTTTCTCCTGCAATAGTTTGAGCACCCTGTCAACATGTTGAACATGATCCTTCCAAGACCTATTGTATATTAGTATATCATCAAAAAATACTAGCACAAATTTTCTAAGGAAGGGTTTGAAAATCGAACTCATCAACCCTTGAAATGTAGAAGGTGCATTGGTAAGGCCAGAGGGCATGACTAAAAATTCATAATGACCCTCATGAGTTCGAAATGTTGTTTTCGGAATATCTTCGGTCTTCATTCTAATTTGATGATATCCTGAATGAAGATCCAACTTGGTAAAATAAATTGCTCCATGTAATTCATCCAATAATTAATCAATCACAGGAATGGGAAATTTGTCTTTAATGGTGAGCTTATTGAGCTCCCTATAATCCGGACACATTCGCCATGATCCATCCTTCTTGTGTACCAATACTACCGGAGCAGAGAAAGAACTTTGACTGGGTTGAATTATACCCGCCTCTAACATTTCTGCAATCATACGTTCAATTTCGCTCTTTTGGAAGTAAGGATATCTATAAGGCCTGATGTTTGGAGGAACACTTCCTGGAATCAAATGAATAGCATGATCATGGTCACGAATAGGTGGGAGTCCTTTGGGAGTTTCAAACACCTTGGAATGATTGTCCAAGACTTGTTGGAGATCTGCAGAAATAGATGATTTTGATGTTGAAACTTCTAGTGAGCATAATTGTGCAATTACGCCTCGTTGTTCTTTCTTTAGAAGCTTTGTCATGACATTAGAGCTTATTATCTTTCCCGGCTTCCCCGCAATACCCCGTAATTCGACTTCCTTTCCTTCTGAAAAAAATTTCAAGAAAAGTTCTTGAAAATTAAAAGCTACTGTCCCCAAAGATTGCAACCATTGTACTCCTAGTACAACATCAGCACCTCCCATAGGAATGGAAAGCATTGGACTAGTCAATACATATTCCCCCATGGTTAGCTTGATATTATGGCATTTTCCAGAGCAATTCATAGTTCCTCCATTTGCAACCATCACTTGACATTCTGGTGCTGGGTATAGGAAACAATTTAATTCCTTGGCTACCTTACAATGAATAAAATTATGGGTGCTACCTGAATCAATCAACACTATTACTTTTTTCTTCTTGATATGTCCTTCTATCTTGAGAGTTTGAGGAGTGGTAATTCCTGCCAATGCATTACACGATATGGTCAGACTCATTTCTTCCTCTTCTAGGGTTGGTTCCCGGTGTATATCCTCTTCTTGTTCATTTTCTTCTTCCTCTTCACAATCTATGTAAAATAATTTCTTCTCAGCACACTTATGACCTTTAGTGTATTTGCTATCACAACTATAGCAAAGCCCTTTTGCTCTTTTTCTTCCAATTGTTGTGGTGTCAACCTTGTAGGTTGTGGAAATCTAGGCGTAGCAACACTTCCTTCTTTATAGAATTGAGTGGTAGGCTTCCTTGTCGCCATAATTTTACATTCAACTTTTCTTGCCAACCTGAATGCCTTCTCCAATGAATCCAGTTCCAAAACGCGAACTTCATGTTGGATGTTATCCTTTAAAGTGCCTATGAAGAGATCGATCCTGTGTTCCTCTGGAATATCAATTACCCTTATATTCAATTTTTGGAAGTCCTCAATGTGCTGCCCCACTAAACCCTTTTGTTTGAGATTTATCCATTGGCTAAAGAAGGTGTTGCTCTTTGTATCCTCATAATGTGCTATCATTTCCTCCATAAAAATTGACCAAGTGACAATTTTTTTACGGTAGAAAAGCCATCGATACCATACAAATGTATTTTGTTCTAAATGTAAAGCTATAATGCGTACCTTTTGTGTGTTTTTCACATTACGGAGATCAAAATATTGCTCCATATATAGTATCCCAGTTACAGGATCATTTCCATCAAACTTCCTCATATCCATTTTTGGAATATGGTGGTTCTTCCCGCCAACATTAGAGTTTATGAAATCATGATTAACATTTATTTTGTTCTCATCATGAGTTTCCTCTACTATATTTTCACCATTAGGAAACATTTATTTTCTCAACTTTGTCAAACCTTCCATGTCTACTTTTAGATCATTCTTCATGTTTTCCATTTTTTCTTCGATATTAGCTTCCATGTCATCCATCTTAGATTCCATGCCAGCTTCCATGCCATCTATCTTAGATTCCACGGCTCTCTTCAAACCATCCATATTATTCTTCAAACCATCCATCTTTTCTTCCACGCCTTTCTTCAAAACTTCCATTTCATTTTGTGCTACTCTTTGCTAGAGCGAAACTTGGTGCACTTGCTCTTGTAATTTTGATACATCATGTTGCAATTATTCATCTTCATGAGTCATAGTAGAGGCTTCTGAAGGTTTAATGGGTGTTGAATTATTTTTACGGGGAATTTCTTAGAACCCAATACTAATATCTATTCTACAATACGCCCTTGTAATCAATTCAAATTGATTCTTCAAACAAGACTTATGCAATTCAGAAAAAAATACACACCTTATTCTTGCTTTTGAGGAGCTTGATATTGAAATTGGATTATCTCTGTCATTGCGGCTCTTCAATATCTGAAATTTGGCATTGAGGTAGCCCTCTGAATTCTCTTTCGAATGCCATAGGTCTGACCTGATTTGGATTCTCCAAGGCAAAGTTATGTCCAATCTCCCACAATGACCTAATTATGGACTAGTTCAGTAGAGCGAACTTGTATGACTTGCCACATGTCACTGTTTCGTCCTTTGGCTCTAAAATTGATATCAAAGAAACTACAGCCCGTGTACTTGTGACCACTTTTTACGGCACTCCAATCCGATTCTCAAAGAGAGAGTTGTGAATATTTTCCCACAATCACCTCTTTGAGATGAAATTCAGGAGCCTGAAAAAGTACTACCTTCCACAGATCATATCTCTGAAAATATCGTGAACCAAGATCTGAAATTTTGCGTGGAGTTTCCTCAGGATTTCGGCTTTGCACCCTAAAAATTTCAGATTTTGAACCTTCATAGAAAAAAAATTTATAGCAAAAATGCCACGATGACCTGTTTAGAGTAGCGAAACCCTAAAATCCAAAGCTCTGATACCAAATGTTGGAAACCAGCTCCAAAAATAGAAGAAAAGAGATATCAACGACTTATAAATAAGCCACTTTGAGGGGGAAACCTCCAACACATTACATGAATGAACAATTCTTGGATGATACAAATGACCAAAACCTCCTTTTATATATAGGAGTCCATGGGGCCACAATGTAATCCTAGTGGGGCCACAATGTAATCCTAGCCGACCTAACAATAATAATTTAAGGGCACAATAATAAAAATATTGGGGTTACAGGGGTACAACAATAATAATAAGGGGGGCTACACTAACATAATAAGATACTACACTATTAATATATGGACCTAACTGTATAAGTGGGGTTTTGTAAAGGGGTTAACTGGTCTTGCATTTATTTCTTGGTTCGGTCAAGTATTTTGATCTAACACAAGTATTTGGGTTAGCTTTTTTTCAATTCAGGTGATTAATAAAGGGAGGTGGGGTTCTCTCGGTCAGCCCAATTTTGATCTATTATGTCCTCATTTGGTTTGCATCTTGCCACCTATTTCCTATGGATTCTAGCAACAATACTAACTCTACTGATTCAATTGTATGAGACCACTGCCAAAAGTTCCATAAAGAGATGAATGCATAGATTTATGAATTGCAGAACAATTGTGTCAACAACAAGATGAAAATAAAGTCAACACAGAAACAATGGAGACCCAACAAAAAATAATTAGTCAGTTGGAGGATGAGGTAGAGGCTCTACGCAACATTATCATGATTTGCACTTCTAGCCCAATCAACCTCTGAGTTCTACAGGAAAACATCCTCAGGGCTTTGACATCAATTACCTTGATGAGGATTTCAATCCGACTTAACTGTAATGTTAGGAGTCATATGTACTTGGATGTTGTTCCAATATTTTCGTGTGTACACATCTAGAACAATAAGAGTACTTAATCGATATGGGGCTTTTATTGTAATTTGGGATGGGGTAGATAGATGCAATTTGGAATTCCATTCCAAATTACCATGAGAAAAACAATAATGTAACTCTCTTGAGTATTTGTCACAACTAGGCACGGAATTAATGAAAAACATACTATTTTTGTTATAAAAAAAATCAAACCATGGTAGCCCTATTTTGTACTCAGGAATTTAGCCTAAAAAAATAAGATAGTTAAAACAAAAAACATCAATTAAAAACATTGCTCTTACAAAAAAATATTAATGATGTTTAGAATGAAAAACATGCAAATTTAAACTATCAAAACAACATCATTGATTTTTTAAATATATATGAAAATAGTAAACTACATGTTATAGCTCAAACCTAAAAATTTTGAGCCATCACAATCATGCGCCCTACTTCTCTTTTTGAAACTAGGAAGATTAGGATGTGCAATGAATTTGGAAATGTGCATAACAACACCTTAACTACGAGTATCAATACTTAAGCACACCATGCCTTCCTTGCATGGATAGATGAGCCCAATAAAGTGTTCCATTATTGGAGACTATATGCGTCCTCCTAGATATTTGTGACTTTAATTGATTACTTAGGATGTGATTCCACATGCGTAGGCACGTAGTCTAACTAGGGAATTTCACCCTCTATCTATGCAGGAAAATACGAAAAAAAAAAAAAAACATAAAATTAGAACCAAAATGGTATATAAAGAAAAGCATTTAAACCTAGGAACTTCAGTAAGGATGGTTCACGTCCAGTGATCAAATTTGAAGGGCAGGTCCAAATTTCAATTAGAAGGCCATATATTTATGTCACCCTTCCATGATGAAAAGCTTAAAAAAGCATTTCAATTGACCACAATATATTATTTTTACATTTCATTTTCAAAAATAAAAAACCATCAATCTTTATGTTAATAAAAGACTATTACATATACAACAGTGAAGGAAGCTCTATCTTGCATTGCTTAAATCTCTCATTGGCAATGCCAACATAAGTCTTGAAGACAATATTATAAGAATTTGGATGGATACCACCGGAATATAGGAGATTATGATGTGTTAGATTGTGTAATTTTGACTTTGTTTGACAAGGAGCAACAACCTGGAGGTCTGGATTTTTCTTATAGAAATTTTTACTATTATTTGAAGCGTTGTTTATAGATATGAATACAACAATGAAATTATGAGCATGGTGGACAATTATTCAAGCTCATGATGCCAAACCATGATTCTGTAAGTTTGGCATTTAGCATTTTTAAATGTTAAAGACAAATAGTCAAAATCACTGACAACTTAGTATGTCATTATAAATCATCATTCCCTGTTCACTTTTGTTAATAGGGTTATGTCACACAATTATCTCTCTTCTCTAGCATTTACTTGTATTGAAGATCACCATTCTAAGAATAAGGAGTCATTTTCTCCAAAAATAACCCTAGCCAAACATTGACAATGTATCAAGGATATCTTTCTATGCTTCATAAGTACATATGTTCTACTTCTAAATCATGTCTTGGGAGTGGTCATTTTGCTGGAAATTATTCACCAGTTGGTTTCATATCAAATTCTCTTTCCCATTTTCAGCATCCAAGACATGAAATTTTAAAAGATAATGGTTTAAAACAACATAAATATTTGAAATTTTACAAGAATTTCCTGGTAGACTTTGAATATGAATTTTGAAGTCAAGTGCATGATGTTGTATAGGATCAAGTGTCAATTTGAAAGGTAACACAAGAACTTTGTTGATATTGATTTGGGAAAGTTTTAGAGTTCCACCTTCACCATTCATAATAGATGTCAAATTCTGGATTTTTCTTGTGGTTTAATGGAATATACCATATGGTTTTACTTTGGGAAGAAATATTCTCCTCATATTTGATTTCCCAAATAGAAAAATTGGAGAAGAGTCTCCATAATTGAGGTCCAAATCAAGCAAAACAATGTCATATTGACCATATATCTTATTCAACGTGGTAGAGAGATTGTACAATTGAATACCCATAGAGTAGGCCTAACACTTGGCTTTCATACCCATTAGCATATTTTGTAGAAATGTGAAATATGGCATGTCAGAAGAAATGGAACCCAGGTTTGCTGAACCTGATTAGGGGGCATCCCAAAACCTTGGTTATTGTTGGTGTAACCTGGAGTGGAGAAGGAGGTCACATGTTTTTTTTCATCCATGGCAGATGTTGCTGATTCAATTTCAAAAGATATTGCACCCCAACATTGGTGGGGATACAAGGAGACTCCAAAAGTGGAGGCAAATTTGGAGAATCAATATCATGATAACTTGAGCTTATCCAAAGCCCTAATGGGCCATTTTATCTCTAAAAGATTTCTAAAATATAATCACATCCCATAATATTTTGTCACTCTTATGAATTTAAAATAGGAACAAAAAATAAACATATAGAAATCACTACATCTTAATGAAATTGAAATAAGACAAAAATATGACAA
This sequence comes from Pinus albicaulis, assembly GCA_034641835.2. Taxonomy (NCBI): domain Eukaryota; kingdom Viridiplantae; phylum Streptophyta; class Pinopsida; order Pinales; family Pinaceae; genus Pinus; species Pinus albicaulis. Next base: position 15,578 of record JAXQQM020087633.1, read on the forward strand.
AACATAAATATTTGTATTAAAAGTATATGAAAGGTCTTATTTATAAAATTCAAAATAAATTCTAGCTTATATAAGAGGTACCAATGGATTTCTAGCTTATAAATTTCATATTTGACCAAATCATTGTTCTATTGTCTATTAAAACTCTTTTGAAATGATGAGACTTCCAATAATTGCACATCTCAAATAATTGGAACAACAACCCCTTGACTTGGTCGCAAAATTGATCCAAGGTAGGTTTTTCTTCTAGTTATAAACCTTTGACAGTTGTGGTCCTCTAGCTTAACATACCTTATGTTATATCCTGCAATTATTGAATTCAATATGTTAATAAAAAAACATAATAAAACTTGAAAGATATTATAAAACAGAAAGTAAAAGTCAAATGGTATAAAACTAAAAAAAACACTTTCACTGATGGTAATAAACATTGAAGCTTACTAGTTCTTTCAATCTATTCTCATAGTGGAAGAGGTTTTCGAGTTTTCACCTCCTTCCATTCATCATAACTAGCATTCAAATCTACCTCATTTAGAGCATGAGGTGCACTAAGAGAGAGAAACATTAACATATCCAATGTTTTTAAAGAAAATTTTGATCTATCATTATTTTTAATTCGATTTAATTTTGAAAACCTCTTTCACATACTGTTGTACTAGCTAGAATAACAAGAATTGCTTTCCATATCTGCATTAAGCATGGAAATCTTTCAAACCATTCAATTTCACCTCCACATAGATCCCATACTCCAAACATATGTTTTTTTGGGTAAGATTTATAAATAGTACATATAAATTCATCCATTTCACCCGTACATTTAATGTTGTCCACAACAAGCAAGCTTCCAACACTAAATTTTTCACATATACATGTCAACCATATTCTTGTTTGAGAGTCTCCATCATCCATAGCCTCATAATAATTACGAGGACTAAAAAACTTAGCTGCATTAAAAATAGGAAAATCTATGAACCTTGCATTTAGAGAGTCAATTATCACCTTCATTACAAAACCTTTTCCCAACATAATGCAGTCATCTAGTGTCCCTGATCTTTGTGACTTCAGAAAACTCTCAAACCTCAATTCATTTACATGTACTATACCTTTGCAATCTTCAAACACAATAGTTCCTTGTTGTGTTTTACTTAAAAAATATGATGTGTGCATTGCACCTGCCCCAAATGTGCCTCTTTTAAATCGCTTCTAAAGCAAGTTGATAGTGATATCCAAATTCGTTCCAATAGATGTAATGTCAACATGATCCTCTTGAAACTTTTGATTCAACTTATTTAACTCAATAAGCACATCTGCAAGTGGATGCAAAATTGAACTTGAAATATTGTAGCCATCTCATACATTTTTTCTCCACTAACTCCCAGTCTCTTAACAAAGGAGGCACGAGCTTAACGAGTCTTTCCATGACTTTTCCTCTAGAAAGCCATCTAATATGATGAATTTGTAACACTTCTAGCCTTGTGATTTGAAATATTCCATTAGCTCTTTCAATTCTCCATGTCTTTTAGTATATTTCAGTAACCATGAATAGATCTTTCTTGCAAACTTATCAATAGCTTGCAACTCTTCAAAATATGATGAAGCATCATTTGCTGTTAATGCTTCTCAATGAGCAATACAATGGATATCTAATAAATGAGGGGCATGTCGACAAAGCTTTGTAGATAAACCTTCATGAATACCCCTCATGGATGATGCTCCATCAGATCCAAATCCAAAAAACTTTGTCATGGATAGATTCATGTTTGCTAAAAGAGATGTCACAACATCATACATAGATTGTGATGTTCCATCCTTAATCTGTAGGAAGGGTATGAATTTTGTAGCACATGGACTTCTTCCTTCATTTGTAAAATATGTAATATAAACAATCAAATGTTGCACCATAGTCCGATCAATGCTTTCATCAACTAAAAGTAAGTAATATGGCCTTTGTAAAATCTCATCTTTGAATTTTCTCCAATATACCTCCTTAGCAGCTTCTAAAAATTCTTTTCTAGATGTTGTATTTGTATATGCTGAGTATTAATTTATTAAAGGCATGTGAGGAGTGTTTTTATACCTGTTCAAGTCACAAATTTACTTATATACTTCCAAAGGTAAATCAAGTATTGCAACAAAATACATGTTCTCAATAACCGATTAATTCTCTCTTTATGAGCATCAACCATTAGCTCTACATGTTTTGTAATTGGAAGAGTACTTTGTTTTCTTTCTCCCTCTAAAAGTTGCAAATAAAATTTATGAACCTCTGATGTTGCATGGATGTTTAAAGCACTAACTTGAAGAGTTGTGCTTCCATCTTTAGAAAATGGAGTTTCCATTTTAAATTTTACACACCATGAACATTTTATCCTTTCAACACCATTACAATCTTTTACAACATAAGCCCATGGAAATCTCATCTTCCATTTGGACTTGAATTTTCTCTTGTACCTCTTGGATGCCGGTTCCTCTTCAAGAAATTATGCACTATCTGATTCATGGTCCTCATCTACATGATCATATACTTCATTTTCATAAATGTGCAGTTGATTAGAGCATTGAGAGATACCAAATGCATCGGCAAGTGAACGTTATTTTAGATCCCTTTTTGGGAAACCAAGAGGTGGCATTTTATACCTGTAAATCATAATCAATCAACAAAAAAAGAAATATAAAAAATAGATTAATATTAAAACACACAGATTCTTTGAAAACAAAATAGTAGACAACAAACTTCATATGAAACCTAATGAAATGAAAAGAAACAAATAGATCTCACACACAGAGATTTGTTGATCATTTAAATTAAAACTAACATTGATCTTCATGTCCTGAAAAGAGGAAAAAGGGAAAGCCAAGCTTGTTTTTCACACCTAAAAGTTATCCAATCTGTTATTTCATTTCATATATTGTTAGGAGCAACTACAGTCTGTTAGGAATTAAAGATAATTAACCAAATCTAAAATAATTTGTATGTCCTGCATAAGAGCTTGATCATAAAGAAAAATGAGTATTCAATACTTATTAGTTAAATTAGTAACGAGCATTTAAGGCTTAGTTTCATTTGGAGAATTCATCAAGTTAGACCATAATATTCCCTACCTTAAATTCATTACTGTATATATTATAGAGAAGATGCACATATACTTTGCTGGATATTACTTGTTTTTAATTGGAATTTTTACACAGTGAGTTTTTCTTTTTTTTAATTGTACTTAATCCTGATCTGAGTTCAATTTTTTATATTTTTGTCATCAAATCCTTTTTCAGTTTGACCATTGAAAGGGAGACATAAATACTTCAAGTATACTTTACCCCTTTTTAGTTTGACTCGCCGCTTCACATAAATGTTCAAGCACTTGATTTCTTCTTTTTATCAGTACATCAATTGAAGTTCCAAGGCTTCCCCATGTGGGTAAAACTTTTGTCCCTTATTCTTAGTCAATTATGTGTAAGAAAATCATAAAGATCAATTCCAAAGAAAACACACAAATTGAAATATTGGTGAATCAATTATGACTATATTGGTAAAGAACACACAGAAGAAAACATAATTGAAATATTGGTGGATAAATTATAACTATGTTCTTAATACTACACTGAGCTCAACATAAATCATCAAAAATAAAATGTTTTGAATACCCCTTTGATGAAGGACCCTCCATGGCAAAGCTATAATTAGAAAATAAGTACATCGTACATAAAATCTCGCTGTAGGACATTAGCGATGGCTGGAAAATAAGTACTTCCAGACTGAAACTGAGACTTACTACCCAATAAATATGTTCTCCATCTCATGGATATCTCAGAAAATATCTGCGAATTATGGGCAATTTAGTTTTTTTCCTTGTTTAACTATTCCTCGTAGCTTGGTGCTTCTCATATCAATCCAAAAATCTTGGAAATGCCTCTGGGTATTTAGAAATAACGCTTTTGGTTGTAAGTGATCATTTATGTGCAATGCAGTCATTCAGATCTATTTTATTGATGTGCAAACACAAAAAGATTCGAAAAGAATTGTGCAATACCCATGGGGTCCCTGGCAATTCTCCTGCTTGAAATTTGTTAGCATGATTTGCTTGAGTTCAGGGTTGTTTTGATTCCAGTCGAATTTGTTGGGAAAAATACTGAGAGGGGGGGTGAATCAGTGTTTTGAGCTGACTGAAAACTTTTACTTTTCCTTTCTCTTAAACCATATGCTACATTACTAAATCCAACTTGTATTTCCAGAGATCTTATTATGCCTTTACTTAGATCATTGCATTATTCATTCATCGGATGTTTAGTAGTAAGCATTAACAAAAATAACAGAACAAACCATCAATCATAAGCAACACATATGAACACCAGTATTTAAGGTGGAAACCCAATTCGGGAGAAAACCACCGCTGTTGTTATCTCAGTCTTCAATATTTATTATAAAGAAAAATTCTTACAATTTATGTTGGCGCAGACTTATACCAGCACGCAGGCACCCACCTGTAGAAAGGCTACAACCTTTTCTCGTTCTCTAGCTACTACTGGAAGGGAGCTCCAACCCCCTGATTTTAACACCAGCTTCTACTGGCAGGAAACTTCCACTTTCATACAGAAGGCTTCAACCCTCAGATCCACCAGATTTCTTCAATTTCTTCATCAGACTTCCATCAGGTCTTCATCATTTTTCGCCGATCATTATAGAGATATATCCATAGGTGCATCATATATACATATATCTCTTAAATATATTTATTTAATAACAACCCTTGCCCTCGTACAAACTGAACCATAATACGCTTCTCCTTATATAGTTTTTGCCTTTATCAATACCATGAGTAGAAAACCACTCAACCACTAATGGTATTCATATTAAAAGTCGAACCAATCCAAATTGAAATCCCAATCTTCTTTCTTCCATGCACGAATCATCCCAAAGGTAATCTTTATCTCCGCCAAATAATACTATAGCCAAGGTTAAGTAATATTAACGTGCCGCTGATGGTTTTCTTTCTTTTATTGGAATTTTATTTATCGAATTCGTGGAATTTGATAAATAAATAAATATTATTCACAACCTTTGGTAGTTAAATATATGATAGAAATTTATATTAATAACCAATGCTTTTATCAAATGGTTTTTAAATATACCTTTGGTTCCGGCCCCACATACATAATCAATGGCTTAATCAATATAATTTAAAAACCGGGCCCATCGCTAACGATCGTTTCCATCTGACGGCGAAGAGCACATCGCTCGGTCTTCAGATGATCCGACGGTTATCGTTCGTTGATGATGCACGGATGATAACGCGCGATGGCGCGCCGTACCTTGGGTAACCTTCACGCATCTATAGAAAATGAACATCGTCCGATGACCCCTTCCCAGATCAACGACGCTCAAGAATTTCGCTAGGCATCCTGGGTCGAACAATAACACGCGATGGCACGCAGTGATAAGTGGTTTTGTGGAGTCGTACAAGGACGCATGTCGCCCGTTCTATGGAATCGCTCCCCACCTCTTGAATACCGCTTGCCCGTTGAGAGCGGTGCGATAAAAACCACTTCCAGCCTTAAACCACATTCATTGTTCATTCGCAAGGTTCCGCCCCTCTACTCCAGGTTCCGTCAGCGTACTTTCGCTAATTTTTTTCTCCGCGTTATCAATTCATATAACCACGATTACTGTTATACAACTTCAATGAAATCCTTTCGGACTGTTCGTAATTCCAAAGAGTTGTTCCAATGAAAGTCCGAGTCACCGAGTTCCGTGTTGGTTACAGGAAGTCACAATTCCTTCATCAAGAACACGTTCATATATTACACTTGCTCAATTCAATAAAGGCACAGAAAATTCCGATATCAATCCCCAACATTGATCCCAATTTACCTTCAGTCTTATATTCAACGAATGTATATAACTTCACTGTCTACCAGTTTGGGATACACAGTCAACCGTATTAGCATCGGTTCCTTGAACTACATACAGAGCACCATTAATCCCCTCATAGGGTTTCTTATGGATTTCAGTTATCCTCCATTAGGATGCATGCATATGTTCACACATGAATTAATTCCACATGGACACAAATATCCTTCCTACTGAATTCAATTTTCTTCTTGACTAATACTGCACTCTTTCTCTGTTCTTCTCTGCTGACCTTTGTCCTCTGCTATGTTTCTTTATGCCAATTCCTTTGCCACTTCCTTTGCCATCAATGACAATATTTCCAACAATCTCCCCCTTTGGCATTGATGGCAATACTCTTCCTCTGATTGTCTTATAGAAGCCCTTTGTTGCTTTTCCTCCCCCTTTGACATCAATGGCAAAGAGTTGATCAAGATCCTATGAACCGAAAATACCATGCTCCCCTTGAGATCATGCTGCATCTTCAAACATAATATAACAAAATGACTTATAAATGCTAAAAATGCATCCTTTTCATATGACCAATGCTCCCCCTTAGCCTGTGCATTCAGAGATGCCCAACAACACCTCACAACCAATTTAATCTTCTGTATTTAAGTAGATCTGATCTTCTGCATGGCAGAGACTACTCCCAGTTTCTGTCTGAGATATTCGAACGCTTCCCTGGGTAGGGGTTTGGTAAATATATCAGCAACTTGTTCTTTGGAGGAAACATACTCCAATTTCACTTTTTTTTCAAGCACTTGTTCACGTAAGAAGTGATATTTGATGGGAATGTGCTTGGTTTTGGAATGCATAACAGGATTCTTTGAGATACTGATGGCACTTGTATTGTCACACATAATGGAGATAGGAGGTGAACATTTGATTTGAAAGTCTTGTAAGGTTTGAATCATCCAGAGAAGTTGAGTGCAACATGATGCGGTAGCCACATATTCTGCTTCTACTGCAGATAAGGCAATAGAGCTTTGCTTCTTGCTAAACCAAGATACTAACTGAGGCCCCATATAGAATGCACCACCACTAGTGCTTTTCCGATCATCAACATTTCCAACCCAATCTGCATCAGTATAAGCATGAAGAGTAAGATCAGCATTCTTTGGATACCATAGTCCAAAGTCTTGAGTTCCTTGTAGATATTTGAATATTATTTTCACAACCTGAAGGTGAGACTCTTTTGGATTAGCTTGGAATCGTCCAATAATCCCAATTCCATGCATAATGTCTGGTATGGTCCCAGTGAGATAAAGTAGGCTTCCTATCATAGATCTGTATTCTGGTTGATTCACCGTGGGGGAATTATCATTAGAACTGAGATTACATCCGGTTATCATTGGTGTACTTACAGGTTTGCAATATTCCATGCCATACTTCTTCAAGATTTGCTTAAGATATTTTTCTTGTGATAAGAATATGCCAGCTGTTGTTTGTTGCACTTGCAGGCTAAGAAATAATGTTAGTTCTCCAAGTAAAGACATTTCAAATTCTTGCTGCATATCCGAAGCAAATTTCTGACTCATAGACTCTTCATTACTTCCAAAAATGATATCATCAACATATACAACCACAATCAGTAGTTTATCATTTTCAGTTTTTATGTATAAGTTGTTGTCAGCAGACCCCTTAGAAAATCCTTGTTGATGAAGATATTTTTCAAGACAATAGTACCACGCCCTTAGAGCTTGTTTGAGACCATATAGAGCCTTTTTAAGTCTACAAACAAGATTTTCATCATTTCCCAAAATGAATCCTTTAGGTTGTTCTATATAAACTTCTTCTTCTATATCACCATTGAGAAAAGCAGATTTAACATCCATTTGATAAACTTTGATTTGTTGGAAGCTTGAAAAAGCAAGAAACATTCTTATGGCTTCAAGTCTAGCTACAAGAGCAAAAGTTTCTTCAAAGTATATACCTTCTTGTTGAGCATACCCCTTGCAAACAAGTTTGGCTTTATTTCTTATAACATCCCCATTCTCATTTGACTTATTTTTTAATATCCATTTAGTTCCAATGACATTTTTGTCATGAGGTCTTGGTACTAATTCCCAAGTGTGATTCTTTTCAATTTGATCAAGTTCTTCATTCATGGCTTGAATCCAAAATTCATATTTGCTGGCTTGATTGACATTTTGTGGTTCAATAGTGGATAGAAATGCCAGGTAACTGGAAGATCCCACAAGAGTCCTTCTTGTTTGTACACCTGCTCCCTTTTCTCCCAAAATTTGAGATTCTGGATGATTCTTTTGAACATATCTGGATGGAGCCTTTTCAAATAAATCATCTTCGGGTTCTTCATTGGGTTCACTGTTTATATCATTACTATTTGATGTAGAAGGATATATGTCATCATCATCGTCTTCATTTGTTGTTTGTTTTTCTTCTTTTGGAGCTGCAGGAGACTCATCAATAACAACATTTATACATTCAACAATCTTCCGAAGTCTTTTATTGTAACATTTATATGCCCTACTCCTAGAGGAGTAACCAAGAAATATTCCTTCATCTTCTCTGGGTTCAAACTTGCCAAGTTTTTCATCATTATTTTTGATAAAACATCTGCTTCCAAAAATTCTAAAATGCTTTACAGTGGGAGAATTACCATACCAGATTTCATATGGAGTTTTATCACTATTTACACGAACATGTGCCTTGTTAAGAATATTTACTACTGTATGTGCTGCTTCTCCCCAAAATGTGTCAGGTGTTCCGGAATCATCAAGCATAGCTCTAGCCATTTTTTGAATTGTTCTGTTCATTCTTTCTGCTATGCCATTCTGTTGTGGAGTGCCAGCTACAGAAAACTGTCTTTTTATGCCATGTTGTTCACAAAATTCAAGGAATTCATTGGATGTATATTCTCCTCCTCGATCAGATCTAAGGCACTTGATTTTTAGATCTAATTCATTTTCAACCAGTGCTTTGAAGATCTGAAATTTCTCAAATGCTTCATCTTTGTGTTTAATCAACCCTATCCAACACATTCTAGAGAAATCATCAATGAATAAGATATAGTATTCTTCACCACGTGGTGACTTTTTCCTCAGTATGAATGAGTTCAAGAGGCTTACTTGATGATCCTTTCTTGGCGTTAAATTTTACTCTGGTTTGCTTACCGAACTGGCAAGATTTGCATATGATATTTTCAGGTAGAGTAATATTGGGAAGATCACGAACAGCTTTGAGTCTACTTGATTTGTTGATTTGAGAGAAGCTCAGATGCCCCAAACTTCTATGCCATAGCCATTTTTCTGAATATTTACTCAAGTAACATTGTTCTTTACAGCTTTTCAATACATACAGGTTGCTTGGAGTTCAGTTTCCTTTTATAATTGTTTTACCTGTATCAAGATCACGTACCACACATTCTTTTGAACTAAAGACAATTTCAATTCTTTGATCACACATCTGACTTACACTTAACAGGTTATGCTTTAATCCATCCACATACATGACATTATTAGCTTTCACCTTTTCTTTTAGAAAAACAGACCCTTTTCCCTTAATGACAGCAGGAATATCATTTCCAAATGTAACCTTCTTTTCCTTTTCTAGAGCACTATATGCAAGAAGTTTATCTTTGTCTCCTGTCATGTGTTTTGAGCATCCACTATCAATGTACCATTGATTTTCTTCACCTTTTGCAAATAAAGTTATGCCACAATTTTCAACCTGTAATTCCTTCTTTTTCCACACTTTGGAGTTTGAAGGAAAATGTTCTTTTGGGTGAACTTTGCTCCTGCATTCAGATTCCTCATGACCAAAGTTATTTCAATAAGTACATTCAACTTCATTTTGAAGCGGAGAAAATTTGTTATATGTATTATTCTTTGTTCCAATATCAATCCTTTTCTTTCTTGCTTCTCTTGTCGTGATGGTTTTATATGCAACACATTGAACAGCTTTATGACCAAAATTGTGACATGAGAAACATTGTCCATTGAAGAAGAAATTTCTGCGATCATGAAATCTCCTACTTGAATTTACCTGTTGATTGGTGTTTCTTTAAAAGGTACTCATGTTAGTGTTCATTGAATTGAGATGGTCATGCCTTATCTGTAGAGATTCTTTACTCTCTTGCTAAGGGGCAGAGTGTTGTGTATTGGTTGTAGCTGCTTTTAGATAATTTGGTGCTGAAGCCTGAGAAGATTCTCCGATGTATCCAAGACCTGTATTTAGAAGAGGATAACGTTGTACCTTGATAATCTCATCCAATGTTTCAAATCCTTTAGCAAATCTAAGATTCAAAATCTTTACTTTCTCAATTTCCTTTCTTAGACTTACTATTTCACATTCTAATTTCTCATTATGTTTCTCCTTTTCTTGAAGTTGGTTCTTCAGAGCTTCTATGGATATTTTACTTTCTTCTAAGCATATTTTGAGTTGATTGATTTCATCAATAAAATCATTGTCCTCTAAAGCATCCATAAAAGTATCCTTTTCTTCTCTGGTCTCTTTTTCAAATGCCATGAGAAGTCTAAGATCTTGTTCACATTCTTCCTCACTGTCTAATAACCCATCACTGTCTTCATGAGTATAGTAACTTTTTCTATTGCTAAACCGATTCTTATTCCTTCTTGCTACTTCCTTTCCTTTATCATGTGTTTCTTTGTGAGGACACTTGGTAGCATAATGACAAACTCTTCCACAAGCAAAACATTTGAAAGGAAGCTTACCTCTGAACCGTCCTGTACCAAGTTGGAGTTTCTTTACAAAATTTACCTCATCTTCCTCTGGGATATACCCTGATCCTTCTATCTCTTGTACTTCTTTCCCTTTTGTAGAAGCTCTAAAGATGACTTCCTTGTCTTCAGATGGTCCTCCTCTTCTCATTTCATATGCAGTTAGTATGCCATGAAGTTGCACCACAGTAAGATTTTGGAGATCCTGCTTTTCTTCAAGAGCAGAAACTTTTGACTCAAATTTTATCATTAGTGATCTTAAAACTTTCTCAACCAAAGTAGATTCGGTTATTTTTTCTCCCAGATTTCTCATACGATTTACAATGTCATCAAGACGTAAAAATAAATTAGCAATGCTCTCCTCATTATGCATTTTTAGGTTTTCATATTGAATTCTGAGAGTTTGGAGTTTAGCACTTTTTACCTTTGCATCTCCTTCATAACTTAGAATGATTTTGTCCCATATTTCCTTTGCTGTATTCAGCTGCATAACTTTGAAAAATTCAGATTCAGTTAGACTTCCTAATAGAGCATTAACTTCCTTTGCATTTGTTTCATAATTCTTTCTTTCCGTTGGATCTGTTGGTACTGTAGCTGGATATTGATATCCTGCTTCAACAATAGCCCATACATCTGCACCCAGAGACTGAAGATAGGATCTCATCCTTGTTTTCCAGAAGATTAAATTGCTTCTGTTGAAGAGTGGAGGCCTGATAGAAGCTATTCCATCTTGATTGCTCATCTTGTTTGATCTTCCTTCTAGCGGTTAAGCTTTTTCAGAAGGACCTACTCTGACACCAATTGTTGGGAAAAATACTGAGAGGGGGGGTGAATCAGTATTTTGAGCTGACTGAAAACTTTTACTTTTCCTTTCTCTTAAACCATATGCTACATTACTAAATCCAACTTGTATGTCCAGAGATCTTATTATGTCTTTACTTAGATCATTGCATCATTCATTCATCAGATTTTTAGTAGTAAGCATGAACAGAAATAACAGAAAAAACCATCAATCATAAGCAACACATATGAACACCAGTATTTAAGGTGGAAACCCAATTCGGGAGAAAACCACCGCTGCTGTTATCTCAGTCTTCAATATTTATTATAAAGAAAACTTCTTACAATTTATGCTGGCGCAGACTTATACCAGCACGCAGGCACCCACCTGCAGAAAGGCTACAACCTTTTCTCGTTCTCCAGCTACTACTCGAAGGGAGCTTCAACCCCCTGATTTTAACACAAGCTTCTACTGGCAGGAAACTTCCACTTTCATACAGAAGGCTTCAACCCTCAGATCCACCAGATTTCTTCAATTTCTTCATCAGACTTCCATCAAGTCTTCATCATTTTTCACCAATCATTATAGAGATATATCCATAGGTGCATCATATATACAGATATCTCTTAAAGAGATTTATTTAATAACAACCCTTGCCCTCGCACACACTGAACCATAATACGCTTCTCCTTATATAGTTTTTGCCTTTATCAATACCATGAGTAGAAAACCACTCAACCACTGATGGTATTCATATTAAAATTCGAACCAATCCAAATTGAAATCCCAATCTTTGTTCTTCCATGCACGAATCGTCCCAAAGGTAATCTTTATCTCCGCCAAATAATACTATAGCCAAGGTTAAGTAATATTAATGTGCCGCTGATGGTTTTCTTTCTTTTATTGGAATTTTATTTATCGAAATCGTGGAATTTGATAAATAAATAAATATTATTCACAACCTTTGGTAATTAAATATATGATAGAAATTTATATTAATAACCAATGCTTTTATCAAATGGCTTTTAAATAGACCTTTGGTTTCGGCCCCACATACATAATCGATGACTTAATCAATATAATTTAAAAATCGGGCCCATCGCTAACGATCATTTCCATCTAACGGTGAAGAGCACATCGCTTGGTCTTCAGATGATCTGACAGTTATCGTTCATTGATGATGCACGTATGATAACGCGTGAAGGCGCGCCGTACCTTGGGTAACCTTCACGCATCTATATCAAATGAACACCGTCCGATGAACCCTTCCCAGATCAACGGTGATCAACAATTTCGCTGGGCATCCTGGGTCGAACAATAACGCGCGATGGCACGCAGTGATAAGTGGTTTTGTGGAGTCGTACAGGGACGTGTGTCGCCCGTTCTATGGAATCGCTCCCCACCTCTTGAATACCACTTGCCCGTTGAGAGTGGTGCGATAAAAACCACTTCCAGCCTTAAACCACATTCACTATTCATTCACAAGGTTCCGCCCCTCTACTCTAGGTTCCGTCAGCGCACTTTCGCTAATTCGTTTCTCCGCGTTATCAATTCATATAACCACGATTACTGTTATATAGCTCCGATGAAATCCTTTCGGACTGTTCGTAATTCCAAAGAGTTGTTCCAATGAAAGTCCGAGTCACTGAGTTCCGTGTTGATTGCAGGAATTCACAATTCCTTCATCAAGAACACGTTCATATATTACACTTGCTCAATTCAATAAAGGCACAGACAATTCCGAGATCAATCCCCAACATTGATCCCAATTTACCTTCAGTCTTATATTCAACGAATGTATATAACTTCACTGTCTACCAGTTTGGGATACACAATCGACCGTATTAGCATCGGTTCCTTAAACTACATACAGAGCACCATTAATCCCCTCATAAGGTTTCTTACGGATTTCAATTATCCTCCATCAGGATGCATGCATATGTTCACACATGAATTAATTCCACATGGACACAAATATCCTTCCTACTGAATTCAATTTGCTTCTTGAATAATACTACACTCTTTCTTTGTTCTTCTCTGCTGACCTTTGTCCTCTGCTATGTTTCTTTATGCCAATTCCTTTGCCACTTCCTTTGCCATCAATGACAATATTTCCAACAGAATTATTTGTTATATTTCTGATATGTTTTATCTCATGGATATCCATATCTCTTTTATATCGAATGACAAAGCTTGTTTTAAGTGAAAATTAGGGGCATATAAAACCTTGATTGGATTCTCATAATACAAAGAAGAGGGCATCTCATTGCTCCTATTTGGCATAGTATTTTTATTTCCGTCCATTTAAAGGGAACAAAAGAATTTATAGAAAAGTTAAAAATATAGCACATTTATTTGCTTGCTCTTATTTGAGGATGAGATTTGCTTCCTTGTTTCATATGGTAGCCAAATTACTCTTTGTCTTTTACCCTCCTGTTGTTGGATTTCTTGTCATTGTTCATTTAAAACTAAGAATGTTATTATTGCTTTTTTAAAAAGAGTTGTTTGCAAGCGAAGATATCAAGAATGAAATAGGAATGAGGAAATGAGAATGATAAAAAAGAGTTGTGCATATGAAAATATATCAAAACGAGTTGAATGAAATGGGAATGAAGCAATGAGAATGATAAAAATATGAGAGATTGAGAACCCATTTTTCATCAAAGAAAGAATGAGCCATCATCAAACCATTACATGATTTGATTCCAATGGAGAATGTAATGATGTGCGAGTGAAATTTCCAGCCAAGTCAAAATGAAAGTGCAAGGATTGCCCAACAAAGTGCAAAGGGAAGGAGTGCATTATTATAAAAAATAATTAAACACTTATTATTCACAAGTCTCAAGCTTGCTTGAAACGTCAAACTCTTTTATGAGTCCAGAGCTTTGAAATGATGAAGAGGCTTATTGGGTAGAGGAATGGATAGGAAATTGGAAGGCCAAGAACCATGAATTATTATAAATAGAACCTTGTTCTTCAAGCAAAGGGGGGTTATTTTTGTCATTGTAAGCTATCTTGGTGATCAATGCAAACTATTGTTAGCTAGTTGCTGTTATACTCTTGCAAAATATAATTGTGTGAACTATCCTCTCTTTCTTAGATTTATTGGTGCATGTGGGTATGAGCATAGAAACTGTCGAGGGGTCATGGACCTCTCGTCCAAGGGGATTAGGGTTAAATTGGGAATTTCTTAGATTTAAAATTCTTTGGGATGAAATCTGATTGGGTTCGTTTTGCAGCGCCCATGTTCTACAAAGGATTTTACCATATGTTCTACCCGTATAATCCTTATGGAGTAGTGTGGGGAAATATTGTATGGGGGCATGTTGTTTCTAAGGATCTCATTAACTGGAATTCACTGGATTATACCATTGTTCCGAGTGAATGGTATGATATAAAGGGTTGTTGGTCCGGTTTTGCAATGTTGTTTCCCAGGGACAAGCTTGTGATTCTCTATACCGGATGTGCCAATTCATCCCAACAGATGCAAAACATGGTCGTTCCTAAGAATATCTCTGATCCGCTTTTAAGGGAATGGGTGAAGATACCTCAAAATCCTATTTTTATTCCAGATGATGGAATTAATGGGAGTTTCTTCAAGGATCCCACTACTGGATGGCTGGGCACGAACGGACAATGGAGAATTTTTGTTGGAAATGAGAATAATCGCAAATGGGGTGGCCCTGTTATACAAAAGTGAGGAATTTTTCAATTGGGTGAAGGCCAAGCATCCTTTACATTCATCAAATTTGACAGGAATGTGGGAGTGTCCTGATTTTTACCCTGTTCCTCTTTCTGGGACCAAAGGGTTAGACACTTCCACAAATGGGTCCTCTCTCAAACATGTTTTGAATGTGAGTCTAGGTGATAACATGATCGATTATTATATAGTGGGAAATTACTTGTCTGCCCAGGATCGATATGTGCCCAAAAACACCAACAGTGACAATAAAAATGGGTTGAGATCAGTGTTCAAAATTGAACACGTCAGATCCCTTCAAAGGGAAAGCTGAGTATACGGGCTCAAAAAATCCATGAGTTAATGTATGTTCGAGGCCTAAAATGTCCATAAGAAGGGCCAGGTTCAGGGCAGAAGGAAAAGGTTTGATTTTTTCTTCACAAGAGGCAACGAAGGATGTTGAAATCCTGTAAAAGAAGGCTCCAAAAACTAAATAGACATTATGATCTACCTATAAATAGCAGTCTAGCTAGTAGCAGGATTCAGGGGTTCTGAGTGAGTACCTGGTTGTTTGTGCATTCGATTGAAGAATATTCTTTTGATGAGTCCTGACTCCTGTCATGAGCAGTGAGGAATGGCTCTTTCACTGCAGGTTGCAATTGCAAACTTGCAGTTCTTCTCCAAGATGAAAAAGAAAATGCTTCGCCGCTCGCGTTGAAGCCTGAGTCCAGGAAAAATATCATTGTTAAGTGTTGAGCATGAGCGTGCCAGACTGCATGTGCCATTATGATGGTTGTTGGCTTGGAGTTCGAACTTGGCAATACTAAGTCACTAACTAGGAAGGCTGTTGCACAATGCAGACTTGCAGTCAATGGAAACTCAACAACCCCTCCCTTGCTATTAATCTCCTTTAATGCTTCAACAACCTGAGTCCAGTCACCATTCACTAGTTACTACCTGAGTCTAGCCACCATTCATGAGTCATGAATGATTCACCAACATGTCACGCGTTACTAACTTACTATACTTACGAATTTTAAAAAATGTGACGGGCGCTGACAGGCTACAACACTTGTTGTGAAATTTTATAATACTATTCATTTTTTTTAACTTGTAAAAATCCAAATTTAACATTTTTTTTACTGGTAAATTCCTTTCCCTACTTCTCTGACGTACCAGAGGCCCTTTGAAGGGTTCTGCTGTTTTCAATTTGGAACACTGTTGAATCACGTCCCCTAAGAATGCATGCATCCTGATATTTCTCTTCTCCATAAATGCCCTCTCACCATCATTTTTGTTGTATGAAATGGTTGAAGTAGGATTCTATGAAACTACTATATTGATATACAATTTTTTGTTTACCCTATGTTAAGTCCTCAGCTAGTCTCCAAGTTCCCCAAGTCCCCAAACTTGGGGAGTGTAATTTTTTATTCTATTTTATGTCTTATTATTTTATGTTGCTTAGTTTTTTCTTTAGTTTATTTCAAAAAAAAAAAGATCATCTATTGGAAGACTTCATATATCTTAAAGGGTTATATCCATTAAAATACTCCAAGTTTATTTGCTTAAATATACTTTTTATTTATTAATCACTTCTTTAAAATATATACAATGGTTCATAGAGCAAGTTTGAATTTTTGAATGAGGCATCTTTTAAAATGCCTTGACGATTGATTAAGTGAGTTTTAAATTTCAATGAAGCATCGTTTAGAATTCCTGATGGTTCATCAAACTATTATGGAAGTTTTCCTTAAACATCTTTTTGACTCATCCAATATTTCATCAAGCAAATCCAAACTTTCAAATGTCAACGTCTTTGAATTTCCCTCTACAATTCATTTTGGAACATTCAAAGAAGCATATTTGTATCTTTGAAATCCTTTATATGCTTCATCAAGGGACTTTCGAAGCTCCATGCATCTAAATTTTGAAACAATATTTCAATGATGTGTTGTCAAATTACACCTTTCAAAGTTGTTAGACAATTCATCAGGGAACTTCCTAAGGATCTTCTATACACCACTAAAATCCATTAATAGTTTATCAAGAGGCTTTTTATTAAATCTTTTTGAGTTGCCTAATTATTCATTGAGTGAATTCCAAACATTTTAAAAGCCACATGTTTTGAAATGACCATATTGTTCCCAAACCCAACCCTCCTCAAAAGTTGGACATTTGCAAGAATTTTTTCTATTTTTCCTAGCCTTATTCAACTTCCTAGAATCATATTCGGTTCCTTATAGCTTACCCCTAGTCATATAAAATGAAAATCAATAAAATATATTATAACAAATTTAAACATAGTTAATGATATAAGTGACGTTGTTTAAAAAATGTCACATGTCGATAAACTATGTGTATTATTTTTTCAATCTTATTAATCATATATAAATAACAATGCAAACAATTAAAAGAGCAACATCACTAACTATCACATGTAACTAAACATAATCAAGAAATTGTTACCATAATTAAGAACTCCACAAAAATGAGAAAGTTATGCACAAAAAGGGGAGTAATGTTCGAAAGGGGGAAAATACAAAGATTCATTATAGTAAACTAATTTAAAGGCAATCATGTTAATGTTTCTTAATCTAATGAATTATGAAAATCTAATTTAATCTAAATAAATAGTGGTAAAAATTGTATGGTATTCGGTTAAATAAAAAAAGTGAAAGTGACTCCACATCCTAAAGTAATTTCAAAAAATCAATTATTTGAAATCAATCAATATTATCAAACAAATAAAATTAATCAACATTTACAAATTATTATTATTCCATGATTTATTTGTATTTACAATATTAAAAATAAAACTTAAAACTATTTGACAAGCTCAACCTTATATAAATCTAAACCTGTAAACAACATTTAATCTTCCATTAATATATATTATAATGTGAATCTAGTAAACAAGGAATTCAATTGTTTATATATTATTTGAAATCAAATAAAATTTCATTATTCTTTATTACTCACGTTTGTATAGTTAAATTGTGAATAATTTGAATTACAAGGTTAGATATTTATAGCTCAATCAATACAAATAAATATTTTGATTGGTAAAAAAATACATTAAACATTAAGATTTATAAAAAATCATAACAAGCAAGTAATGGGATTATAATCTCTAATTTCATTATTATTTATTAATCAAATTTGCATAATTAAATTGTGAATAATTTTAATTACAAAGTTAGATATTTATAGCTCAAGCAATACAAATAAATGTTTGGATTGGTAAAAAAATACATTAAACATTAAGATTTACAAAAAAAATCACAAAAAGTAATGAGATTGATGATGATGATGATGGTTAACGTCTATTGAAACCAATATTTGGTCTATCGGACCTAAATAAAAGAGTTATTTAATTTGATTTAATATTTTATTCCTATGCTCAAAAAGCTTGGAGAGAAACCTCCCGAACTCACTATAATTTTGACATTTTAAAATGCTAGGAAGGTCAGTATTGCAACAAAGATTATGAAATTGAGCTCTAATGTGGTTGTACGCCGGGCACTCTAAGAGGAAGTGATTTTCATCCTCGATGTTCATATTCTCACAGAGATGGTAGATACTTTCCATCCATGGTGTTTTAGGAACTGTCCAATGACCTGTTTCACTATGGAGCTCATGAGAGTTTGTTCTAATATTGGCTATATTAATTTTCTTCTTTGAGCTAGTTAAAACAGAGAGATATTTTTAATCTTCTAAGGTGGGGTTGATGACCTCCTTATAATACCTTAATTTTCTTTTAGTTGTTAGATCTTTCTCACACCACATTTTTTCTTTGAACTTAGAAGTAACAATTTTTTTAATGTTATTGATGTTTTGCAATGCAACATTCTTGTCGATCTCCCAATGGTTTAACCAGGCCCTGGTGTCTTTATACCAACCTTGTTTAAGCCTTAGGTGGTTTTGGCTGGAATTTAAAGCTAGCTTAGGAAGTCTATGGTCTCCTATGCTATTGAGCTTGTGCATGTATAACAGAAGCCTAGTCATAGTGAGGCTCTCGATAGGGGAAAGACCCACTTCTATAAGGAGAGTAGGATAGGGTGTATTGCTTTTAATTTTAAGGTTATACGTTATAAAACGCTTCTGGATTTGCTCAATCTTTCTCCAGGATTCTCTAGAGATGTTGCAACCCCAAACCTCACATCCATATAAGATAACATGAGTGGTTAAAGTTTTAAAGAGGAACTTCTTTCTATCCCACATTACAAGGTTTGTCGTTTTACAATTATTTTCAAGACCAAAATAAGCTTTCCAGCCCCCATTAATCATTTTCTGAATGCTATAGTTCCAGTTGAGCTTCTGATGAATATCAATTCCTAGGTACTTGTAAGAAGACACTTCCTCCAAGTTACTATTGTCATACATAAAATTAGCGTAAGTGTCCTTCTTGGATTTGATAATCATAAATTTTGTTTTGTCAATGTTAACAGACATACCCATGGTAGAGCAAAAATCCTTAAGAAGTCTAAGTTGCTTATTAAGATCAGATGGGCACCTTGCGAGAAGAACAATATCGTCAGCATAGAGAAGAAGGATGATCACTATCCCATGAGTGGCTAAAGTTTTAAAAAGGAACTTCTTTCTATCCCACATTACGAGGTTTGTCGTTTTACAATTATTTTCAAGACCAAAATAAGCTTTCCACCCCCCATTAATCCTTTTCTGAATGTTATAGTTCCAGTTGAGCTTGTGATGAATTCAATTCCTAGGTACTTGTAAGAAGACACTTCCTCCAAGTTACTATTGTCATACATAAAATTAGCATAAGTGCCCTTCTTGGATTTTATAATCATAACTTTTGTTTTGTCAATGTTAACAGACATACCCATGGTAGAGCAAAAATCCTTAAGAAGTCTAAGTTTCTTATCAAGATCAGATGGGCACCTTGCAAGAAGAACAATATCGTCAGCATAGAGAATAAGGATGATGACTATCCCAGCGAAGACCGTGCCAACACATCCTGCTTCCTCTAAACAACCTTCTAGCTTGTCGATGTAAATGCCAAATAGGGTAGGGGAGAGGGGGCAACCTTGTCTAACTTTGATATTACACTTAATATCTTTCGACCACCCCTCATTGCTCTTTAACTTGGCAATTACATTCTTGTATAACCTTATAGTGGCTGCTCTTAGCTCGAAAGGAACATTTAGCTCTTCTAATCTATTCCATAGGTTATTCCATAGGTTATTTCATAGGTTATCTAAAATGGGCCTCCTAAGGAAATAATAAAATAATAGCTAAACCAATAAAATAATATTTATGAGTTTTCAATTCACTTTTTGCACCACAATCCATGTAACCATAGTTAAATTCAATTCACAAGTTGTATCAAAATAAAATTAATAAATTTTTTTTATTGATGTGACTATAAATAAGAATGAGTTTTTCAAGAAAAATCATTATCATTGAACAACTAATGCATTTGTACTTTGTACTTAAATAACTTAAAATAAAGTATAAATATAAATTTATAAATTATTAATTATATTATATGTTATTAATTAAAATTTATATTATTTAAATTGCATAATAACATGTAATTAATATAGTATATAAAAATAATATAATATAATAAATGTATAGGGATATGCATTGTTTCTTTCAAGAAATATGAAATGACAATAATATATTTTTATTCAAAAAGTGTGAAATGACATTTATTATGAGTACTTTACTTTGACTTCAAAAGTACTTAGAGCACTACCATGGTTAACCATGAATTTTTATCCACCATTGAGAATGTGACAATTAAGTACTTTTAACTCAAGTAATGCCACCTCAACCATTAGGGATGATGTTATCCCCTAAATGGTGATTGGTTCTTATAAAGTGAATTTTGATCGTACATTTTTCTTAGGAGGCCCATTTTAGACTTCAAAATTCCCCTAATGATAAAGAAACGTAAAAGATTGGATTTATCATTGCAGCATTCTTCCACAATGATCCTATGCGTAACGAGGTGGTTCATCGTTGAGTGCTGACTTCTAAAACCCACTTGGCCTTTAGCCCGCTTACCTTCACTTTCAAGTCAAATGCTCAACTTCTTTTCCAAAATAATACCATATAACTTGGCTAAGAGAGGGCTGATCATAATTGTTCGATAATTAGAGGGGTTATTTGTATCCCCACTTTTAAAAATAGGGATAATGAGGCTCTGAGTCCAAGGTTTAGGGAACCCTTGCTTGACCGCTTGGTTAAAAAGCTTGTGGATGTGGGGGATGAGGACAGAACCTCCAATTTTTAAGTTTTCCACTTGGTAACCTTCAATGTCTTTAGCTTTCCCATTTGTCAGGCGTTTAACCCCAAAATCAATGTCTTCTAATGAGAAAAATTCTTTCATTGTGAGCAGGGTTTCAAAATTCTTGGCATTTGGGGATTCATAAAGCTTTTTAAGATAGGAATTCCAGTTGTGTAAAGCAATTTTATTATTATCTTTAGTTTTCCTAGTTAGAATCTACCTCGAGAATTTCTTAGGAGCCACCTTAGAGAGGTGTAAGAAATTCTCTTGTCTTTTACGGATATATTGCCTTTTTTCCTTTTAGTTAGGGCTTTGTAGATTTTTATCTTGTTAATTTTGAGAGATTCATCAATAGCTTCCTTAATTGCTCTCCTCGCACTTTTATAATCATTGTCATACCATGGGTTGGTTTTGCTATTTCTTTTATTACTTGAGACTTCAGTTGAGAACTTGTTAATAGGATATGAGAGAGTTGTAGTAAAATTATGATAGAGGTCATCTATGTTGTCTACACTAAATAAAGGAAGCAAATTAGTTTTTAATTCATTTAGAAAGAGATCATTTTATTTCTATCAAATATTAAGTTCTTTTGACTATAAGGATTATCTTCTATGAGATCTCTATGCATGAAAAAATTGAGAGTTATGAGTAAAGGCCTATGATCAGAGTCAGGCTCGTGGTCGTCTAAGATGTCAAAATTTATTATTCCATTGTATAAAGGGAGATCGGAAATAACATAGTCTACCACGCTCCTGCCAAGCCCATGGATGCAGGTCATCTTGCTAGAATTGGGTCACTTCTTTAGACCATTACAAATTATGAGATCTTGAGCACTACAGAGCTTGACTAGCTCCGACCCAAACAAATTATCCCCGAGGGCTTCAGAGCTCCTTTTGTACTGACTAGCCAGAGTAAGGTCTTCGTCTAACCAAAGAGGATTGGGGTTGGAATGATTGCTTAGAAGAATAGCTTGGTTGCTTAAAGTTTGAGCATTAAATTCACCCATTAAAAGGATATTACCTTCATTCCTTAGGCTATAAATATCATTCTCTAAACCATTGTAAGAACTATTTTTATCTAGATTCTTTTTCTTATAGAATTTAGAATTAATGGGGAAAAAATAATAGATTGCTATGTATGTATTTTTATCATTAATGTAAGTAATCTAAATCTAACTATATTGGTTGTAAGGGTCATTTTTATAAATCCTAGCATGGGGGGAGATTTTCTTCTTAATGTAGCAAACTATGCCCCCATTGCCTCTACTATAGGATCGCTTGTTCTAGGTAGACCATAGTGCAAAGCCATCTATGTTAGGGACCTTAGATTCTTTGTGCTCCCAAATTTCAACAAGAAATATAATATCAACATCATTTGAGATCCAACTTAGCTTGGAGCCTTTATTCCATGGAAAGCCTCTACAGTTCCAAGAAAGAATTCAGAGCATGTTGAATTGCTATTCATTACTATCTTTTTGGTTTATATCTCGAATAACGGCTTTTCTATTTCTGATTATTGCCCATTTTCCTTCCTTCCTAGCTTCTTTTACCTTTTGAACCTCCTTTCTTAATTCTGCTTGATCTTCTGGAATGAGATCTTCATTTATAAATATTCTCGTTCCTTTTAGACTTGAGGTTTTACTAAGTATGTCATACTTATGGTCAGTAGAGCTCACCTTTATTTGGATCAGTCTTCCTTTATTCTCAGTTAATTTCTCTAACCTTGTTGCTTCTGTGAGACAAGTGGTTTCAATTTGTAACCTATTATGTAATTCTATCTAGGCTATGGCTAAACTATCCTCGTCTACCTCCTCTTTCAATCTGAAGATTATAAGGTTCAAAACCCTTTTATTACGGTCATGGTCGAATTTGATCAATTTTTTCATTTCATCTTTAATTGGTTTGATATCTAATTTACCTGCCCCACTATTTAGGGTGAGATTGTTCTTAAATTTTTCTTCTAGTTTTTTAATCATGTCCTTCATTTTAATACTCTCTATATTATCAACATCTCCTTGCTGGGATGTTTGATTCGTACCTTGGTTTTGCTTTTCTATGACCTGCAACCTAGTTTCCATTGCCTCCATTTTATTCTCCAATAGTTCTATTTTATTTTCTATTTTTTTTTTGATATTGTCTTCAAGAGATGTGAATTCGTTTTCCAACATAGCTTCTAACTCGATTTGTAGCTTGACTTCTCTTTCTTATACTCATAAAGACTCTTTAGAGTAGCTATGTTAGGTCTACCTTTGGTAATCTTTGGTAGCTGTAGTGAATTATTCATACTTGAGAATATATGAGCAGATATGTATTAGTAAAAGATAAGGAATGTGTGCACCTAAATATCAGCAAACCGGGAAGTAGACCTCAGGTGCCTAGGTCCAAAATTTATCAAGAAAAAATCACCGCAGACCGAAGTAGTAATGGGGAAAATTCACCGTAAAATTTTCACCGCAGACCCAAGTATTAATCCAGAAAATTCACCCCAAAATTTTCATCGCAGACCCAAATATTAATCCAGAAAATTCACTGCAGACCCAAGTATTAATCCAGAAACTCAAATATTAATGGAGAAAATTCACTGCAAAATTTCACCGCAAACCCAAGTATTAATCCAGAAAATTCATCCCAAAATTTTCACCACAAACCCAAGTATTAATCCAAAAAATTCACCGCAAAATATCACCACAGACCCAAATATTAATCCAAAAAATTTACGGCAGACCCCATTATAATCCCTCTAAATATTTAGTTTTCCATCCAATTGGTTTATAATTCAATGCATGGTTTTCTCTAAAGAATCTCTCGTAGAATACAAAAAAACAAATCAATTATCATGACATTTTATTTCTTTTTCAGTTTAAGTCTTCATGAATAAACAAATATATAAATTAAAATGGAGATCAAAGTAAAAATAAAATGTGTCTCGGGAATTTAAAGGTGAGTTTTAATAAAAAAATTGTTCAATTTTATTCATAGAGAGAAGGTCCACTCCATAATTAAGAAACCCTATTTTATTATTTTATGGTTTGAATTTCATCAAGCAGTGGTTCGTGTTAAAATGTTACGCTAAAAAAACCAAATTTTTAAAACAAGCGTATAACAAATATCCAGACTCATTTATTAAAATTTTTGAACTTTTTCTTCAACAAAAATGTGAATCCCGTTAAAGGAGGCTTTAATGTTTTTTTGTTTTTTTCAACCAAATAGAGGTATAAGCTTTAAAAACTTTATCGAACCTTGTATTAAATCTAATGCTCGAGGCCCACAATTTGACAACACTCGTGTGGTTGTCATCGTGTTGGAGGGGGAGGTTTATACACGCTCTCTCTGACTCTCCACCCTATATGAAACGAGGTTCATTCCTAAAGAATAAGATCAACAAATGGGATGCATCTGGTAAAAAAAGCTCGTTAACCTACCTCTAATTCTCCACGTGACATCTCAACCGTCGATCAAAAGCAGCTCTAATCTCTAGATTTTATTGAAGCTTGCACTTTGGTTAGATATTTTAGGAGTTGTTTACGGAGGCGGATAAATTCTCTGGGTGATCAAAAGTGGCCACAATCTGAGCAAAAAATTAAAAAAAATCTTACAATAGCAATGTTTGAATCATGTTTTTTGATGGTGGAAATAGATTCTGCACCATCAAAAACCTCTAACACACCCAAAATATTGAAGTTTGATAGCTATAACTTGGATTTACAAAAATCCCTGCCGGATTTGCTTAAAATCTTACCTAAATTTCCATAATTTCCAGGGCAAAAAAGCAATCTAATTAGACTACGATGATATTTTAGGGATTTCCGCACTTGAAATTCATTTACCTTCACGAAATGTTTATTTTGAACTCTATTAATGCTCTGGTCGAGAATTCATTTCAAGTAATGTTTTTTCTGAATAAATTCAATCGTGTGAAATGTATTCTAGTTTGACGACTTACCAGGATTCATTGAGAGCGATTAAATCAAGTGAACAATACAACGAATTTGCAATTTAGGGTTTTCTTACATTTTAAAGAGATCACTATGAAATTAAGAAAAGAATTAACAAGTTGCAAATGATATATTTATTTGAATTATTTTGTCGATAGTCATTCTTGAAAGTCATTCAAAGAGGGAGGTAAGAAATTTGTTTACAATATTGTATTTGTGACTTTTATATAATTATTCTTTGTCTTCCCTTTCTAAGCAAGGCACCTTTCTTCTTCAAGGAATTGAGTTGTTTTTTTCCTCTTCCTGAATTCTTTCTCTTGTTCTACAAACTTCTCCACCATGGTGTCAAAAGTAATGAATTTTAGTTGATCATTGGATTGCAAGGATTTAAGATAATTAGAGTAATTAGAATGGAGGGAATTAACAAATGTTATGAGAGTAATGTCCATATTAACTCTAGTGTCATGTACATCATGTGTGATGGCTCTAATTTCAGAGGCTAGGTCCATGGGATCGTCGTCTTTCAACTCAAGGTTGAAGAGTTTGACCATCAAATTAACAACTTCCAATTGTGAGTATGAGCCATATAGATCTTTCAACTTCTTCAATGCACCAAAATAATTTACAATTTAAACTATATGATGACTCACCTCTTCACTTATTGAAGTAAAAATTGCAACATAAGCTTTATAATAAATACAACTAATAGATGATGTTAAAAGAATGAAAGAATAAAAGAAGCATTATCAAAGTGAAGAATAAACAAGGATCTTAAAGGAAGAGACTACCAAAATACTTGAAGAGAAAATTTGCAAGAAGATTGAAGAAGCGTTGGACATGAATGAGGTCAAACCAGAAATACAATCTGTTGGACAATGGATAAACCAACATTCCCCGTGTATTTCGTGACATGGACTAATTGTCTCTTGTGGATCCTTATCTCTAGCGATGCGGTTGTTGACTAACACCTGCAAGTTTTGGTCTAACGATTATCGTGATTCCCAACAAGTGGTATCAAAGCGTAGGTCACGAGTTCAATACACAACCAGTTTGCGTTGGGGGGAGATTGTTGAAAATTGGATAAACCAATGCTCCTCGTGTGTTTCATGACATGGACTAACTGCCTCTCATGGATCCTTATCTCTGGCGATGCGATCATTGACTAACACCTGCGGGTTTTGGTCTAACAACAATCGTGATTCCCAACACAATCTAGAATTGAAGAAGGGTGTCAAAATTTAATAAATGGGGTCACATCGTAGCCTCAAAAAGAGAAAGAAGAAAAGATTCAAGAAAGTCTCGAGAAGATACTTGAAGAAGTTGAACTTCCTCTAGAGGATGTGCATGTCAAATATGATGGTATTGTCTCCAAGGCTAGAGTAATCAAAGACCAGCAAAACATGATAGAGGAGGGTATGATTTATGTGAAGAAGACAAATGAAATGGACATGCAAAGTGACGAAAAGCCATCAAATGTGAAACATATGGACATCCTCATTACAAAGAAATATTTAAAGGAAGACAATAAAATCGATATCAACATTATCTAGCAAGACAAGAAGATCCATCTCAACATTATCTAAGAGGAAAAGAAGATCCTAATGAACATTATCAAGGATGAAGATGGAATACTCATTGATATTCATAACATGGGATCGCCAAATCATTATTCAATATGATGTTATTGATTACCAACAATTACTAAAAGTTGGAGATCACCAAATCGTTATCAACAAGAAGTTATCAAATATCAACAATTATTACAAATTGGAGAAGTCACAACAATAAGGCATGGAATTAAAGTAAAGAAAACTATGCAAAAACCAACCATCAAGAATTAAGACAAAAAAGAATCGTGTTTGAAAGGATGAGCCATCATCAATGGCGAAATACTGTAGAAATATAAGAATAGGGATAAAAAGGGGGTATAGGGCCTTCTCCACTGCCTTCGAAAATCAAGTTTAAGGTCCACAAAAACCCTAGTACAGGATGAATTTTTTTTATAATTAGTTCCTTTCTTCCTTCAGGTCGTCACATTCTTCCTATATTTTAGGCTGAAAAACAACTCCTTCTCTTGGAAAAGAGAATTTTTAATGGTCAAGGGTTCTAGACCCAAAGACCCATATCATGCCAATGAATCAAGTTTTGTGTCCTCAGAAAGTGGAGAGAATGATCTCCCCAAATACGACCCGAATTAGAGAGGAAATCATAGGTTGATCCTAGATCCCTGATTCTTAGCACCATTCATATTTTTGGATCGAAGATGAAAAGTATATGGATCATGTCCAACTCCAACATGGGCTCATCCACAATCAACATGGAGGATTGATCCTCTGAGTGTGAGTTCCCGCAATGCCACCCTTGTCAGACACCGATGTGTTTTTGATATGGGAGCATGAGGGCTTTGTTGTTGCCACCTATGGTGTATGCATCATGGCATGCAACTTGGGAATCATATGATTGTCAACCAACCTTTATCATTCCAAATCTCCCATCGCAGTAGACGCGTCCCGGTCCATCCTACACCAAACCGTTGAGGGAACATGGAAAGAAAATGGCTTGTATTGTGGCAACAAAGACACCTAAAAAGAACCCCCCAATAGTCAAATTGTTGGCAAATAGAAAAGAGTCCCTAGTGTATGTCTAATGCAACTGAAAATCCTCGGGAATAGTCAACTTCTACTAGAACCCATGTGAATATTTTTTCCAGTATCCCTGGGTAGCCCTCATCCACATAGTAGAACTTACCAATCCTATTGCCTATTTCCTTTATAACTTTATTGGACCAAAGCTCCAAAGGAAGCCCGAGAGATTTTCCCGCATAATTTTTCATTTGGGTACTTCCTTGATGGGATCAAATCCCACAGTCAAACGCGTGATTGAGAGGTAACCATGACCTTGTACCCAAGGAAGAGAGAATATTTTCTCAACATCCTCCACCTGCAAGAAATGGAAGTTGAATCATCCATTTAGCATGATGCTCACCTTCGGGTGGTAGTGTAAGATGGGAGACCAACACTTTTCTATCCAAATTTTCGTTTGAATTCCTGTCATTTTTGTGAATTCCCAATGAACAACCAACACCCTTTGGTTTAACTGTTTCATGTTTTCCCAATACACAACCACCCTAAGAATTAATCTTTGTACTTGTTCGTCGATTTTAATCGATTTTTTTCACCTTTGCCTAGCTTTCTTTTCTAGAAGAGCTTTGTCTGAAATGTCCAAACACGAATATTGCTTTACTTCCACAGTGCTTTGTACCACCCTATCACCTGCATACAAGTTCAAATTATTTAGGTGACCTGCCTAACTAACCACCTCATTCTTGGTTGTGACCATTACTTCGAGCATGTCCTCTAGGCTAGATGAATGGTCAACCAATGACCCTTGATCAAACATGCTAGCCAACAACTTGGCACCACCTCAATACAACAATAAAAGTCAAAATAAATTCAAATTTCAAATAATTCCCCCCCCGCCCTCCAAGAAAAGACAGACCACTACTACCTGCCTCTAACACCCAATTGGGATAGATTACATATCTCCTATTGAAAACCCCAAAGACATCAGTGCACTATTGAATCACACTCCTCTAGAATATCTTGCTGCAAAGTAGATACAGTTGGGCCATACACATATTTTGAGTTGTGGAGGATCCAATAAAACTTGTCGTTGGGAACAAAGAAGCAAAGTGGAACATACCCACAATCAATACTACTCCAAATCCATGATGACACAAGTGAAAAGGCATACACTTATAATAAATAGAGACAACCCACAATATGGAAGCCAAGAACAACCCAGAGGAGAAAGGATAGTACAATGGACCAAAATAGGACCAAACTAACAATGATTTAGGTGAAAAGGTTATTCCAGATGATCATAAATTTTCCAAGATAATGTGCTAATTTAATCTATTTCTTATCATCGTAGTCTAACTAGATTTCTTTTTCGCCCTGAAAATCATGGAAATTCCGGTAAGATTTTTAGAAAATCCGACGGGGATTTTTGTAAATCCACGTTATAACTATCAAATTTTAATATTTTGGGTGCCCTAGAGGTTTTTGATGGTGTTGAATCCATTTCCACCATCAAAATCATGATTCAAACACTGTTACTATAAGATTTCTTAAATTTTTTTGGCCCGAATTCTGGCCAATTTTGGCCGTCCAGGCAATTCCTCTATCTCATTAGACAACTCCTTTCTTATCACTGGAACATATCCATAAATGGAAGTTGAAAAAAATTTAAAAATATAACCACTTTACCTATTGCAATAACTACATATGGGGAAGCACACCAAACCACCCCACCAATTAACCCACT
This sequence comes from Pinus albicaulis, assembly GCA_034641835.2. NCBI lineage: Eukaryota > Viridiplantae > Streptophyta > Pinopsida > Pinales > Pinaceae > Pinus > Pinus albicaulis. The sequence goes on from JAXQQM020087633.1 coordinate 45,141, forward strand.
CTTGTAACAAACACCACCTTCCAATTCGTAGAGAGTCAAAAGAAAAAGCACCTAAACAACATTATCGCACAGGGGGAGATGTACACCCCCAGAGCCACACATGGAGATCCACCATCAACAAGTATCCGCCAATTTCAAATCCCCCCTATAACATACAAACCCAATATAAAACCAACATGAATACCCTAAGATTGCCAACCATGAGAATGGGCAACCCAGTCTGAAATAACATCTCCACGACCTGACCACAAAGACTACCAACACCATAGATTACAAGTAGATACATAACTAATCCAGAAATCAAAATTAGGCTAAAAAATGAAAGTTCCTAGAATCTTTCGAAACTAGCATTAATTCATAACACTCATCATTCTGACTCCAATGATGCTTGAATCGCCTTAATCTGACATCGTATGAAAAAATTATGATGTTTTGAAGTTTTTGACCAAAAACAAAAAAAATTGTAGGTAGGCTGACTCGACAATTTGTACTGCTGATGTCATGATGATGCCTGCATGTTAACTTGGCATATAGTGGACCAATCGTAGATCATTGTGTGTCGGGTTCGTACAGGTGTGTGTTGGCATAGTTTGATTGGTTCGTGGTTGATTTGGTGGCCCAATAGGAGGCTACCATGTGGCCGAACCGGAGGTTGCCACGTGGCGCCTCCATATTGGTCAAAATTTTGTTTGATCCCGGAGGCCTCGGTGGGGATTAACTACATGACTTGCTGTACCAAAACTCAGAGCCTTACTATTGGGCTAACAACAATGGTTATTAACATACCATGTTCGCCGCATATATTTCAAACCATATGATTTCCGCATTGGAGGAGACGGGTTAGGTGTTAGCACTGGCTCCCAGTCACGTGATCACTCACACGACCCTGAAGGAAGGCGAAGTGGAGAGGGGTGGGGACCAGACCTAATCCTTGGTCACAGAGAACAACATATGCCCATGTTGGAAGTGCTAACAGAGTGTGGTTGCGATTCAGCTCCACCCCTTGGTCATTGCACCAAGCACATGACTACAGACGAATTGGAGAGGGCTTGACACTTAACCTAGTGCTGGTCACAACCATCAAGCATAGAACCTTGGCGGAGGAGAGAAGTCGGAGTGGGGGTGGAGACCAACCCCAACCCTTGTGTTAGGTGTGTGTTATATTATTTCCATGATTAGAAGTAGGTGCAAAGCAGGGGGTAAGAGGGGGGCGACAACCCCCCTATGCTTGTGTCGAGCGCAGCAGGGGGGTCACAATGTCCAACTGAGATGTGGTGTTTAGAGAGGTGAAAGAGGTTTTTAAACATGAATTCCTTCCAAAGGAACCTGAGAATATATAGTTTGAGCTAAAGGAGGAAGAGAGTATGAACTAAAGAAGGAAGAATCACACTCTACAATAGAACAAGATTCAAAAGAGGGAGAGCCATAAAATCTAGCTGTGAGAAAATCAGTTCGAGAAATAAGGCAACCAGAAAGGTATAGTCCATCTACTTTTTGTTCAAATTTTGTTTTATCTACCACTGATGATGATCCCAGAACTATCAATGAGGCAGTGGATTCATAGGATGGAAAATTCTGGAAGGAGGCCATGGTTGATGAAATGGCATCCTTTCACAAAAATGAGGCATGAGATCTAGTGGAGTTGTCGGCTGGAAGGAAGCCCATTGGGAGAAAATGGGTGTTCAAGAAGAAGATGAATTCAGAAGGAAAGGTGGAGAAATAAAAAGCTCAGTTGGTAGCAAAAGGTTATTCCCAGGTGTCAAGAATAGATTTTGGTGATATTTTTTCTCCTAGTGCCAAGGTAACTCTATTAGATTACTTTTATGTGTTTCTTTTGCATTTGATTTTGAGGTAGAACAAATGGATGTGAGGACAACATTTCTTCACAGAGATCTGGAAGAGGAAATATACATGAAGAAACATTAAGGCTTTGCGGTGAATGGTAAGAAAGAACTGATATGCAGGTTAAAAAAGTCTCTATATGGGTTAAAACAATCACAAAGGATGTGGTATTAGAAATTTGATACATATATACGAGGACTTGGCTTCACGAGAAGCAAAGAAGATAATTATGTGTATTTTAAATTAATTGGTGACCGTGTTATTTATTTGGTCTTGTATGTGGATGATATGTTGCTGGTTGGAAATGACAAAGAAATTATCCAGGATTTGAAGACCCAATTATTATCCAAATTCTACATGAAGGATCTTGGTGCTGCAAACTATATTTTGGGCATGGAAATTAAATGATATCGGGCAAAGAGAAAACTCTGGTTAAACCAGAGGAAGTGTGTTGAGACAATATTACAAGGGTTCAATATGTAGGATAGTAAATCGATGAAGGTTCCTATTCCTGTAGGTGTGAAGTTATCTACTGAACAATGTTCCAAGACACAAGAAGAAGAAGAGGACATGTCTCATGTTCCATATGCAAGTGCAGTGGGTAGCTTGATGTATGCAATGATATATACTAAACCAGACATTGCACATGCAGTGGGAGTATTGAGCAAGTTTATGTCAAAACCAGGGAAGGAGCATTGGACAACAGTGAAGTGGGTTTTTAGATATTTGCATGGCACTAGTGAGTATGGTTTGTGCTACTAGGGAGGACCAGGATTGGAAAAAGTTTTGGATATTTGTGGCTTTGTTTATGCATATTGGGCTGGTGATCTAGATTAGAGAAGATCTACAAGTGGGTATGTGTTTAGCGTATTTCGAGGCGCAGTAAGTTGGATGAGTAAAATACAATTTGTAGTGGATCTTTGAACTACAAAGGTAAAATACATCGCAGCCACTCATGCAAGCAAGGAAACAGTTTGGTTGCAGATATTGTGTGTAAGTATGGGGTTGGTGCAACGAGCTATAAGGATAGACTGTGATAGCCAAAGTGAAATTTTATTGCCTAAGAACCCTTCTTATCATTCAAAGACAAATCACATTGAGGTTCAGTATCATTTTGTGAGAGATATGGTTGAGGATAAAAAGGTGTTGCTAGTAAAGGTGGACACTTTGAAGAATGTTTCAAATGCATTGTCGAAGTATGTGAGCACTGAGAAGTTATCTTGGTGTAGAGAAACAATGGACCAATGAATAATCTCTCCTATGCCACCCTATGGAAATAAAACAACAAGTGGGATATTGTTGGGTGTGTGTGAAGCAAGGGGAAAGAGGGGGGCGGTAGCCCCCCTACGCTTGTGACGGGCGTAGCAAGGGGGCGGTAGCCCCCCTGCATGGGGTCCGAGGAAACACCCTGTGAATTGTTTTGGACCCTATATTAGGTGGGCAGACCTGCCGATGGTTTTGTGTATGGGTTTGCAAATGGGTTTACACATGGGTTTGGGCATGATGGTTTTTTTCTCATGGTATTTTGTAGATCCGGTCAAGGGAACTACGGTTATGTTATAATCCAGGTTAATGGATTGGGGTTTATGAATGCTTCAGCATGTATATATATGTGTTGTAACATTGAAAGGAATATAATGAAAAATCAATATGGTAATCCTGGTTTGGGATCCAGGGGAAAATCTCTGTATATATATGTTTTATGTTTTATGCTCTCGCTATTGTTTATTTTCTGTTTTTAAGAATTCGTTTGCAGATAATTTATGTACAAGGTTAAAACCTACACCATGGTCACCGGTCACTCCATGGGACCAAGCGCAAACTAGAGAGGGCTTGGCGGAGAGGGCGGGGTTGTAAGCCCTGGCTCGTGGTTCCATTGGACTCCATACGACCACATAGCAGAGGCCTAGGCTGAAGGCACGCATGGATAAGCCCCAACCCTTGGTATCTTTACTACCATGTGACTGTTACCAGGAGCTCTGATGGTGGGGGTGGACGGTTAGCCCCAGTCCCCAACCACATTGCCCTCCACGTAACCTGGCCCTGACGAGTAAGGCACCAAAGCCAGCGGGGGAAGACTGTTGGCCCCAACCCCCTGCCTTATGGGCACCCATGTGGCCTTAGTTTTTCACTTAAGGGGTTATTGGGAAAATTAATGAAGTGAAAAAATGCACCAATGGAGGGTGAAATTTTCTCCTCTTGAACTGTTAAAAGGGAAAAAATGTCACACAATTAGGAGGTTTTGTCAAATTGAGGGACGAATAGCAGAAGTTGTTCAAGGAGGCATAAATTGATCAATTTTTGGTATTTTTGAGCCCAAGAAGAGCCTAAATAGGGGTTTTTGGGCATTATGAATCCATTATCAACCTCAATTTACTGATTAGAGCACTTTTAGAAGGACTTTTTATATGATTGAGTCTTTTAGTGCCAGAGACAATTAGGGGTTTGACATAGTTTTGAAGGCATTTTGAGCATGGAAAAAACCTTGTAGGGGTTTTTCTGCCTTCTTGTTTTATCTGCAGCAGTTGTGAGTTCTATGATGCAACTCTTCTTTATCTTTTCTCATTATGTATTTTGAGAAAAACTCTTTTCAGTACTTCAATGTGGCATTGTTGTACATTTTATGCTCAATTTTTTGGTGGAGTACAGGGACTTTATATGTGAGCCCTTTTTCATGTTGACCCTTTTATGACTAATTGTAGGTGGTCATACTTTTAGAGTGAGATTTATTTACAAGAGAATGTTTCCTTGTAGGGGAAACTAGCCACTCAGTTGTCAACAAATTTCATGTACTCTTTTACCACTGAAATCAATGGAGCGATCTAGTTGTGTTAGCAGACCCGAAGATGTAGCCCAAGAGGAGTGAACTCTGTCATAAAATTATTTTTTTCCTCTCTTCAAGATTTCTATTTTGAGTTACATGTGAATATGTTTCTTTTTTAAAGTTGATATGAAAACTAACTCATCATCCTTGAGGAGATCATAAAACTTGTTTATATTAAGACCCATTTTTTTACTTGCAAAAAGTCAGAGGTCAGTCATTTTTTAGGGAGGAGATGTTCTCCTCCAATTTCAAATCAATTGGTATCAGAGCTAGTTCTTACCAAGTTGCAAGCATGGGAAAGAAGTCGAAGCTTGAACAAGTCCGAGAGTTATATGAGATTAAATTGGCTCTTCAAATGGAAAATGTTAAACTGAGGAGAATGCTTGAAGTTGTCGAGGAGGAGAAGAGGCATATGTGCCTTCAGTTATAGCATGTGCTAGAGGAACAAGTTGGTGAAAGTTCCAGTCTAGAAGCAACAAATAATTCCTCCAAGATGAAGCTAATTTGTAGGCATGATCCAAACACAGGATATGGACCCTATGTGGATAATGACACTTGTGAGTTTTTTCAGCATCTAAAAGACTCTTATTATGTGTTTGTTGATAAAAGTGGGTGGTTTGAATCATATTAAAATTCATCGTCAACATCTGAAACAGAAAATATGGGTGGCAAATCCATGGAGGTAATCAACATCTCTAGTTTGAATCCTTCAGTTTATGTTGATAACACCTCTTTTTCATCCTTTGAAAATCATACTAAAGGCATTGGTATGAAACTATTAGCTCGGATGGGTTATGAAGGAGGAGGCCTCATAATCAATGTCCAAGGTATCACTAATTCTATCAAGTTGAAGGAGCGGCCAAGATATGAAGGATTTGGTTATGGTCATAGAGAGTTTGGAGAGTGTTCCAAACTTTTTGAGGCAAAGAAGTCATAAAATGATGATATGTCACACCAAGATGGTAGTGATAATGGAAATTTGTCTCCTAAGAGAGATGAATGTTTCAAAGGAAACGCAAAGTCCAATACTCATCATCAAATTTACAACCCAAGGGACAAGTATAAGTGTCATGGGAGTTTTAAAAATGTTGTTAATTTTGATTATTTATGGGACAAGTATCCTTGCACATTTTGTGATGTAGCTGACTATTGTATGGCTGATTGTGAGCAACGCAAAGTGATGGTCAAGAGAATGGAGAAAATTTCTGGAATAAAGCATGAAGAACCTCTGTCAATTTTGAAGACTTTATTGTCGATGGGAAAACAAAAGTATTTTTGTACCCATTGTAACATGAATGGGCATGGGAATGAAAGGTGTTGGAAACTTCATCCCAAGAAGGACAAAGAGGTCATGAAATCCATTGCAAGGAAAGCGACAAGTGGAAAATAGGATACTGGTGTAGTTCCTAAGGCAACCTTCAAAGCATAGAGGATGCAAAAGAAAAACCATAAGCCTAGGAGAGGCAAAGATTGCTTGCTTTGTAAATTGTAAATACTTGTTGTTCATTATCGCTTTGGGTACTTTGTAAAGTGAGGACAATATTAATCACTTATGTGTAACAAGTATGTTTTCTTTGAAATGTCATGTTGTTTTGTATTGTTAATGAGTCCAATTGTTTGAGTACTTTTATGGATGAACATTTTTATGTCGTCCAATATGTCTACAATTGCGTCATGTACTCACTGATACAAGTGTTTCAAGATGAAGCTTGTCGTGTATGTTTATGTGTACAAAGCCAAATGTGTCATTGAATCATTGTAGCCAGAGTACCTTAGAGTACAAGTGTAATTTGAGGAAAATAAATCAAAGTATGAATCAGTGCATGACAAGCATTAAGTTGCTTCTGATTTCTAAGATGGAAAAATTTAGTTTGTCTTCAACAAAGAGGGACTTCAAGATGAAATTTTGTTTGAGCCCAAAAATATGGTTTTGGAGAGAATGTTTAGATTCCATCCATCAAAGTTTTTGTTCCTACATTGTTACAAGAATTGTGGCTCGATTCTTGATAGGAAGGTAAGGAATTCACATAGAGGATAGGTGGAGTACCTTGATTGGAGCTTGAAGGAACCAATTGAAACAAAACATAAAGGATTGAGATCGGGAAATTTTAAGAGATTGTTCCTCATTTTGTTTTCTAGGAGAACATAAAATTTTGGGGTCCAAAAGTTCCTATAGTCTCGTATGATCTGGAGATCAAAATTAGGCTAAAAAATGAAAGTGCATAGAATATTTTGAAACTGACATCAAGTCGTAGTGTTCGTCATTATGATTCCAAAAACCCTTGAATCGCCTCAATCCAACGTCATATGAAAAATTTATGATGTTTTGAATTTTTTGACAAATAATAATAAAAATTTGCAGGTAGGGTCACTAGGAAGTTCGTACTTTTGATTTCATGATGATGTCAGCATGCCAACTAGGCATATGGTGGACCAATCTCAACTCACCATGTCTTAGGTTCGTACAGGTGTGTGTTGGGACAATTTGATTGGTTTCTGGTTAATTTAGTGGCCCAATAGGAGGCTACCATGTGGCCCAACCAGAGGTTGCCACATGGTGCCTCCACATTGGTTAAAATTTTGTTTGAGCCTGGAGGCCTCAGTGGGGATTGACCGCGTGACCTGCTGCACACAAACTTTGAACCTTATCGTTGGGATATGACGATGGTTCTTAACATACCATGTCTATGACATATATTTCAAACCATATGATTTCTGCATTGGAGGAGAGGGTGTTAGCACTCAAATCTACCTCAGGCTGAAATGAAGTAAAACTCAAGGCTACATCAAACCACGCTCAGCCTCGTAGCTAGCCCTACGAGGACAGGAGAGGGCTCTCTCCGTCAATCTCGAGAAAATGAGCAATAGGATGCGAGATGACTTATAATAAGAACTGATTTTAGGCTAGTAAAGAGATAGGTATGTTTGTTTTTTGGTTTTTGGGTTTTCACTGGAGAAATGGGAAAACAAATTTTGGGTCCGGGGATAAGGTCAGACCTTTGCAGATTTCAAGTTGGGGCGAGGTAGGTGAGTGTCTTGATGCTTTTGATTGGATATATGGACAGATTAGACCGACGAGGAGCTGAAGAGGGCAAGGAAGAACTTGGATCCTCTTCAAACAGCTGAAAACATATAGAACTAACTGAATTCAAAGGCCAAGCACTGTAAACAATGGATTCAACCTTATTCACTCATTCAATTTAGTTAAGAAGCATAATGAAAGGATGGCATACATCAAACATGAAGAAACTTACAGTAAACAAAGAAGAAACACCATCAAGAACAGAACACCACAAGGATCCCAACAAGTGCTGCAAAACCCCTGATCTTTCCTTAGCCAAAATATGAAAAGTATGTACAATGATATCAAAAGTATCCCAAGAGTCCAACCTCTCCAACCCCTGAAAATGATTGACAAATTACAATATATAGATCACTCTAACACTTTTCCCCACCTCTAGGGGTCGAATTTCCTCTTCAGGGATCAGTTTCAACCAATTCTATTCATGGAACTACAATCTAGGCAGCTAACAACTTGCCTCTAAAAGAGTGGAAACTGATCCATTACATGATTTTTACCCTTTTTGTGAGTGAATCTTCTAGAAGAGATAAAAATAAGCCAAAGTTACATTCCCAATATACATTTACATCATAAAAACCCAAAAATTCCATCCACAAGAAAAACTGATCCATACTAGGCGAAAAACTGAGCTGGCAGTTGAAAATTCAGCCAAAATTTAAGTGGGTCGCTTTTGAGCCGAGTGGGTCGCTCTTTTTCCAGCCTGAATTTGAGGTACTTCCTGGCATCCAAATTGAGCTCATGATAGCTCGTTGGAAAGCCCTTGATGTTGAATATCCAACCCAAGTGGAATTTCTGAATTTGGAGCTCATTTGACCCTCCAAAACGTCTTTCTCCCAGAAGTACTTCCTGCTGGTGCAAAAGGTGGCAGCAAGGTGGTTTTTATGGTGTTTTTGAGCTCTTTGACCATCCAGATTTTGATGAAATGCTTAGTTGATTTCTAAGGATGCATAAATTTCCATGAAAAATCCAAAAATATAAAGTTTTCCTCTAGCAAGTGTCCCAATCATATGGGTCGCGCCCCTGAATCAAGTGGGTCGCGCGCCTTTCAGCCTGATTTTGAGGCAATTCCCGGCATCCAAATTGAGCTCATGATAGCTCGTTGGAAAGTCCTGGATGTTGGCTATCCAAAACAAGTAAAATTTCTCAATTTGAAGTTCATTTACCCTGTCAGAAATCAAATCTCCCAACACTACTCCCAGCAGGTGCATCAATTCTCTTGAGGCAACGGTATTTTTGACATTTCTCTAAAACCATGATACCTGTGTAAAACGTGAGGGAGGTTTTTCTTCTTTGGCATGGTTTGGACAAAAACCTCTCTCAGGTTTCCAAAATTCATCTTTTATTGCTCTGAAACATCTTTTGAGTGAAACTTATCCCGATGTGTGAAACAAGGGATTTTGTCGAAATGAAGTGAAATGAAGGGGATAAGGGGCTTCTAAATTCTTGGAAAAATTTTGGGAAGTAGGGAGGGATGTTAGGAAGCAGGGGAAAGTGGAATCACAGAGATTGAGTGAGGGGAAGGAGTCCAAAAGGGCAAAACACAGGCCTAGCCTAGAAAATTGCCAAGTTGTGGCTAGAAACTAGGGTTTGTGCAAAAATGAGGAATTTGGGGGATCTCAGTGATGGGAAGTGTTTAATGAGGTATATTAAGGATAGGGGAAGGTGTGTGAACATCAGGATACAAGTTTTTCCAATGATTTGACCATCCAAGAGAAATTACCTCCAAAACCCTAGGAGAGGGAAATGGACCTTACCTAGGCACAACTGAAGCATGAACAAGGCGTAAAATGACTCAATGGAACTTGACATGATGATGAAAACTCTCTGAATGATGGTACACTCAGCTGAATGGTGACATGGACTGACATTTGGACAACTTTGACAAGAGTAAAAGCAAACCCTAGACCTAATGCCTAGTGACCAAATTTTGCTTGAAGACTCATTGAAATGACAAAATTTGACTTTGACACTTTAAAATCACTTCGAAAGAGCATGTTTGATCACTGGAGGAAGGCTGCAAAGGCTGACACTAACATTGGCTCCAATGGGGATGGTAGCTCCTTGGAGGTGCCAAGAACGACAGAACTTTGGGAGAGCAGACCAGTGCCTTCATCCATTGGGCGATGGAATCATTAACTCAAAATGAAATGCATGACTGAAAACTGATGACAAAAATTGACTCTCACTCAACTAAAAACTAACTCGATACTTAAACACAACTGACAAACTGAAAAAGATGCTCAAAGTAGAGCTTATTCAATACAACCTACTCTAATTGTACTTTACACCACCCGATCAACTGTAATGGAACAGCCAATGCAACCATGTAAGCATGCTGGCTGCTGTTTGATTTCTTCCCACATGCTTGCTTATGAACAACGAGAAATAACTACTAAAAGGCAACTCCCATGGAAACTTTGAACCAAGTGGACTGCTGATAAACTTGCAAAGCATAAATTGACTGGATGACTGCAAGAATATTGCGAATGGATCTTCATAAACATAGCTCTGGTCTAGATAATATCCATACCTTGATCTTAAACTTTTCCTCACATCTGCGGTGCTTTTCTTTGGTGATTGCAGCAAGCTGTCAAAAAGATCCTGAAATTCATGAAAAACCAAACTCTGTTGCTGATTCCAAACTGAACAAAAGTCTCCTTCATCAATCTCCTCATATGAATGGAAATCTTGACATGTGCTACGCAATGAACAATCTGTTAAACAAGACAATGAAGGTGATCCTTGAATAAGATTATCATCAACATTCTTTTCGGGCACATGGTTAGCTAATGGAGCAGAATTTTTATAACAAACATCATCCAACACACGAGCAATGGGATCATCAAAAACTTGAGAAGAGTGCTGTAATGTATCCATTGAAACTGTATGACCTCCTTCTGGCTGTTCATCTTTTCCTTGAGATATATTATGAAGATTCTGCCTTATAAACTGAAATGTTTCAAAACAAAAGGGTATAGAATCTTCCTGCATCATCAAATTATGTATTTCATCTTCCACAACTTCATCTGTAATCTGACCTTCAATTGCATTAGATGGCTGCAAATCTGATGCTACAAGCTGCTCAAAAATCTCGTTATCTGTCTCATCCTCAACATTAACACTGAGAGATTGTTGATTTCCTATGGGCTGCTCATTTGAAGATTTACTATGCAATTTTTTTTTCAAAAACTGAAATGATTCAAAACATAAAGGTACAGAGTCACCTTGAATCATTAAATCATGTGTGCCCACTTCCAAATCTTCAGCTGCAACTTGAAAATCAATGACTTTTGGGGGCTGCAAATCTGAATATGAGAAGTTTTCGTTGCCCTCAAGACGATCCAGATCAAGACTTGTTGACGTTTGATTTCTGATTGCATGGAAGTTATCTCTAATGAACTGAAACGAATCAAAACAAAAAGGCAAAGATCCTTCACTTACATCAAAATTTGCTACACTTTCCTCATCATTTCCATAGCTGATATGCATCGGTTGATCACTGTACTCGAGCTGCTGAAAGTGAACTTCCTCCTCACACAACCTAGCTGCTGATTCGTCTGCAAGATTAGCTTCTTTTTGGAGAACATAATCATCATCATACTGATCAAACTGAGGCAATTCATCATCAAACATACACATCATATCAACAGCTCTCTCTTCTTCACAATGATCTATAAAACAATCACTATGACTACTGGGATTAGAAACAAAATGTTTTGGATCAGCAACTTGTTCTTGAATGTCATTTTCATTTTTTGCAGTTATTTTCCGCACCATCTCTTCTACTGCGTTTACGAAAAGATCAAGCTTTTCCTCTGAAAGTGTCAGCTGCTCTGAAACATTCTTCTTTTCTTCTTCCTTCAACCTTGCCCTCAAGATGAGAAAATGAGCCTCTACATTTACTGCCTTGTTCTGCATCTCGTGAAGTGTTGCAATATTCTTTTCTCTCAGCTGAAACTCCATTTCCGGATCAAAGGCACCCGGGTAGTGTAAGAGAGCAGATCTAGGAGAAGGTCTTATATCAACTGGCATCGAATAATAAACTTGGTTAAATCTAGCAGAAAATTGTTGTACTGTCTCACCTGGAATTCTTTTCAACTGGTTATACTCCTCTATAATCAACAAAAAGTTCTGTCCGATCATCCACCTGTCAAGGAAAACTTTGACAAACTGCTGGAAATCTGTGATGCTCGCATCAGGCAGGGCTTTGAACCAACTCTTCACTTGGCCTTGCAAAGAAAGAGCAAAAAGCCTAATACTAACATCTTCATCATCAACTTCAAAAAGATCTAGAAAAGTCTCAACATTCTGCACATGTTGCTCAGCGTTGACATTGTTACATTCACCATCAAATCTAGGTAGATATAGGTCATAATTTGCAGGAAAAGCATGAAGAACAGAAGGCAAAACAAGAGGTTTATACCGATCTGGAATTTTACAAGGTGTAGGGGCATGTACAAGTGCTGTGGGATCAGCTTGATTTTCTTGCTCATCACTCTGTAGAGAGTCATCATAAGATGTGGGAAAAGTAAGGACGCCGGGATCAAAGGGAAACTCAGTATTTACACTCTTTGAATAGGTCGAGTGAAGATTTTGATGACCTTTCTCATACAACAAACTTTGAAAAACTTTCAAGACAGCTTCAAGACCAGCAAAGAAGTAATTTACAAGAAAGCAGATTAGATCCTGAATACCATTCCACTTTAGATACCTGAACTTTGTGTAAGATCCTTCCATTTTCTCAGAGAAAGAGTCAGTCCTCCAGACTTTGAATTGGAGTCACCAGGTGAAAGATTTCAGCCTTCTTATGTCTGATCGTTGTCCACCATCAACCATCAGATCTGAACTTGATACACGTACTGGGGCAAGACAATCTACAAGTCGAGTGTCACATTCACAAGCTAAACCGGAGATCGACTGAAGCAGCTTTTATCTACTATGCACTCGCAGAGCAAGAGCAGTTCGAAGGCTACCTGGCGTGTCTTCAGGCTTCGTCTATAGTTAATGAAACAAATGACATCAACAAGCAAACCAATTCTTCCCCAGTATGGTCGCCACTATGTTAGCACTCAAATCTACCTCAGGCTGAAATGAAGTAAAACTCAAGGCTACATCAAACCACGCTCAGCCTCGTAGCTAGCCCTACGAGGACAGGAGAGGGCTCTCTCCGTCAATCTTGAGAAAATGAGCAATAGGATGCGAGATGACTTATAATAAGAACTTATTTTAGGCTAGTAAAGAGATAGGTATGTTTGTTTTTTGGTTTTTGGGTTTTCGCTGGAGAAATGGGAAAACAAATTTTGGGTCCGGGGATAAGGTCAGACCTTTGTAGATTTCAAGTTGGGGCGAGGTAGGTGAGTGTCTTGATGCTTTTGATTGGATATATGGACAGATTATACCGACGAGGAGCTGAAGAGGGCAAGGAAGAACTTGGATCCTCTTCAAACAGCTGAAAACATATAGAACTAACTGAATTCAAAGGCCAAGCACTGTAAACAATGGATTCAACCTTATTCACTCATTCAATTTAGTTCAGAAGCATAATGAAAGGATGGCATACATCAAACATGAAGAAACTTACAGTAAACAAAGAAGAAACAACATCAAGAACAGAACACCACAAGGATCCCAACAAGTGCCGCAAAACCCCTGATCTTTCCTTAGCCAAAATATGAAAAGTATGTACAATGATATCAAAAGTATCCCAAGAGTCCAACCTCTCCAACCCCTGAAAATGATTGACAAATTACAATATATAGATCGCTCTAACACTTTTCCCCACCGCTAGGGGTCGAATTTCCTCTTCAGGGATCAGTTTCAACCAATTCTATTCATGGAACTACAATCTAGGCAGCTAACAACTTGCCTCTAAAAGAGTGGAAACTGATCCATTACATGATTTTTACCCTTTTTGTGAGTGAATCTTCTAGAAGAGATAAAAATAAGCCAAAGTTACATGCCCAATATACATTTACATCATAAAAACCCAAAAATTCCATCCACAAGCAAAATTGGTCCATACTAGGCGAAAAACTGAGCTGGCAGTTGAAAATTCAGCCAAAATTTAAGTGGGTCGCTTTTGAGCCGAGTGGGTCGTGCTTTTTCCAGCCTGAATTTGAGGTACTTCCCGGCATCCAAATTGAGCTCATGATAGCTCGTTGGAAAGCCCTGGATGTTGAATATCCAACCCGAGTGGAATTTCTGAATTTGGAGCTCATTTGACCCTCCAAAACGTCTTTCTCCCAGAAGTACTTCCTGCTGGTGCAAAAGGTGGCAACAAGGTGGTTTTCATGGTGTTTTTGAGCTCTTTGACCATCCAGATTTTGATGAAATGCTTAGTTGATTTCTGAGGATGCATAAATTTCCATGAAAAATCCAAAAATATAAAGTTTTCCTCCAGCAAGTGTCCCAATCATATGGGTCGCGCCCCTGAATCAAGTGGGTCGCGCGCCTTTCAGCCTAATTTTGAGGCACTTCCCGGCATCCAAATTGACCTCATGATAGCTCGTTGGAAAGACCGGGATGTTGGATATCCAACCCAAGTGGAATTTCGCAATTTGGAGTTCATTTACCCTGTCAGAAATCAAATCTCCCAACACTACTCCCAGCAGTTGCATCAATTCTCTTGAGGCAACGGTATTTTTGACATTTCTCTAAAACCATGATACCTGTGTAAAAAGTGAGGGAGGTTTTTCTTCTTTGGCATGGTTTGGAGAAAAACCTCTCTCAGGTTTCCAAAATTAATCTTTGATTGCTCTAAAACATCTTTTGAGTGAAACTTATCCCGATGTGTGAAACAAGGGATTTTGTCGAAATGAAGCGAAATGAAGGGGATAAGGGGCTTCTAAATTCTTGGAAAATTTTTGGGAAGTAGGGAGGGATGTTCGGAAGCAGGGGAAAGTGGAATCACAGAGATTGAGTGAGGGGAAGGAGTCCAAAAGGGCAAAACACAGGCCTAGCCTAGAAAATTGCCAAGTTGTGGCTAGAAACTAGGGTTTGTGCAAAAATGAGGAATTTTAGGGATCTCAATGATGGGAAGTGTTTAATGAGGTATATTAAGGATAGGGGAAGGTGTGTGAACATCATGATACAAGTTTTTCTGATGATTTGACCATCCAAGAGAAATTACCTCTAAAACCCTAGGAGAGGGAAATGGACCTTACCTAGGCACAACTGAAACATGAACAAGGTGTAAAATGACTCAATGGAACTTTGACATGATGATGAAAACTCTATGAATGATGGTACACTCAGCTGAATGGTGACATGGACTGACATTTGGACAAATTTGAAAAGAGTGAAAACCAACCCTAGACCTAATGCCTAGTGATCAAATTTTGCTTGAAGACTCTTTGAAATGACAAAATTTGACTTTGACACTTTAAAATCACTTTGAAAGAGCATGTTTGATCACTGGAGGAAGGCTGCAAAGGCTGACACTAAAAGAGGGGTCAAGCGTTAACCCTAGCCCTCGGTCACGCCATCACTCACACGACCCTGGAGGAAGTCGTAGAGGAGAGGTGTCGGGAACAACGCCAACCCCTTGTAATAGGGAATGCCACATGCCCATGACGGAAGCGCTAATGGAGCGAGGCATGGATTCAACCCGAGCCCTTGGTCATCGCACCACGCACATGACCACATGCGAATGGTAAAGGGATGGACACTTAACCCTATGTAGATGTAGAAGTGTCCTCAGACACATACCTTTATTGATCATAAAAAATATTACATATCAAATTGCAGGAGTTTACAAACGTAAACTCTCATTCTCACATTACACTCACATTACACAATGAAATAGGAAACAATCCTATTTATAAGCTCTATGTTCTAACTTAATCTAGCTATGGATCACTTGGAAAATAAACAAGTGTCCATTTACAATAAATGAGTTTCTAACCACTCTACTAACTTCACTCCTAACTTAGAGCCTAGAGAACGACTCTTTTCTAGAGTCCTATTTTTTATTAACAAATTTCTATTTCTAAATATCTCTAATATTTATTAAATATTCTAATTTAATAAATATATTTATCCTAACTTTACATTATTCAATTTATGTATTTTTGGATTTATAATTGCCTTTATGAAATAGGCTAACATTCCCCCCTTCAAGGATAAATCCAAAAGAAGAACGAGGAACCATCTTCCAAGTTCTCAAGTTGATGCTGAAAAATTCTTCAATCTCAAGAGAACATGAATCAGTTGTATGTCTGATTCATCTCTGAATGTTTCTTGACAACGCCATCAAGTGCCAAGTTGCAAAAGGATCCATCTATCCTTTGCATGAAATCAGCATCAAATCCCACTGGCTGATGATGTAAAAAAAAACTCACTGTTGCTTTTGCTGTCGAATGCCCACTGGCAAATTTGTTGATACCCACTGGCTGTTGAAGATGCCCACTGGTTGCTTTTTCTGGTTGTGTCGAGACTTTTAGTTTGACAACCACTGTCAATCTCATTGACATTTTCCCCCCTTTGTCAGTTGAAAGGAGAGACACTTCTCTGTAAAATATTCCTGAACTCCCCCCCTTCAGGTGTAGGAGTTTTACACTGTTGTACTCCCCCATTCAACTGCATGAGAGTACCATCATCTTTTCACTGTTGGTTGCACAATGTGTGATCGTATATGGTTGTAGAAATGAAGCAATCTTTTAACTGTGGATGACCATTCCCAAGGGTCAATCCATTCATAATGTATCTTTAATATCTCTGATTTGTGTTGATTGCGACATTTTTCTGAGGAATTACTGCACTTGCCACAATGGTGACAAGGATGGAGATCAAAACATTGATCTTCCATATGACCGGTTCTCTGACAATGAGAACATTTCAGTTTGTCTTCAACTTCAGGTTGTGTGGAATTCTCTTTTTTCGGCAACTTTGGGTTGCATGCACTGCTGGTTGTCTGCAACTGTCTCTAAATGTGCTGAGGGGGTCTGTTCAAGAAAACCCGCACTAATGAACCGAATGGGCTTGGAATAATAGAGAATATGTAAGTTGGCATCATCTTGGACATATCCTAAGCCTCGTCGATTCTTGTTATTCTGAATTTCTTCCCAGGGCCTGATGATGGGCTTGGAAGAAATTGGATCTGGAACAGCTACGACACTTGAAGCTGGCTGAATGAATGACTTATCATCTGGATTGTGCAGAGACTTATCATCTGGATGGTTCAAAGACTTGAAAGTATCATTATTTTCTTGCAATTCAATCCTTCGAAGTTGCGACTCAAGTTGAAGAAACTCAATAGTTTCATGTGTTTGTTGTAGATGCCATGAAATATCAGCAAGAGTGCCTTTGCTGACGTGCACCATGTCTTCATAACTGGATATGATCAAACTATGAAGAATTTTTAACAACTGAATATGTTGCGCCATCTGAACTTGCGCACTCGAAAACAGGCTCTCTTGTCAGAGATGTCATTCTTTGAACTGTTTCCTGGCTATTCCACTGCTATGACAGGCTCGCTTGCTTGATTTGTTGCTGACTGCGCTTGCTTGGAACACTTGCTAGAAGTGTAGAATTATCTCGCTTAAACTTTGGAATTCACGCTCGCTTGATGACGATCGCGTTTGTTTAAGCGCTCATTTGACTTACTTGATGACTTTACGCTCACTTCAATGAATAGCCACGCTCGCTTGATGTCGATGTGCTTGCCTTATTGATGTCAGAGTTGAACTTGTTTGGTTGCTTTTGATGGTCGCTACAATAAACTTCACTCTGACTTGCTTGATGATTTGATCTTTGTACTGTCTTGACGCAAATTGCTTTGAAATCACGCTCGCTTGGAGATGTAAACTTGTTGCTTATTTGAAAAAACTCATGCACTCAATTGATTTTGTGTAAAGAAAGGGTGTCGAACACTGTCGATAATGCACCCAAGAAAGCTTACAATGATTCACTTTAAAATAATGAATTCACTTGTCCTCTTAAAAATTCATTAAAAATGAATTTTTAATGATTTAACATAACATAATGAATTTGATTACAAGTTATGAAAAGAATATATAACAATGCTGATGTAGACTTTTGAGTGTGCAGGTATATGAACTTGATGAAGTGAATGCGGATGTAGACAATCTTTGATTATATGTTGAAGTTGTGCAAATGCATGTGTTGATCTTGCAGCTATTTTGTTATAAGTGTTGTGCTTGCTTTATGTATGAAATTATTAATGTGTCACAACTAGACACAGATAAAAAACAGCAACATGAAGCCAAAAAAAAACATGCGCCATCAAACACACATAGTGTACCTAAGATCCCCTTATTCAATTTCGGGCGGATCTAGGACACATCAACACCAAAAAAATGATATCTTTATTAATCACTGAGTACATCTGAAGCAATGATAATGCCAAGATGACAACCCTTTGAAACAATGCACCTTCAAATTCTGAATTACAAGATACAACTTATCACTCCAAGGATTTTAAAACATCACCCTTATTACTCCAAAAAATTACAAAAGCATCACTCTTATTACAAAATCAATGACAATCTTCACCCTTATGACTCCCCTCACAAAAATATGTTTGCCATTCCTTATCTATCCTCAATCAATATTTAAAGAGCCATTATAATGATGCTTTTACATAATTTCCATTAAAAATAATGGAATTAACATTATGAAGTCACCTTATAAAAGGTGCGTTTATATTCAAATACTCTTCAAAGCACTTTTAATGTAATCTTCAAAATACTTCAATTCCCTCATCTTTCAACTTATTTGGAAAATATTTAATTTGGGATATTAAATCATAGGCCCAAGTAATATTATATCTTTCTTATGGCACTTTGAAAAATTGAAATAGTGGGTATGAAGTCGTTTTAAAAAAATGAAGCTCACCTCAATCCATTATTGCACCTTATAATGATTGCTTCAACGATTTGGTGGTCGATCTTTAGCGCTGAATGCTAGTGGCGAAACACTGCAAACACTGCAAACGCTGACCGAACGCTGATGAAGTGATCTAACTGGTTAAAACACTGGTTAAAAAGCTGGTTAAGACACTGGTGCTTCCAATTAAACACTGGCTTCAATTAAACGCTTTTTGCAAACAAATGCTGTCATCTAGGGGATTTCCAACGCTGCATTTCAATTAAGCACGGTTTCATTTGAACGCTGGCTGGTTGTGCTGGAATTGACATAAAAAACACAAATCGAACGCTGGCCAATTAGATCAATTCATTGAAACACGGTTTTAAAAAGGCTGGTTCAAGTTTTCAACGTTTCTTTAATTCATTAAAAGGCTGGTTCAAGTTATTTAAAACGCTGCTACAATTGAAACGCTGTTTTTTTTTTTGCAGGCCTGAATGCCGTAAATGCTGCTGTGGCTACTATTTAACGCTGTCAAGTTGGTTCATAATGCTGATCTTCACTGCTTTGAACACTAGTTAAAACGCTAATTTGAACGAACTGCATATAACTGGAATCCGTAATTGCATAGCTGTAGTTGAAAAAATGCAATCTTTTGCTGTCAAAACGCTGTAAAATTGTTGGTCCAGTCAGTTACCCAAACTACGTGCTTCATTTCTGGGCGGAAATGGCAACTTAAATTCTTGTGATCGCTATCAAACATGCTGACCCAGCGTTATGGCAGGGAAGGACCAGCATTTTACAGCGTGTGAAAACTATTCAGAAAATGCTGGCAAACTATTCAGAAAACGCTGGAAACTATTTTAAAAAAAGCTGTTTTCAATGATTTACAGAATCGATTGATATGAAAACTCTTTTATACATGAAAGAGAAGAAAGCGATGCCACAAATTGATGGTTCAAAGGCAGCTTCAAAACGTTGGTTCAGGTCCACTTGCATACCACAATCGATGCCAGAATCGATGCCAAAATGCAGAATCGATGCCAGAATGCAGAATCCACTTCAGAAAATGTTGGTTCTAATATTTTAAACGATGTTTGAATGTAAAATCGATTTGCAGAGTCGATGTTTTCATGAAATGAATTTAAAAAAATTAAAATACACAGTGCTTTCCTTTAATCTTACCAATGCCAACATGAAATTACATTCAATCATATTCATCAACGCATCAAATTAATAAAGCATTTGAGCCCCATTAATTACCATTCTCATCCCACTGAAATTCAATGTACCTTCCCAATCGATCACCGGCAATGTGAATTTGACCAAGCTATGCACTGCGCCTTCGTGGCATTCAACTGTACAAGGCGTTTCTTTTAATGGATCGCACAAGTAATCGATTTGTCCCAATCTCAACGCTACGGGTTCTGATACTTCCCAATGGAAACCAGCTTATGGATTTACGCCCATAAATCTCACGATCTCACCGCAGCTCTGATACCACATGTAGATGCAGAAGTGTCCTCAGACACATACCTTTATTGATCATAAAAGATATTACATATCAAATTGCAGGAGTTTACAAACGTAAAATCTCATTCTCACATTACACTCACATTACACAATGAAATAGGAAACAATCCTATTTATAAGCTCTATGTTCTAACTTAATCTAGTTATGGATCACTTGGAAAATAAACAAGTGTCCATTTACAATAAATGAGTTTCTAACCACTCTACTAACTTCACTCCTAACTTAGAGCCTAGAGAACGACTCTTTTCTAGAGTCCTAATTTTTATTAACAAAATTCTATTTCTAAATATCTCTAATATTTATTAAATATTCTAATTTAATAAATATATTTATCCTAACTTTACATTATTCAATTTATGTATTTTTGGATTTATAATTGCCTTTATGAAATAGGCTAACACCCTAGCCCTGGTTATGACCACCGAGCATAGGACCTTGGTGGAGGAGCGAAGTTGGAGTGGGGGCGGAGACTAGCCCCAACCTCTGGTCACATGTCACTCCAAGATACCAAGCACAAACCAGAGAGGGCTTGACGGAGAGGGCGTGGTTGTAAGCCTTGACGTGTGGCTCCATTAGACCCCATACGACCATGCAGCAGAGGCCTAAGCGGAGGGCGCATGCAGATAAGCCTCGACCCTTGGTCTCTTTAGTACCATGTGACCATTACTGGGAGCTTCAGTGGGGGGAGGAGCGCTGGTGATTAGCCCCAACCCCCCGTCACATTGCCCTTCACATGACCTTTCCCCGACGAGGAAGGTGCCAAAGCCGGCGAGGGCAAACCGGTGGCCCCAACTCTCAGCCTTTTGGGCACCCATGTGGCCCTAGTTTTACACTCAAGGGGTTATTGGGAAAATTAATGAAGTGACAAAATGCACCGATGGTAGGGGAAATTGTTAGAAGGGTGAAAATGTCATACACTTAGGAGGTTCTGTCAAATTGAGGGACAGATAGAAACAGTTGTTCAAGGAGACATAACTTGATCAATGTTTAGTATTTTTTAGCCTAATATGAGCATAGATAGGAGTTTTTGGGCGTTATGAATCCACTGGAAGCCTCAGTTTACTGATTGGAGCAATTTTGGATGGAATTTTTGCAGGATTGAGTCTTTTAGTGCTAGAGACAATCAGGGTTTGAAGAAGTTTTGAAGGCATTTTGAGCATGGAGAGAACCTTGTAGGGATTTTCGAGCCTTCTTGTTTTATCTGCAACAACTGTGACTTATATGGTGCAACTCTTCTTTATCTTTTCTCATTATGTGGAGTTGTTTTACATTTTATGCTCAAATTTCAGGTGGAGTACATGGACTTGATATGTGAGCCCTTTTTCGTGTTGACCTTTTTATGACTGACTATAGGTGGCCATACTTTTAGAGTGAGAGTTCTTTGCAGGAGAATGTTTCCTTGTAGGGGAAAATAGCCACTCAGTTGTCAAAAAATTTCATGTACTCTTTTACCACTGAAATCGATGGAGCGGTCTAGCTATGTTATTAAGTTTGGAGGTGTAGCCCAGGAGGGGTGAACTTCATTATCAAATTCTATTTTTCCTCTCTTCATGATTGCTATTTTAAGTTACACGTGAATATGTTGTTGGTTTTAAAGTTCATACGAAAACTAACTCATCATCCTTGAAGAGATCATAAAACTTGTTTATACTAAGACCCATTTTGTCTACTTGCAAAGTGTCGGAGGACGGTAAATTTTTAGAAAGGAGAAGTTCTCCTCCAATTTTAGATCAATATCGCACAACATCCACACCATATGCACCATCACAATATATACCATACCCCATGACACCAACATATTTCACCAAGACATGCCCCCATTTCTGATGATCATAAAAGTTATCCCGTGTTATTTGTATGTCATTGTTCAAAAGAAATATATCAGATGTGTGTGTGGTACTATGTCTAGATAGAAAGAAACACTCCACGTGCTGACCACAAGGATCCTCAAAACATCGTTGGTTACATACAACATCAATTCGTGCAACATCCACACCAATTACAGCAACATAAGGTACAACATATCCAACAACACCAACATTTCCAACATAAACTCTCTGAGCTCATCGGAAAAGAAAGAGCATGTTATGACCAAAAAGTTGCAGACTTGGAATGCTCAAAAGCATTAGGTTCTTCCACTATTTTCCACATTTTCCGCCTTTGACCAAAATTCTTAATTATATATTGGTACACTAATAATATTTGTAAGACCATTATCAAAACTCTATTGGGCTAAAAATCCCTTCCTTTCTTAATCATCATCAATCCTAACATCAAAACCCAGTAACATATCCACACCATCCATAACCTCATGGCTACCCGTCCATATAAAAGTCCCTATGGATGTGACTTGGGATATTGTAAATATGTCTAACTAAATTAGTGAGTCCTCCCAATAATCTAAAAACGTAACATAATGACATTAGCCAAAAAAAAAGGAAAAGATTAACATATTGACATTGAGAAGAACACATACCCTAATAACCTTGTAAAAATCCTAAACCTAATTTGAAACCTTGCCAAAACCCTGGGCATCCTCGGGTGCTCTCCCCAACTTTCCACAAGTTTGAATCTACATACATATTTTACAGTTTTTCGCTTGATTGAAAAATACTTTGTTCGTCACTAGCTGCAAAACTATATAATGTACAACTTAGATTGGTTAACCCTATTAAAATATGAGGTAAACCTAGCATTTGCACAAAAAAGGTGCAAAGACACACCAATAAAAGTGTAGATAAATGTAGAGCAATGTAGAGATAGACTACATGAAACAATAATTATTTGTTATTTTAATGTATTAAAATAAATAAAAAACAAAATCGATATTTTTAATATAAATTTAATGGAAACTTTTATTAAATAAAAACACTAATATAATATAAATAAATAAAAATTAAATTTTATTATTACTAATTAAAATTGTAAATTGTAAATTATTGAATTATTTATTTTTAATTAAAAGATGAATTAAATAGTATTTAGTATTTTATAATAATTAAAATATATACTCAAAATAATGAAATATATATTTTAAAATAATGAAATATATACTTTAATGAAATATTTATAATTTGTAATATTAATCTTATATCATATATCTTTACATCATTGAATAATAATAATAATAATAATAATAATAATAATAATAATAATAATAATAATAATAATAATAATAATAATAATAATAATAATAATAATAATAATAATAATAATAATAATAATAATAATAATATCTATTAAATATCTAAAGAGTTGAGAAAGAGATAAAAAAAGAAAAAAGAAAAATCATAATACTGAAATTCATGATACATCTAAAAATTTGTAAGTTTGTTTTATTGTTTTTAAATTTTAATTTTTTTTAGAGTACTTTATATAGTCTTCATAGACTTTGGAGAAAAAGATAAAGTTCACTACACCAAAATTCATCATACATCCAACTTTCACTTCCTTGTGAATTTTAACCGTTTACAAACATCTTCTAGATCAACTATTTCATAAACATTTTCTATATCAACTATTTCAATTGTAGATGTTCTTAGTATTTGTACTTTTATATATTTTATGTTGTTTTTTTTTTTAATTTTCCAATACCTTCGGACAATCATGTGGCAATCGTGTAATCTTGTTTTTTGTAATGTTTTAATATTTAAATAACTTAATGACATCATTTTTAATATGTGACATCTCATCATAGTAAATATTTTAGGATGAGACATTGCAACTTCTCTTACAGGATATCTCATCATAGTAAATATTTTAAGAAGAGACATTGTACCTTTTTCCATGACAGGAACTCTTTCAATCTATATAGTTCAACCAACGATAATATCTCCAAGGAAGGGAATGCACCAACATTACTAAATTCCTTTGGATACTCAAAAACTTAACACCAAGCCTGATACTCAAAAAACACAAACACGCTATCAAGACACTCTTCGCGTCGTGCTTTCTTTCTTCCATCTGTAGGGCGGCGAATGCTAAATATTCTTCATATAGCCAAATTGGGTGGGTGTTGTCGTTGTCTATAATTAACAATCCATGCAGTTCATTTTCCTCAACCGTGTGGTTCAACAGGAGAAAATAAGATAAGATAAGATAATTATATTTATGTCCAACTAATGACCACAAAATAGGTCAAAGGGACTGCTGAGTACAATGATGTCCATACTGCATGATAACCAAACGGTCTCCTATAAAGATACAATGCATGAATATAGAAGGTACAATGTAGGAACATACAAATACAATGTATAGAATGCCCTGGTGGAGAAGATCCAGGAGCTAATGGGTTTGATGATCAAACCCATCTCTCGTGACATCCGAGGCTGAATGGACACTAAAGAAACTCCACAAAGTCTGTTGGCCTCATGAAGGGCCGGTGGAAAGTGCAGACTATTCGCTAGATCGTTCCTTGGGGGAGTTCGTGCATTGCTGAGGTCTAGAGAACCTAGTCTATCTCCCAGGAACGAATCTGAGACAGATTTGTTGCTGAAATCTTGTGTGGCAGGGCAAGGTTCCATGAATCCTCACTGATCTAGAGCATGGATATGAACTGGTATCAATTGGTCTCTTGGTGCCTCTGTCTGAAGGTAGTACCTTGAAAAATGTCGTGATCCTTTGTGTGGGGTTTGGTCTGATGGGCGGTTGAAGAATATGCAATCGAAACCTGAGAGGCTCCTGCATATATAGTGCCAAACATCTCTGATTGGGATACCTGAAAAAGTCGGCGAGGGTCTGAGAATCTCTGAACAAGCAATGGAACCTTCCTCTGATCTCGTAATACACGAGGCATCCAAAAATGAAGTGCACCTCAGTCTCCACATCTTGCAAATGACATACCTGGCAGATTTTGTCTGGTCTATCAATTCGGTGGTCTGTCTCTATGTGAAGTCTATGAGAGCCTATTTTGAACTAGCCTAGAGGAAAGCGAAGAGCATGCATCCAATGGTGAAATGTGCACTGGGGTCGAACAATAAGCCCATCTCTCAACTGCACAAGTGCTCAGCGTAGAAGGCCATCTTGGGGCGCAACCCACCCGATGGATTGACCCAGGTGACTTGGATGAACTGCCTGTAGAGGTCCTCCCTGATGATCTTGTTCAACGCCTGTCTATTAGGTAAAATGTGAACAAGAACATCTAAGGAATATCAGAAAGGAGGGAGACGGTCCAACTGAATTCCCACTGATTCTAAGAGATCTGAAACTCTTCTAAACCAACATCTGACCTGACCCGAGGTAGTAGAACAAACAATAGTCTCAGAAGAGCAATATGCCAAGTAAGGATACGGTCCCTACTCTATATCAAGTCTACAAAGTAGAATATATTTTAATCAGGGCTGCTACAAAATTTCAGGAGGGAGAAAGCATGAAGTTTTTTCCTTCGGCTCTGTTGCAATAAAATACATTTTGGAGTTTCATCCCTCCAATCAGTGTGTTCCCAAATCTCTGCATTTCGCTGTGTGAATATTGGTTGAGATGTGAGATTCTCTAACCAAAATGTGCCACTAAAAGGCGAACAGTGAGCTCCCGAACAAGCTCTGATATGAACATATGGAAAAGAAATTTGTCGAACCAGTTTATTATTGTGCCTGTGATTTGCAGTCGGATAATGTCCATGGGGTTGATCAGCGATTTTCATTGGCCCTAACGATCAAATATACAGAATGGCCCTAAAGACGTTCAGAAAGATATCTTTGGGTGTTTTCTTTACAGATGGGGACACTTCAATGCTGCAGAAACAGGTACAAGTATGGCGGAGGAAGGATGACGTGTAAGCATTGAAACAAGTGTGTCAAAGGATGGCGCAGGAGTACAGAATTGTGAATGCATTTTAGTGCTACAGAAATACACAGGCAGCAAGTATGCAGGGAGACATGGGAGAACATGGGAAATATAGACAAATGACAATTTTTCATTAGTTGAAGAAACAAACATATGACAAAATTTAATTAGTCGCTAGATGAGGGAAAATCAAGGTTTGAGGTTAACAATGTTTGCCCACCCAAAACCAACGAAGAAAACGCCTAGGCATAATTACCTATTTTGGGTAGACTATTACCCACGTTCACCCAAGGTTCTGCTTGGTTGGACGACAACCTTGATGACAACTCAATCCCATTCTGAAAATCATGGCACACGTTCCATTTGTGAGTTGTAAGAAGTTTTTGAAGCTTATCAAGTCCATTCCCTTGAGGCTTATCAAGCCCATTCCGTGGGTGAAAATCATGGCACACATTCCATTTGTGAGTTGTCAGGAGTTTTGGAGAAGCTGTCCGAGGTTCTAGAGGTGGTACTCGTTGAATTAAGTGAATCTTGAGCAAGTATCAATGGCAATACATACAAAGTTGGTAACGCAGAGGAGAAGTGTCCAGGCAAAACTCTACGTCTTAAGACAAGGTGATTAGACGTAAGGAGGCCAAGTATCCCCGTGGTATGGTGTGTAACACTCATCCGTTGATTGCTCAACCAACCTTTTTGCATTTGAGTGCTAGCGAGCGTCAGGTCGAGAGTTGAACTCCCTGGGAAGCTAACCCAGTGTTATCTTTGGGTGAACTAGCTCTCTAGTCCGCCTCAGGTCACATTTCTATGCAAAGCTAATTGTTCTGAAATCAAATTCGAATGTTTTAGAAATATGCAATTGAAGATGTTTGTTAGTGAAATGCATAGCATCCAGTATGGATTTCTCTTGCAGGCTTGTGCCAACTGAAAAACGCTTCATGAAGGCAAGCTACTGCATAGCTATATGCTGAAAAATGGAACTATCGATGAGCTCAGCAAATTCTTATTCACCACATTCTTAAACAACAAACTTCTGATCATATACACAAAGTGTGGCGAAATCGGAGATGCACGCCTAGTGTTTGACAAAATACCATTACGAAACTTATTCTCATGTACTGCCATGATTGAAGGATATGCGAGGCTGAGGCACTGGAACCGAGCACTCGAACTCTTTTCCCAAATGCACAAGGCATACATTCTTCCTGACAGTTTCATCTTCCCGGTAATTATGAAGATATGTGCTGGCCTCTTAGCTCTGCGAGAGGGCAGGGAAATCCATGCTTATGCTATAAAAACTAGGTTTGAGTCGAATGTATTCTATTGCAGTGGTTTTGTGAATATGTATGCAAAATGTGGGGTTTGGATGATGCAGGCAAAGTGTTTGACATAATGTCTGAAAGAAATGTGGTTTCATGGAATTCCATGATTGCAGGTTATGCACACAATGGATATGGGGAGAAGGCCCTGCAACTTTTCGAGGAGATGCAGTTGGATGGACTTCAGCCAAATGTGGCGTCTTGGAATGCTATAATTGGAGTTTTTGTGCAAAATGGTAATGATGAAAAGGCCTTGAAATTGTTTTATCAAATGCAACGAACAAGTGTACAAGCGAATTCTATGACAATGACAAGCATTCTTCCGGGATGTACGGACTTGGCATTGGGGGAGGAGATGCACGATTACAATATGAGCAGTGGACTTGACATAAATGCCTTTTTAGGTAGTTCACTTATAGACATGTATGTCAAGTGTGGGAGTGTTGACGATGCTCGCCAAGTGTTTGTAAAAATGCGACAAAAATGCATCAAAGCGATGTGGTTTCATGGAATGCAATGATTTTAGGATATGCCCAAAGTGGGCCGGTGGATGAGGCTCTGAGTCTCTTTCATCAAATGCAGTCGACAGGTTTGAAACCTGACTCAACCACTTGGAATGCCATGATTGATGGGTTGCCAGCAGTGTGCTCAACGATGAAGCACTAAAATTCTTTCAGGACGTGCAGTTGGCTGGCTTGAGGCCGGACGTGATTACCTGGATTATGATGATTTCTCGGTTTGCCCAAAATGGACATGGAGAAGAGGCTTTGAAACTGTTCCAACACATGCGATCACATGGTGTGAAACTAAATGTAAAGACATGGACTGCAATGATTGCAGGAAATTCTCAAAATGGGCAAAGTGAAGAGGCCTTGAATGTCTTTCGAGAAATGCAATTGACAAGTGTGAAACCCAACAACATGACCATTGCCAGTTTTATCCCTACATGTACAACCTAAACCAGTTCATCGAAGGGAAAGGAAGTTCATGCATATGTAAGAAAATATGGATTTCATTCAGATCTCTTTGTGGTGAGTGTTCTTGTAGATATCTATGCAATGTGAAAGTGTCAAAAAAGAAACCCTACTGCACTGTCTGGATCTACTTCGCCTACTTGTTTGATTATTTTAACAAGTTATTTAACTGAAGTATTCATAAAAAAATTAAAGCGAATACAAATTGCGGTCTACACATCTACAAATCATATACTGAACATCACACACATATGACAAAATTACACATTTTTCAGACAAACGTCCCCGGAAAAACCCAATGCAGGAAAATCGGTGCAATAGCTCTAGAGGGTTTTATTATTATGCAAAATATGAATACAACAATCTGGGCACCAGAAATGGTTTGCCCTTCAGAGAGATTACACAGAAGCTGTACCTTATCACTCGGAGACAAAAAATATGGCTGAATCACACCCTCAGTTGGGAATTACAGATAACGAGACCTTTCTGACCCACTGGAACCCCAGCGCTGCCTCTCTAGCCTCTGTGTCAACCTCTACTGGCCAGCGTACCCACTGCGTCACCTTGACTGGTGCTACGCTGCCTCCATACTGCCCTGGCTGGGCCTACGTCACCCTGGCTGGGTTTACATCACCCTGACTAGGCTTACGCAGCCTCTGCGCAGTCTTTTGCATGGTCTTGACTGGACTGCGTCCCTCTAACTGGCCTCTGCGTTGCCTGGTACAATGTTGTCTCTCTGCTGTTGTATTCTCGGCCTTGGATTAGATCATCCCTTGCCGATCTTTGCCCCTCACTACACTGCAAACTCACTTCGAATTCCTCAGCAAACCCCGCCGCAGAAATTCGACTTAGTTTCAGTGCTTCTGCAATGTGTGTGTATCCTCCCACTGACCCCAAACCCTTCCTTTATACTTTTCTCGTTGGGAAACCAACGACCGTGATCTAATCTCTAATCGACAACTCAGATTAAAAGAATGCTTGATCCATGTCACTTAAAACATTTCATCACATGTGTAAATTAATTCACTTTAATTTTTTAATTTCCCTAAGTTAGACTTAAGGTCCCATTAAAAAATTTAATTATTAGAATAAATTTTACACTAGATGAAATTTCTCCAAACATTTTCTGGGTCTTGGAGATCTCGTGTGTTCCAACCCTTCCACAAAGTTTTGGAGCTAGAGCACACCCGATGCTACCCCAAAATCTCAACATGAAAAGTGTGGCAATATTGAAAACGCATGTACTATTTTCTATAAATTGCTTGAAAGGAATGTCTTTTCATGGAATGTCATGCTCTCTAGATATGTGATGCATGGACATGGTGAAAATGCAGTCAAGTTATTTTCTGAAATGAAAGAAGCTGGCCCAAAACCAAATCATGCCATATTTTCTGGTCTTTTGTCTGCATGCAGCCAAGCAGGGTTGGTAAATTCTTTTATCAAATGTGCAAAGATTATGGAATTATCCCTGGTACGGAGCACTCTGCCTGCATAGACAGCCTTCTTGGGCATGCTGGATGCCTTGATGAGGCGCATGACTTCGTGAAGAAGATGCCCTTAGAACCTGATGCTTGTGTTTGGAGAGCATTGCTTGGTGGCTGCAGGGTCCATGGTAATGTGTGCCTAGGAAAATGTGCTGCAGCACACCTATTTGTATTAGAACCTCAAAATATTGGAAATTACGTTGTTCTGTATAACATCTATGCTGCAACTGGCAAGTGGGGTGATATAGTAAAGGTGAGAAACTTGATGAAAGAGAGGGGTTTGAAACAATAGCCAGGATGCAACTGGATTGAGGTCAAGAACAAGGTGCATGCATTTTTTGTAGGAGACAGATCACATCCCCAAACAAAGGAAATATATGCAATGTTAGAGAGATTAGCTAAGAAGATGAAAGGGGCAGCTTATGTTACTGATACAAATTTTGTGTTGTGGAATGTGGAAGAGAAGGAAGGCATTCTCTGTGGCCACAGTGAGAGGTTGGCTATTGCTTTTGGGCTTATTAACACTTTCCCTGGAGCTCCCATTCGCATCATCAAGAATCTTCATATTTGCGGTGATTGCCACACTGCCACCAAGTTCATTTCAAATATTGTTGGTCGAGAGATATATGTGAGAGAGACATACCGTTTCCATCATTTCAAGAATGGATTGTGTTCTTGTGGGGATTATTGGTGATGGTCAATTCATGAAAACTATATATGGTAGCCTGATTGACAACACACTGATGCAAATTGTTGCCCCTTGCCTGGTAATCAGGAACCATCAATATTATTTGTTTCAGGTATAAGGCATTGTTCAGAGATCAAGAATATAAAATTTAATGTATGGTAACCTAGAAGCAGTGAAAGATTGCATGATATGTGGCAAATGCTAATTGTGGTATAACAATCTAGTTGTAGGTGGGAAGCTAGAGCGATGATCATATTTGTAGGCCAAATATGAGCTTGATTCATCCTCTGAAGGTGTATGTGTTTTTTTCTGTTCCATTTTGAAATTGTGAATCCAAGAGTATGAAGTTTTGATCCCACTGTTGGCAATAACCAAACCTCATCGTGCTGCTTCAACAATGTCTACAGTCTGAAGGGAAGAGGTACTATATTCTCTAGACTATGTGCTCGAGACATATTAGCCTGCTTGATAACATGCCGATGCAAGTGATTTCCCTTTGCTTAATAATTGGAACCCATGGATATGGTTTGTTGCAGCTTGTCAGGCAGGGCAATGTTTTGAGATCAAGAATACAAGCTTCGATATATAGTAGCTTGTCAGTAAGTCATTCCCAGCCTTGATTTTCATTATTTTGTATTTTTTTCATCATCGCTTCTATTCTTTTTTTTTGACAATGGTGAATCGGTAGTTCTTTAGACTAATCTAAGGGAGGCCCTAGTATCAATCCTCGTGGCTGCCTTATAACACCAACAGCATATCCAACAACCTGCAAGCCAGATACACCGAATCTTATGATGTAGCAAGAGCCGAGACCCCAACAGAAATGGGAAAGCCTACTCCTTGAGCCGAGATCGTAGCAGGCCATATACTCAATGGGATTTGAACCTTGGTCTCATTGGTTTCACCCAGCAAAACATGCCGTTAAACCACATATCACTGTATATCATCGCTTCTATTCTTATGATCTAAAGAGTTAAATCATACACGACATCTTTACCTGATCTTCAAGTCAAGCCTTTTCAAAGGTGATTAAACCTACTCATCTAGCTATGTCCTTGTCTATCACACAATGGAGCCCAACCCTATATGTCTTTTCTTGTACTAAAAAACCTGCCTTCGTCATCTTTGTATAATGCATTGTGTTTATTTTCCCATGGTTTAGACAAGAATCAACTTAATCTTTTACATTTCAAGGGTTTTTTTATGAGATTCAAAACACTGCTAGGAGATTGACATGCTTACTCCTTGGGAGTCAGCTCAGCTAGACACTTGTGGGTTTTCTATGAAATTATTAATTATAAAAAGAAATAATATATAAGTTAAACATATACAGATTTAAAAATAACATGGAACGATATTCTTAATCATGAAGATTTATCCCATTTTATCATGGACAATTTTAATATGTAAATAGGCTTTGTTCATCTTTTTAATCTATCAATTTGATTTAAAAAACCAAAAAAGATAACTAAGATAAATCTCAACCTTTGATACAGTTTAAAAAAAGAAAAGCATAATTACCAGTGATACAATTTTATGCATAGAATAATTGCAAGCGAAATTATGAAGTCGTGGTGTTGCCAAACATGCATCACTGTTCATTACACTGCATACGTGGTGCTCTATCTTGATAATCTCATGGCATTTGCAACCACCCAAATTTTCTTGATGGAAGCACAACCACGATGACTTTTGTGGCCATCTCTGTGATCTTTTCCCACAACAAATTTATCAAAACTGCAACAATTCTCACAACCAAATCACTCACAACCAAATCATTGTTTTGTTTTTTCTTTTCAAATTCTTTAATTTGGATG
The DNA here is from genome assembly GCA_034641835.2 of Pinus albicaulis. Lineage (NCBI taxonomy): Eukaryota > Viridiplantae > Streptophyta > Pinopsida > Pinales > Pinaceae > Pinus > Pinus albicaulis. The sequence continues at coordinate 77,310 of JAXQQM020087633.1, forward strand.
GATGAACGCTCTCTCTTTGATAGATATTGATCCAAGTGGATCCATAAATAGAATTGGCATTGAAAATAACTCAAAAATCAAAGTCATTAGATTGAAGTAAAACTAAGACCATAACATATTGCTTTTCATCTTGATTCCAACGGTGTGAACGATACTCAAATCCGAGTTCGTATGCTCAAGTTATAGATGGTCAAAGTTCTGATTAAACTAGGCCAAGTGACAGTCACTAACGATGCAACAAATTGGCAGGGGACGATGCACGAAATCCTGCTTTCGGAACATGCGAATTTGTCGCCTACTTAGTTTGTCTAATATCCCTTAAAAACCTACAAGAAATTTTGAACTATTATGTTTAAAAAAATAAATAAAAAATATAATATTTTTGGGGTGGCAGGTCGCCAACCCCGCCACCCCCAAGCGACCCAACGAAAGTCACACATATATAAACATATTGTAATATGGTGGTTGGTGGACCCATCACCCCACACGACACATGTCAACATATGATGGGGTCGACGGGGATTGAACCCGCCCGACTCACGTGCGCCGATCCCCAACGGGCGACCCCACATTATATGCAACTGCCCAACCATAACAAAAAGCGCAAAATTAAAAAAAAAGCACCATATTATTTGGGGGGGCAGTGGGGTTGGAATCCCCGAGCACCCCTCTCCAAACATAGCCACTTGCTAACCCGCCAACCCGTTGGGATTTGTAAACTCCACCCCAACACATATTAAACCTCACTTCTGCCATTCAAAGGGGAGACTGGCGGAGAGCGGAGTGCGGAACCAAGAGCGGCCAAGGGCAGTGGAACCATGAGTGAGGGAATTTGCAAGATGTTGTAAAAATTCCTTTAGAGGGCCAGAGGTGCTAGTGCTAGAATTTGACAAGTTTATAGTTGATTTTGCATGTTTACATGCCAGGAATCCAACTGTGCAATTTGTTTCTCCAGCCGAGGTCTCCATTTTCAAGCCATCATCCGAATTGGAGGTATAAGGGTCATTTTAGTAAAGTTGCTTGTAATTGATTTTTTTGTTGTCACTTAATGAAATAATGCCTCCCCACTTTGAGCGGGCCTAGAGACGTAGCCCACATTGTGTGAACTTTGGAATCAAATCATTTGTGTGCTTTTGATCTCATGGTTTCTTTATGATTTCCGCTTCTTTTTTCATGTGTTAAGTTACTTGGTTAATATGCTCTTTTATATGCAATTCTGTATGCATCCTTGAAGTTAAAAGATCCGGATCAAGTTTGGTGTCAGAGAAAGTTTTCTTGATGTGAGTTGCATGAGTGAATGCTAACCAGGAACAAACTCCAAAAAGGTGAAGGAAAACTTAAATGCTTTGATCTCGAAGCGAGTGTGTACCACGAAGACGAAACATGGTAGATGAGGATGCACGAGCATAAGAATAACAAAATTATCACAAGATCTTCTTCACCATGACAAAGAAAGTTGACAAGTTGTTTGCAGAATATGAGAAGGCAATTAGACATGAAAAGAAACAACCCGAGGATCATGCATTAGTACACCATGAATGTGGAGGAGAGCCTCCTCCCTCTCCATCCACCAGTGACAATTCTTCTTCTTCCTCTTCTCGTCATTCTAACATGCATCATAGAAATGCATCTAAGAAACCATTTTTTAAGCTAAATGTAAAGTTTGATTTGCCCACATATAATGGAGAATGTAATGCAGAGAAACTAAACAATTGGATTAGAAAGATCAAGGTTTTTTGTCAGATTCAACAGATTGAGGAAGATGATGCCAAGATCCAGTTAGCATAGCCTTTCTTCTTGGGTAATCTCCTTTCTTCTTGGTCCAATTTTGTTTCTGCATTAAAATATCAATTTTATCCTTTGGTTTATCAACAAAATGCTTTAATGGAATGACAATATTTAAGACCAGGAAATGGTTAAAATGTACAAACCTTGACAGAAAAGTTTAGGAAACAAGCTTTGAATTTGAACATTCCACTTGATTCACCTGAAACCATAACAAAGTATATTGATGCTTTACATAGTTACATCATACATTCTTTGTTATTATTTGAGCATAATATTATTGATGTGGCCAGTGTGAAGGCCATTCACCTTGAAAGCAGAGGCAAAAATGACAAAGAAGATCAGTCAAAGAAACCAATTTTCAAACCTCATAATGGCAAGTTCAAAGGAAAAGGCAAGGGAACGGACAAAAGGGAAACTACAAAAAAGGAGGAGGAGGGGGCAAAGCCATCTTGCACACATTGCAAGAAGGAAGGCCATGATGAGGAACACTGTTGGAAGTTGCATCCAGAGTTGAAACCAACTAGATTTGGTGGGAAGAACAAGTAAAAGATAGTGACAACTGTAAGACCTTGGATTCTATTCCGATGACGAGACACAAAGACGAGACACAAATCACAACAATGGGCATGCAAGGTACTCTTTCTCTTCATGCTAATGAAAGTTTTGAATTGCATGCAAGTACAAGTTCTTCAAATGAGTCTCTTGTTAATGAACGAAAAAGAATTGAATTATTCTACTTTAGAGTTGTAATGAAACATACTAAAGTGGAAACCTTGTTTGATCCGTGTTCACAAGTAAATTTGATTTCAGAATCCTTGGTTAAGAAATTGGGATTAGAAACCAAGCCTCATCTAAAACCTTACCATCTTGGTTGGGTGTGTGATAAAGCCAAATTACATGTAAACAAACAATGCAAGGATAGATTTATGATTGCATCCAAACTAGTAGATGAGGTTGATCTTGATGTTGTACCTTTGGATATCTGTGGGGTTGTACTGGGGAGTCCATATTTGTATGACAAGAAAGAAATTTTCTTTCGCCATGAAAACAAGTATCATCTCACGAAAGATGAGGTGGAATAAATTGTTAGAGCTCATCGTACCAAAGTCAGTGCGAGTCTTGTAAGTGCAGGTCAAATGAAGAGGTTGGTGAATTCCAGCAAAGGGTGCATGCTCATTGTTGTGAGAGAAAAATATGCAGAAACATATGATGCTTTCCAAGGTTGTGATCCCACTCATAAAAATGAATTATATGAAATTATTTCTAACTATGATGGGATTTTTCAGGAACCAAGTGGGTTGCCTCCAAAGCGTAAGATCCAACATGAGATCCATTTGCAGCAAGATGCTCCTTTACCCAACATTGATATGTACAAGTTGTAAACCATTGAGATGGAGGAGATAAAGAAAAATGTGCAGGAGTTGTTGAACCAAGGGGTCATAAGACCAAGTTCTTCTCCATGCGGTTCATCTATTGTGTTGGTACCAAATAAGGATGGCACATGGAGGGTGTGCGTGGACTACAAAGCACTTCAACAAAATAACGATGAAGAATCGATGCCCTCTCCCTTGCATTGATGATTTATTAGATCAATTGAAAAATGTTGTCTATTTCACAAAATAGACTTGCGTAGTGGCTATCACCAAGTTAGGATTGCAGAACATGCTGTGTCGAACACTGCATAAGAAACCAAGAAAGGGTTGTTTGAATGGCTGGTGATGCCATTAAGACTATGCAATGCTCCAACCACATTCACGGGGGTGATGAATGATATTTTCAGGCCTTTTCTTGATGATTTTGTACTTGTGTATCTTGATGACATTCTTGTTTATAGTAGGACATGGGATGATCATGTGATTCATTTTAAAATGGTGCTTGATGTTTTGCAAAAAGAAAAACTGTTTTTCAAAATTTCTGAGTATGAATTTGGTAAGACCTCTTTGGTTTAGTTGGGACACATTGTCAGGGGTGGACAATTGAAAATAGATCCTTTTAAAATTGATGTGATTTTAAAGTGGCCTAAACCCACTAATGTTACAATGGCTCATAGCTTTTTGGTGCAGTACAATTCTACAGAAGGTTTATTTCCAACTTCTCTGTCATTGCATCCCTTTTAAATGGATTGGCAAGTGTGAAGCAAACCTTTCAGTGGGGAGGAAAGCAACCAAAAGCCTCTGATACACTTGAAGAGAAGATCAATACTGCACCAGTTTTGTCCTTACCAGACCTCCAACAATGTTTTGAGATCGAGACAAATGCTAGTAGACAAACCATGGGACAAATATTGATGCAACAAAGGAAACATGTATGTTACCATTCAGAGAAATTCTCCCAAGTTGTTGTGAACTATCCCACATATGAGAAGGAGATGCATGCCTTGGTTCAAAGCGTGAAGAAGTGGAAGCACTACTTGATCGACAAGGAGACCATCATTCACATAGATCACCAACCCTTGCAGTACCTTCAGTCACAGACTAAGCTTCAACAAGCACGTCATTTCAGATGGATGGGATTCTTCTAGCATTTTCACTTGGTATTAAAATACAAGAAGGGCACCAGTAATAAAGTGACAGATATACTTTCTCGCCCTCCTATTTCAGCATATATAGTTTTGAAAAAGGCTTCTTTATCTTTTGAAAGCTATGATGAACAATATGCTGATGATGATAATTTTAAGGAGATTTATGAAAAACTAACGCATGGATCGTAGGTGGACAATTATCACTTGCAGGAAAAATTGTTGTACCATCTTGGCAAAATTTGTATTCCCACCAATGAAAGGATACATGTAATCAGAGAGGCACATACCTATCTCGTGTCAGGTCATTTCAGTGTAGAGAAGACTTTGTGTCATTTACAGAGGTTTTGTTATTGACCTCACATGAAAAATTTTGCGACTTGATATGTAAAGGGATGTGTATTGTGTTCAGTTTGCAAGTTCGCTAATAGAAAATTAGGGCACTACACACCACTCTCTGTTCCGAGTCGTCCACGGGAAAGTGTGTCAATGAATTTTTTAGGCGGTTTTCCTTTGTCTAGGAGAGGTCATGACTATTAGTATGCCATTGTGGATCGATTTAAAAAATGTGTCTTAATGCCTTGTAAGAAGTAGGTCATTGCAGAGAAAACTGCTAATCTTTTCTTCCAATTTGTATGGGTCCACTTTGGGCTTCCCACATCCATTGTGTCTGGTCAAGACTCTCGCTTTTTTGGAGAGTTTTGAACACGTTTGTGGAGAATGATGGAAACCAAGATGAAGAGTAGCATGAAATTTCATTTGTAGACTAACGCACAAAAAAAGGTTGTCAACCACACAGTGATACACTTACTCTAATACTATTGTGGCAAGCATCCCAAGTTGTGGGACGAGCAACTTCCTTATGTACAACATGCATACAACTGGGCAGTGCATTCATCCAATTAGAGCTCACCGTTCGAGACATGCTTTGTCTATTTTCCAAAGGATCCATTAGACATGGTCTTTGGGAGAGATGAAGATTCCAGTGGGCAAGATGACAGGGACACAACACGAAAGTTCATTCAGCGGATATAGATGATTCACCTGGAAGTGCAGGAGTAGTTGGAGAAAAGTGAAGCTTGATAGAAAGCTTGACATGACAAGCACAAATTTGATCACCAATTTGAGGTTGGGTACAAAGTGTGGCTCCACATCAACAAAGAAAAAATGAAAGGGCCCAAGGAAAGAAGTTGATACCAATCTGATATGGCCCATTCACCATACTAGAGAATATTGGAGATAATGCTTTTCGTTTCGATTTACCAACATACATGTAGATGTACTCAGTGGTGAATGTTGAAAAATTGAAGCTTTATGACCCTCCATTGATCATGGACACCGAAGAGGTTGGACATGTTCCTTTAGTGGATGAATTTGCACTTGAATACTTGGAAAAGCTACTAGATGACATCATTCTCGAGAAAAAAACTAGGACTTCATGATGGGGAGACGTGGGGGATCTCCATATTGGTTTCAAAGGAATGCATCCAAGTAAGGCTCGATGGATGGAAAAGGAGAAATTCTCTCACTTGCCAATTGAATGATAAATATTTTGGTGGTCCAAAATCTCATTAGTGGGGAGGAATGATCCAGGTGGATGCAAAAAAATAAGCGGCATTTAAAATAACTCAAAAATCAAAGTCACCAGATTGAAGTGAAATGAAAACCAGATCGTAGTGCTCATCATCCTGATTCCAACGGTGTGAACGATACTTAAATTTGAGTTCGTATGCTCAAGTTATAGCTGGTCAAAGTTCTAGTCAAACTGGGCCAAGTGGCAGTCATTAACAAGGCAAAAACTTGGCAAGGGGACGACGCATAGAATCCGACGGTCGGAACAGGCGAATTTGTTGCCTACTTAATTTGTCTAATATCCCTTAAAAACTAGTGGGAAAATTTGAGATATTATGTTTAATTTTTTTTAAAAATATAATATTTTTGGGGTGGCAGGTTGCCAAACCTGCCACTCCCAAACGACCTAACGGAAGTCGCATATATATAAACATATTTTAATATGGTGGCTGACAGACCTGCCCCTCATACGACACATGTCAATGTATGATGGGGCCGATGGGGATTGAACCCGTCTGGACCACGTTGGCCGGATCCCAACGAGCAGCCCCACATTATATGCAACCACCCAACCATAACACAAAGCAACAAATTAAAAAACAAACGCGCCATACTATTTGGGGGGTCAGTGGGGTTGGAACACTCGACCACCCCTCTCCAAACATAGTGACTTGCCAACCCACCAGGCCGCTAGGATTTTTAAACTTCTTCCCAACACTTATATTAAACCTCGCTTCTACCATTCGAAGGGGAGACTGATGGAGAGCAGAACCAGGAGTAGTTAGGGGCAGTGGAACCATGAGCAAGGGAATCTGCAAGATGCTATGAAGATTACCTTAGAGGGATAGAGGTGCCATTGTTAGAATTTGTCAAGTTTATAGTCGATTTTTCACATTTTCGCGCCAAGAATCCAACCATGCAGTCCATTTCTCCAGCGGAGGTCTCCATTTTTAGGCCATCATCCGAATTGGAGGTATAAGGGTCATTTTTGTAAAGTTGCTTGTAATTGATTTCTTTGTTGCCACTTAATGAAAGAAGACCTCCCCACTTTGATAAGGATATGTGAAATGTGAGTAGACTCATGCTGTGAGGTAGATGGTTCACAATTGAAAAATGACTTGTGCATGTTACAATTATGCATCATAGGGGATTGTTGAACATGTGTTCAATTAGTGCACAACAAATCTTGTATGTCTATTCTATATATGTATTAAGGCATTGAGTGGAAAAAAAGAGCCACCGATGTCTTCGGGCACTAAACTGTATGCATATGCTATTGGAACCTATTAATTGGCACTTTAAGATATCACGTCTATAATTCATTTATAAAATATTTTTGAAGTTACGAGTAACATGATTTCATTTCCATCAAGAACATGATATATTCAAACTAATGCATCGAAAGATACAATTTTCTGTGCAAATAATTTCATTATGTAATGAAGTTGGCACTTAAGTTAGATCTATGTTAGTTCTAAATTTATTAATTGAGAGAGCAAATTTGTTGATCATATATGGACTAATATTTCTATCACATTCTTGGACATTCACATTTCTAGATGAATAGAGACAAAGAAGTTGAGAGCCAAAAGCAAGTAGGATCTAGGAGGAACCACTGCATCAATGTTCATATTTTTAGTTTGACTTCCTGTTGAGGCTTCAGAAATCTGTGGCAACAACAAGGGGGATAACAACCCGGTCTGGACCTTAAGACAACTCCTTTTCCGTTTGGAATAGTGGCTCAGACTGGATATAATGGGACCAATTTCTCAAATTTGGGTTTTTTGTTTGATTGTTGGGTTTCTCTTAAAAGATTTTGTATGAAGAATTACTAAAAACTAAAACAAATTTATTCTAAAATGAAAAACTTTAAATTTAAGCCTAATTTAATCTAACCCGGGATAATACTAGTTTGATGCGATCTAAAATGATATCTATTCAATTTGTGATGATGAAGATCATCACATATTTAGTAGAATTATTACTTTGTAAGATGATTCTCTTGAAAAAATGGCTAATCAAAAGAAAATGAGAAATATATCACATATATCTGATGATCATATATAAAACATATCAATTTCTACTTTTATATCGTACAATCGTGCAACTGATATTTTAGATTAAAAAAACAATAAATTTCATATATAATTCATGAAAGCTGAATTCATCACTAATATTCAAAAAACAGATTTAGCATACATGATAATAGTACCAGATGTGTACTGCTCTGTAGGTCTGACCAGTGATAATAGGCCACATTCAACTCTTCTACCAATAAGTCTTTCAAAGAATACAAAATTGCATCAACATTGATCAGCAAAATGATATATATAACTAAAAACGCCTTGTTCCATTACTTTATCAAGGAATTCACAAACTTACTTACAATTAAGCATTCTTTGCAAATGTTTTTAATAAAATTCTGGGCCCTTCTGTAAATGCATGAGAAGGGTTTAAATACTAAACTAGCTACAAACTAAAATTAAGTTATTACAAAAATGTAGAGGAGGTTTCAAACAACCTTCCTCTAAAAACTTAACTTAAAAAATAATCTAGGGACTTTGAACTAACAATCCTATCTTTGTGGATCCTGCCTTTCTTTCTGAGTGTGACCACGAAGTTGACAAATATCTAGCATTTCTTTAAGATGAGTTGGCTGTGATATCCATGACCAAATATATCCCTTGAAAATAGAATTTGAAATTACTGACTAAGATCTTTTTATTGAATCTGTAAGAGACTAAAGAGTTTGATGTTGATGGTAAGGTTTGATCAGAAAATTCCAGTAATTTTCCTGATCAAACTTATTAACTTTTTTGATCAATTCCTCGTGTATTTTCTCTTTGTCTCCACTTTAATTCTACTTCATTTGTTCCTGAAAACACATCAGACATGTTTTCTTTGAGAAGTTCTGTTTTAAATAATTGACCACATATAGACTGAATAATCTCATTTTATTTCTTGAATGTCTTGGTTGTTGCTTTCTCTGCTTGATCAATTTGTGTTCTCCATTCTGTGAATAAAAATTCTTTGTGTAGCTTCTCTATTTGTGGTAGATTAGCTTGTTTTCATGTGTCTGAAATTTTCCACTGAATGTGTTCTTCAATTTTCTTTTCAAGTCTTTCACATTTCAATTTCTGAATTGCTATTTGCTAAATCATTATCTTATTGGAATCAAAATAAGAATCAATAATGGAAGCTTGGTGACAAAACATTTCTTATTCTTTCTTTAACATAGTATTTACATCAAGTGCTTCTTTGATGAATTGTTCTAATTGTGGTTGACTGTAATTCAGCCATTTTTTTTCCAGATGTGCTTTCTTTTCATTAAGCTTTGTGTGAAACTTCAATTTGAGGTTTTCGATATCTTCATGAAATTGAGCTGTGCTTATTTTGATATGCTCAATAGACTTGGCTTTCTCTTCGTTTAGAAACTGTTCTAATTCTTATACTTTGGCTTCCTTTTGTTTCAAAAATATTCTAACCTTAGTAGCTTTATCAACAGTAGCAGTGGCATATGCCCCTGGATATTGTGATAAATTGGTTAGATGTTCAGTGGGATCATTTGAGGAATCCTTCCAAAGTACATCAACTGATTCCTCTGTTGGTTTTGGAGTTGTTTCATCAATCCTTCTTCTATTATTCCTTTTAACCACAACTTTGTAGCTAGGACTGTAGAAAATATCTAATGACGGAGTATCTTCAATCTGCAGAACTATCTGATCTGTAGGGTAGGTCGGTATGATTTCTTTGTCATGCATTGTTGGAATTCTTTGTAACGGATTAACAGTTTTAACTATTTTCTGTGAAGGTTCTGGTGTTTGAATACTTGATGTCTGATCAATACTGGAATTTTCTTTTGAAGTCTTTATTTCTTGAGAAAAAATTTCCCATTCATTCACCAGGTCTTTCACTTGAGAGGGCTTGGATTGATCTAACAAGTTATGAGTATGTTGAACTGTTTCAAAACTTGATTTTGTCCCATTGTTGTTTGTTTTCTCCAGCATTTCTAGCTTTTGAATAATTTGGTCAATTTCTGAATTTGCTTTCTTAGATTCGGATTCCTCAAATTGATCCGAATTATCAGATTGCTGTTGTGATTGACTTGATTCATTTTCAAATACCTCTTTCATTTCATCAACTATACTAACACTCGAAGTGTGTTTTTCATCTCCAATAGTTAACAGATTCAAGGGAACCTTTTCTAGTCTGTTGTTTCTATATGTTTGAAAAGCTTCAGCATCTTCTTGACTTAATTGACTAGAAACATATTTGATAACAACAGAGAAATCTTCCATGCCTTGGAAGAAATCATCAAATTTATCTTCTTCCTTTAGAAAAAGGATTCATTTTTAGGTCTATGATGTAATTTTTAAACACATCGTTCAGATCATATAATCTTCCTGGCATAAATGCCAATCTCAACAACTGAATCTTAGGAAATTATTTGTATGTATGACTTATATTAGCCAGAGCAAAGGTGCCGCATTGTAGAGGTAAAGTAGGCCAAATAGCCTTTTTACCATCTTTCAACTGCTTTGTGATACCGTTGACAAGCTGATATGCTATTTCTTTTGCAAGTAATTTGTTTGGAACATAGTAAGGTAAAACATGAGGAGAAACATAACTGCCAAATACTCTAATATATGTGAAATTTTTTTCTGCAAAGCATCTTGCTACGGGAAGAATATCCACATTGGCTTCTTTAGAAACACTTGGAGCCTTTTTGTTGAAAATCATTTGATGCATGGGCAATATGACTCCGTAGCAGATTTTATAGAAGTGTAAGTGGAATTCAGAATCCCAGAGTTCTCTATGGTAGATATGAATCTGGGTAGGGTTTTTGGTGGTCCATTTCCAACCCATGGTAGGAAAATTAGAAGTAAAAAAAATGGCATCCATATCATAAGAAGACATATAAAACGAAGGTATTTATCTGAGCAAAACACTTCTTTTATTCCTATATTCAGTGATATGCTTGGCTAGATAATTGGATAGAATGTATGCCCAATTTAGGATAGAGGAATTGACGATAGCATTAATTAAGGGAACCCAATTTTTTGAAAATATAGTACTATCAGGTTTGGAAAATATTCTACACAACATACTAACAGAAGAACAATAAGGATTGCAAATTTTTGCAATTGGGTACGTACCAGACTTGTCTTGTTTCAATTTCCCTTCAATGTCTTTCCATTCATGAATGACTTTGATAAGATCTGGATGTTTTTATTTGAAAGTCTACACATACTTATTTTCGTATCTATGCTGTGGGGTTGGTAAATGATACATTGCTGCTGAATCCTCTGCTTTGAAAGAACCTATAATCTCTCCTCTTGAATTCTTGAAAATTCTATCTTCAATGTTTAAGTGGTCAATTGCCCACTTAACCATGTCTATATAAGGAAGAATCTTTGGTCTTGCTATAATTCTGTGAATGTGCGAGCATGCAACATCGAAAAGGGTTGCATCAAAGGTTGAATCAATGCTTGTAGTAGAAACTTTTTCTATCACCCTTGGTCCTTCATCTTCAAAGAGTTTGCACATTGCCTCCCATGACGAACTACCACAGTCTTTGTTGGAGACGGTGTCTGAGAATAATGAAGACATATCTGCATTTTCTATGGAAGATGTTTGAGAAATTTCCTTGCCTCTTTTATTAATTTTGAACTTCTTCAACCAAATAATTGATTTCCTGAGATCAGAGAAAATTTAGAATATAAGGAGTCTCATAAGAGTAAATCAATCATTGATTTCTAATGCACACGAGAAGATGTCAATCTATCAATCATATTTCATAATTCCTAATTTAATACATCACATGGCCTCGCACGTAAGATCTATCAATCATTTTTAAAGCCGTTAAGATCTTAAATTTCATTTGATATGACATAAGTTGTTTTCACACGCTGAATTCATTTAATACATATTTCACAGTTATTTCTTATAATATTTTGTGATACTTAATCTTTAAAGGTTGCGAAATGCGATCTGCGCAAATCACAGATCACAACTTTTATAAGAAGTTTTAGATGTATATTATAAGTTGCGCGCGATGCGATATGCGAAAAACTTAAAGTTGACGTGGTCGCGAAAGATTTTATATTATCTAATTTATTTGTATGTCGGGTCCACGAGTGTCGCGATCTTATATCATTTTATTTTTATGGATTCGTTGATTATTTAAAATGCGATGCGAAAAAGGAAGGATGAAAATGTAATTTTGATATTTTTACAAGGTTTTTTTTTTTAATTATTTACTTTAGAAAGGATTCGAGCGCACTCCGCGTTTCGCATATCTTATTTTTTACAATTCTTTTTTGAAATAAGGTATGTAAAATGCGATGCGTTTTTTAAAGAAAACATAAATTTTATTTTTATATTTTTTTTTCTTAGGGAAATAAAAAGAATTTCCTATTTTATTTTTAAAGGGTCCCTATTTATAAAAATAAATTGGGGGGGTTGTTGTATAGCACAACAATTGGCAATTCACTTAGATGAACCAGATGTCTCTGATAAAAATTTTGAAAATTTTGAACCTTTTTGAAAACAAAAAAAGTTATAGGAAGGAAATTTCAAATAAATAATATCTTTGCCAAACAATAAAAATTTCTTTTATTCACTATTCATGAGAATTCCTCTATAAAGATATAATTATGAAAATCTATATCAATCCTTACTTAGTTTAAAAAGGATAAAGTAAATAACCTTTGCTGATCAGCTTTATATAAATTTACTCTTTTTATCACAGATAGAACCTCTGTTCCAATAGGCAATTTTAAACTTTTGGCAGGGTTACCTTTTACCCAGCTATAATCCATTTTTCCATCCAGTATTTCTTATAATTTTCATAAGTAAATTCTAATTTATGAAAACTTTTATTTTATTTTATTATATATATATATCTGCTTAAAAGCCATTGTCTTGGCTTGGTAACCAAATGATGACAATGCCATTCACAAATAGTAATTAAACTGATCAAGCTAGATCTTGATGAGACCCCTTGTCTATATGATATAATCTTAAGTCATTACACTGTTTTGGTAGACAATATTAGCAATGTCAGTTTAACTATTCTTTATGAACATGGTAAACAAGCTCATGATGAGACTTATTATCTTTTAAGCTTTTCTTCAAATCATCTCCCTTTATTTTATTTTGAATTCGTTTTAAAAGTTTATAAGCTTTTCCGGATGGTATGGATTATAGGTCCTTTTAAGACACTGGATGATAATGTTGGGTTTCAAACTGCCTTTCTGCAAGAAGGTTTTTTTACTATATTAAAGTTTCTTTTCTAGACTAATAAATAATATTCACGCTATATAAAAATGAGTGTTCATCAAAACAAATAAGTGTTTTATTGAAATTCCATTTTTTTTAGAAAGATAGAATCAATCTGTCTCTCTAAATCTTTCGATTTTCCTTGTTTAACATTTTTATTTTTTTATAAGTAAAAAGAAAAATCAAAAGAAAGTTATCCGAGGCTTGTTTTGAAAGGCCAACTATTGATACTACTCAAGCTTTTATTTTTTTATTATTTATTTATTTTTTGCAAGAAAAACAAAAGATTTTAATATACAAATATAAAAGGGGTTACCTCCTACGAGAAATATTTTTTCAAAATTTTCCCATTAACAGGCAAGGAATCATTTTTGCCTGCTAAATATTGCAACAGAAATGTTGATGGGCCAACTTCTTCAATTATTTGAAACGGACCGAGACAAAGTTTTTGAAACTTTGTGTGTTTACCCTTCTCCTCATGCATTTTGTCCCACTTCAATACCAAATCACTGATTTGGAAATTATTTGGACTGGGAGAAGTTGAATAAAATGAAGCTTTTATTATTTGTTGATGATGTATATGAGTTTGTTTGGCTTTTTCTCTTTCTTCTTTCAATTTAATAATTTGATCTTGTCTAAGTTGAAGGGAAGAGGATGGATTCTCTTCAATAAACTGTACTAAAGCAAATGATGGTATTGTTACGTTTGTGGGTAAAATTGCTTCTTTCCCATAAACTAACACAAATGGAGAAGTACCTATTGAAGCTTTGTGAGTGATTCTATCTGCCCAAAGAGAAAATAGTAGTGCTTTATGCCAATTTTTATGATTTTGTTCTACAATTCGTTTAATGATTCCGATAAGGTTTTTATTTGTAGATTCAGCTAATCCATTACCTTGCGGGTAATAGTTAGCTGAGTATTTTAGTTTAAAACCTCTTTTCAAAGCAAATTATATCATGGCATTTCCAGAAAAGTAAGATGCATTATCAAATATTAAAGCTAATGGAAGACCAAACTTGGTGATTATAAACTGATCAATAAAATCTGTAATACTTTGTGTATTAAACACCTTTAATGGGATAGCTTCTACCCATTTTGTGAAGTAATCAGTTGCAACTATAATATTCTTGTGTTGTTTTGAAGAGTTAGGAGTTATTTCACCTATAATATCTAACCCCCATTGTCGAAATGGTTGTTGGATATTTACTAGCTGTAATGGAAATGCTGCTTTCCTTTCTCTTCCTACTGCAGTTTGACATACTTTACATTTTCTTGCATATTCATGTGCATCTTTAAACAGATTTGGCTAATAATAACCAGCATGTAGTATTTTATGAGCTGTAGTGTTTCCTTCGAAATGGCCTCCGGCTGGTCCATCATGTAATTCCTGCATTACTTTTTCAGCTTCAGTTTTTTCTAAACATCTCAATAATACAGAATCATAATTTCTCCTAAATAACACATCATCTATGAATTGATATTGATTTTATTTAAGTCTCAGAGCACGTTCTGCTGTATAGTTGAGATACAATGGAGCATATCCATTTTCAAGAAAAAATTCAAATCAACATATTGTGATTGTGAATCGTTTAGGCTTACCTCGGACAATTGTATTTCATTCGATTGATATTCTTATGTTGGTAGATGAGAGGCTCCGGTTAACATCCTGCAAAGACCTTGTATTTTAACAATTATAGCCAGATGTATCTCTACATCATATTCTTGACGTGCTGTAACCCAATTTTCTCTCTTTTCTCCTACTTTCCGTTGAACTAATAATTGCCTTACTGTTGAATAAGGTACTATTATTTTAGAATGTGTTTTTAGGAGAAAATGTTTGAAATGTTTCAAGGTTTTAAATACAACATAAGCTTGTTTTTCCACAGCTGAATAATTTAACTCAACACCTTGAAGGTTAGAACTAAAAAATGCAATCGGTGCTTCATTGTTTTGATTATTTAACTGTGTCAAAACTACTACATATGATGTATCAGAAGAAAATTTATATAATACAAATTTTTTAAGAAAATCAGGAGTGGTCAAGGAGGGAGCTTCAATGATGGATTTTTTAATCAACTCAAAGGAATTTCTTTCTTCTTTTCCCCATTTAAAAATTGAATTTTTTCTTGATCATTGATTGTAGGGGTAAGATGATCTAGGAAAAATCTGGAACAAACCTCTTTACAAAATTAATTTGTCTTAAAAATGATTGCATCATTTATTTATTGTGTGGTAGAGGAATATTTTCAATTTCTTGAATCCTATCAAGATCGATATGGATTCCTTGTTTAGAAACGATGAATCCCAATAATTTACCTTCTGATAAGGTGAAATAACATTTCTTTGGATTCAAGGAAATACCGTATTTTCTACATCTTTCAAAAATGTTTTTTAGGTGATTAATGTGATTATTTATATGCTTAGAATAAATAGTAATGTCATATAAGTATATAACAACTGAGCTATTGATTAACCCTCCGAAAGCTATATCCATAGCACATTGAAATGTAGCACCAACATTAATCAGTCCAGAAGGCATTTTTTGATATGCATATGTTCCCCACTTTGTTCTAAATGTTGTCTTTAATCTATCATCTGGGTGTACCATGATCTGATTGTATCTTGAAAATCCGTCGAGAAAATACATAAACTCAGATCCTGCAACTGATTGTAATATATGTTCCATGGTGGGTAAGGAAAAATTATCTTTCTGACAGGCTTTATTTAAGTTTCTAAAGTTTATGCAAATCCTAATGTCTCCATTCTTTTTTCTAACTGGAAACATGTTTGACACCCATTTCTAATGTCTAATAGGAAAAATGACTTTGGCTTTGAGCATTTTGTTTAATTCAGATTTAATTTGACTTTCTAAATTGGGATGAATTTTTCTTAGTTTTTGTTGAACAGGCTTATCATCTGAGATCATAGGTGTGGTATGCTGAATTATGGAAGTATCATAAGTCTTAAGTTATGAATAATCCCATGCAAAGATATCTTTATATGTTTTCAACAATTTAATTAATGAAATCCTTTCTTCAGACTTTAAACCAAGACCTAAGTTGATATTTTGAGGTTTTTCTAGTGTACCAAGATTAATCAATTCAAAATTTAAAGTAGAACTTTGAGTTTTTGAATTGGTTACCTTCTTAAACCTATCTTTCAGATCATAGAGATCTTCCATTTTGATAACAGATTTGGGAATTGAATTAGTATTTGATTTATCTTCAATCTGTAAATTATGTTCATGTTCATCTATGATCTGACCTTCATAAGCTTTGTCAGATGTAAGAAAGTCTACTATATCTGCATCATTATTAAATAATCTCCAATTTTTTATTTTGTCACGAATGGAAGGCCTAAAAATTAATTCAATTGAAAATCTATTTGGACTAAATTCTTTCGCTGGTATGAGTCTAGATGCTACATTAGCAAGTAAATCAACACTTGCATTTTGTAATCTAGGAACTGTAGAGATATTGAATGCAGTAAAATGAAAAGTAAGATTCTGAGCTAAGGTTTGATAATGTTTTAAATGTCCCGAAACACAATGAATCATATTTATGACTTGTTTAACAATTATTTTAGAATCTCCATATACTCGCAAATATCTAACATTCAATTCTATAGCTTTATACAAACCTTGTATCAATGCTTCATATTCAACAATATTATTTGTACACTGACACTCAAGTCTACAAGCTAGCGTTGTCTTCTCTCCTTGTTGATTAATTAAAATGCAACTTGCTCCTGCACCA
This sequence comes from Pinus albicaulis, assembly GCA_034641835.2. NCBI lineage: Eukaryota > Viridiplantae > Streptophyta > Pinopsida > Pinales > Pinaceae > Pinus > Pinus albicaulis. The sequence goes on from JAXQQM020087633.1 coordinate 94,224, forward strand.
TCTTCTGATTTTGAACCATCAAAGTACAGAGTCCAAAATAAATATTGTTTTGGAATTTGATTGCTAAGATTGAAACATATACAAGCATCTGTCTGAGAAAAGTTTTCAATTTGAGAAAGATTAGTGTTTATTAAAAAAGGTGAAACTTGAGCATTGAATGATCCAAGAAATTATTTAGCTGAATAATTTCCTATTATATTATTGGTGAAGGCTACAGATTCATTTGCTTCTTCTGGTTCAGTAACTATATGTTTTATGAATTTTTCACGTTCAATTATGATTTTATTTGGTTTTCCATTGTATGGTAACCACATGTTTGATCAATCAGTAGCAAAATATCCATGTAACTTTTTAGACCAATCTCTGTTTAAAATAAGGCCATAAAATTCAGGGATATTTGGAACCAAGATATCAATTACTCGCAATACCTTTGGATTAGATGATAACCTAATGGATACTGACAAAATTTCTCTAATAAATTCAACTCTTGTTCTATCCAACTGAACTATATGTACAACTAACTTTTGAGGAGTAATATTCAGTTTTGTACGTATCGTTCTTGGCATAACATTTGAAGAAGCTCCTGAATCAATAAGAGAGTTATGAACATTTTTGTTGAAAATATCATAAGTCAAAAGTAAAGTAGGAGTGTGTGAAATAGATCTATCACCAATTAAAACCAAATCATTGAGATTTACCTTATTTGTAGATGATGGAGGTTTCCCTGTGTCTTTAGAAGCTTGTTCTATAATTGGTGATTGTATAGGTTCTACGGGGATTGCCTTGAGTTCTCTAAGAATTTTTTTTTTGTTGCTGCTTAAGTTTGGTCATTTCGTGTAATGAAATATTTGCTTTAGTCTTTTTCATATCTTCAATTATATTATATTCCACTGTATCTGAAACTATCAAAGTTTTGGAAGTTGTATTGGGATCTGGTGGAATAGGATCTGTCTGAACAATTTTAGATTTTCTAGCTGCTATTTTCTCCTTGGTAGGGTGAGATTTTTGCTTCTAATTTGATACAGTTGAATTAGAAGAAGATTTACTTCTTGTAGAGATGGGCATAGCTTCAATTTCTTCCTCTGTGGGAAGAATGAAATCCCATAAACCATTTAATTCAACTTCTTCCTTAGATTCTAACTCTTGTTCAAATGGTGAGGGACCTTCAATATCTTGATCGGATTCAGCATTCGAATTTACGTTTGGAGGTTGAGATGTTGAAGAATTATTTCTCTTAAATGGGCGAAATGATTTTCTAGGCGTTGAGGTTTTAGTGAACTATTTCTTTATTTCAATCATATCATTTGACATAGTCTTTAATATTTTTTGAAGACCTTCAAGATCAAATGGATATTTCGAGACCTTCTTTTTTGAATCTTGACTGAATGTCACATTCTTGGATTTCCTGTCTTCTATTTCTGAACATTTTTCTAATGCTAAAATGATTTTCTCTACAACAAGAGCTTCTTTCATGTTTTCTAAAAGGGTGGCTTTACCAGCTCTATCTACAAAAATAGCTATATTAGAAGGCAAAGAAGAGATACACCATTCTATTTGTACATCAACAACAGGTTTGGAAGCAGTCAGAATTTTGTTTAATAACTTGTTAAATCTGGAGTTGAAATCTTTGATCCTTTCCCTTGAATTTGTTTTAATATTGGAAAGAGCATTGATTAGGGATGCAACAGTTCCATCATCTCCAAATTTTGCAAGGAAAACTTGTACAAAAGTTTCCCAATCGGCAATAGATCCTGCTGGAAGTGAAAAATAACAGGATCCTGCAGATCCTTGTAAAGTATAAGGAAACAATCTAACTACAATATATTCATGAGAAACTCCATTTAGATTCATGGCTAACATAAAATTATTGATATGTTCTTCGGTAGGAAGACCATCATCTGGATTATATTTAGGTAACCATTTTTCTAGATGATCCGGAAGGGGATTTGGATTGGCTATTAATACAGAACCAAGATTTGTCCAAGGTCGATTAGCCATAATTGGATTTGAACTTTGTGAAGATATAAAAGTAGATCCAGAAGTAGGGGGAATGAATGAAGAACTTACAACTGGAACAATACTACTTGTAAAAGCACTGATTGTTTGAGTAGAAGAAATGAAAAACTGAGAAGATGGAGATTGAATCAGAGGATGTGAAGAAGAAACTGAAGGAAAATTTAATGTAACTTCACTTATGTCTGACTTAGATCTGGATATAGGAAATTTTTTGCGGAAATGATTCAATTGAAAATTCAAAAGGTGGAAGTCCAAGTTTCTCACTCCTAGATCTAGTTGATATACCAGTTTCTCTAAATAGAGAAATAACACTTTCCTCAGAAGCTTCTGGGTTAACAGGCTTTTCAGCAGAAATAGATATTCCTTCTAATTTCTGAATTAAAGACTAAACTTCGGGAGACTCGGGAGTGAATTCTGAAATAGATAACTGTCGAGATACTTTAGGAGATGATGAAAAGGTTTCTACTATTTTTGATTTCTGAGTTGGTGATCTAGGGTGTGATCGGGAAGTTGTAGAATGCTTCTGGGGAGATCGAATCTTATGAGGGTTTCTAGTTTGAGGTTTAGACTTATATTCCAATCATAGTCGCCCTCCTTCTAGCGGCAAAAAATTTTAGGCCTCAGAAATCTATGGCAACAACAAGGGGGATAACCACCCAGTTCGGACCTTAAGACAACTCCTTTTCCATTTGGAATAGTGGCTCCGACTGGATATAATGGGATCAGTTTCCCAGATTTGGGTTTTTTGTTTCATTGTTGGGTTTCTCTCAAAATATTTTGCATGAAGAATTACTAAAAACTAAAACAAATTTATTCTAAAATGAAAAACTTTAAATTTGAGCCTAATTTAATCTAACCCAGGATAATCCTAGTTTTATGCGATCTAAAATGATATCTATTCAATATATGATGATGAAGATCAACACAGATTTAATAGAATTATTACTCTGTAAGATGATTCTCTTGAAAAAATAGTTAATCAAAAGAAAATGAGAAATATATCGCATATATCTGATGATCATATATAAAACATATCAATTTATACCTTTATATCGTACATTTGTGCAACTGATATTTCAGATTAAAAAACAATAAATTTCATATATAATTCATGAAAGCTGAATTCATCGCTAATATTCAAAAAATAGATTTAGCATACATGATAATAGTACCAGATGTGTACTGCTTTGTTTTTCTGACCAGTGATAATAGTCCACATTCAAATTTTCTACCAATAAGTCTTTCAAAGAATACAAAAGTGCATCAACATTGATAAAAAAAATGATATATATAATTGAAATGGCCGTGTTCCATTACTTTATCAAGGCATTCACAAACTTACGTACAATTAAGCATTCATTGCAAATGTTCTTAATAAAATTCTAGACCCTTCTCTAAATGCATGAGAAGGGTTTAAATACTAAACTAGCTATAAAATAAAATAAAATTATTACAAAAATGTAGAGGAGGTTTCAAACAACCTTCCTCTAAAACCTTAACTTAAACAATAATCTAGGGACTTTGAACTAACAATCCTATCTTTGTGAATCATGCCTTTCTTTCTGAGTGTGATCACAAAGTTGACAAATATCTAGCATTTCTTTATGCTGAGCTGGCTGTGATATCCGTGACCGAATCTGTCCCTTGAAAATAGCATTTGAAATTACTGACTGAGATCTTTTTACTGAATCTGTAAGAGACTAAAGAGTTTGATGTTGATGGTAAGGTTTGATCATAAAATTCCACTAATTTTCCTGATCAAACTTATCAAATTTTTTAATCAATTCCTCTTGTGTATCTGCTCTCTGTCTCCACTTTAATTCTACTTCCTTTGCTCCTGAAAACACATCCTACGTGTTTTCTTTGAGAAGTTCTATTTTAAATAATTGATCACATATAGACTGAATAATCTCATTTGATTTCTTAGATTTCTTGGTTTCTGCTTTCTCTACTTGATTAATTTGTGTTCTCCATTCTGTGAGTAACAATTATTTGTGTATCTTATCTATTTGTGGTAGATTAGCTTGTTTTCCTGTGTCTGAAATTTGCCACTGACTGAGTTCTTCAATTTTCTTTTCAATTCTTTCACATTCCAATTTTTGTATTGCTATTTGCTGAACCATTATCTTATTGGAATCACAATAAGAATCAACCATGGAATCTTGGTGACAAAACATTTCTTGTTCTTTATTTAACATAGTATTTACATCAAGTGCTTCTTTGATGAATTTTTCTAACTGTGGTTGACTCTGTAATTCAGCCATTGCTTTTTCCAGATGTGCTTGCTTTTCATTAAGCTCTGTGTGAAACTTCAATTTGAGGTTTTCAATATCTTCATGAAATTGAGTTGTGCTTATTTTGATCTGCTCAATGGACTTGGCTTTCTCTTCGTTTAGCAACTGTTCTAATTCTTGTACTTTGGCTTCCTTTTGTTTCAACAATATTCTAACCTCAGTAGCTTTATCAATAGTAGCGGTGGCATATGCCCCTACATATTGTGATAACTTGGTTAGATGTTCAGTGGGATCATCTGAGGAATCCTTCCAAAGTACATCAACTGATTCATCTGTTGGTTTTGGAGTTGTTTCATCAATCCTTCTTCTTTTATTCATTTTAACCACAAATTTGTAGCTAGGATTGTAGAAAATATCTAATGACAGAATATCTTCAATCTGTAGAACTATCTGATCTATATGGTAGGCCGGTATGATTTCTTTGTCATGCATTGCTAGAATTATTTGTAACGGATTAACAATTTCAACTATTTTCTGTGAAGGTTCTGGCGTTTGAAAACTTGATGTCTGATTAATATTGGGATTTTATTTTGAAGTCTTTATTGCTTGAGAAATTTTTTCCCATTCATTCACCAGGTCTTTCACTTGAGAGGGCTTGGATTGATCTAACATGTTAAGAGTACGTTGAACTATTTCCAAACTTGATTTTGTCCCATTGTTGTTTGTTTTCTCCAGCACTTCTAGCTTTTGAAGAATTTGGTCAATTTCTGAATTTTCTTTCTTAGATTCGGATTCCTCAGATTGATCCGAATTATCAGACTGTTGCTGTGATTGACCTTATTAATTTTCAGATACCCATTTAATTTCATCATATATACTAACACTCGGAGTTTGTTTTTGATCTCCAATAGTTAATAGATTCAAGGGAACCTTTTCTAGTTTGTTGTTTCTATATGTTTGAAAAGCTTCAGCATCTTCTTGACTTAATTGACTAGAAACATATTTGATAACATCAGAGAAATATTCCATGCCTCGGAAGAAATCATCAAATTTATCTTCTTCCTTTAGAAAAGGCTTCATTTTTAGGTCTGTGAAGTAATTTTTAATCACATCATTGGGATCATATAATCTTCTTGGCATAAATGCCAATATCAACAACTAAATATTAGGAACTTCTTTGTATGTATGGCCTATATTAGCCAGAGCAAAGGTGCTGCATTGTAGAGGGAAAGTAGGCCAAATATCCTTTTTACCATCTTTCAACTGCTTTGTGATATCGTTGACAAGCTAATATGCTATTTCTTTTGCAAGTAATTTTTCTAGAACATAGTAAGGTAAAACATGAGGAGAAGCATAACTCCCAAATACTCTAATATATGTGAAATTTTCTTCCGCAAACCATCTTGCTACGGGAAGAATATCTACCTTGGATTTTTCAGAAACCCTTGGAGCCTTTTTGTTGAAAATCATTTGATGCTTGGGCAATATGACTCTGTGGCGGATTTTATAGAAGTGTAAGTGGAACTCAGAATCCCAGAGTTCTCTATGGTAGATATGAATTAGGGTAGGGTTTTTGGTGGACCATTTCCAACCCATGGTAGGAAAATTAGAAGTAAAACAAATGGCATCCATAACATAAGAAAACATATAAAACAGAGGTATTTATCTGAGCGAAACACTCTTTTATTCCTATATTCAATGATATGCTTGGCTAGGAAATTGGATAGAATGTATGCCCAATTTAGGATAGAGGAATTGACGATTGCGTCAATTAAGGGAACCCAATCTCTTGAAAATATAGTACTATCAGGTTTGGAAAATATTCTACACAACATACCAACGATGTAACAATAAGGATTGGGAATTTGTGCAATTGGGTACTTACCAGACTTTTTTTGTTTTAATTTCCCTTCATTTTCCTTCCATTCATGAATGACTTTGATAAGATCTCGATGTTTTGATTTGAAATTCTTCACATAATTATTGTCGTATCTTTGCTGCGGGGTTGGTAAATGATACATTGCTGCTAAATACTATGCTTTGAAAGAACCTATAATCTCTCCTCTTGAATTCTTGAAAATTATATCTTCAATTTTTAAATGGTTAATTGCCCACTTAACCATGTCTATATAAGGAAGAATTTTTGGTCTTGCTGCAATTCTGTGAATATGCGAGCATGCAACATCGAAAAGGGTAGCATCAGAGGTCAAATATGTGCCTGTAGCAGCAACTTTTTCTATCACCCTTGGTCCTTCATCTTCAAAGAGTGTGTACATTGCCTCCCATGATGAACTACCAGAGTCTTTGTTGTAGATGGTGTCTGAGAATAATGAAGACATATCTGCGTCTTCTGTGGAATATGTTTGAGAAATTTCCTTGCCTCTTTTGCTCATTTTTAACTTCTTCAACCAAATAATTGATTTCTTGAGATCATAGAAAATTTAGCATATAAGGAGTCTCATAAGAGTAAATCAATCATTTATTTCTAATGCACGTGAGAAGATGTTAATCTATCAATCATCTTTCATAATTCCTAATTTAATAGATCACATGGCCTCGCATGTAAGATCTATCAATCATTTTTAAATCCATTAAGATCTTAAATTTCATTTGATATGACATAAGTTGTTTTCACACGTTGAATTCATTTAATACGCATTTCACAATTATTTCTTATAATATTTCGTGATACTTAATCTTTAAAGGTTGCGAAATGCGATCTGCGCAAATCGTAGATTGCAAGTTTTATAAGAAGTTTTGGATGTATATTATAAGTTGCGCGCGATGCGATATGCAAAAACTTAAAGTGGATGTGGTCGCGAAAGATTTTATATTATCTAATTTATCTATATGTCGGGTTTGCAGGTATCACGACTTATATCATTTTCTTCTTATGGATTTGTTGATTATTTAAAATGCGATGCGAAAAAAGGAAGGATGAAAAGGTAATTTTGATATTTTTACAAGGTTTTTTTTTAAATTATTTACTTTAGAAAGGCTTCGAGCGCACTTCGCATTTCGCATATCTTATGTTTTACAATTATTTTTTGAAATAAGGTATGTAAATTGCGATGTGCTTTTTAAATAAAAACAGAGTTTGTTTTTTCTAAGTTTTTTATTTTTTTATTTTTCTATTTTTTTAGGAAATAAAAAGAATTTCCTATTTTATTTTTAATGGGTCCCTATTTATAAAAATAAATTGGTGGGGGGGGGGGGTGTTGTTGTATAGCACAACACTTCCATCATGGAATATGTTATTGGAATGAGTTTAAATTATAAGGTTGCTTAGTGCACTTTCTGAAGGCATTTGACATAATCCCACCACCCTTGTTAGATGACAAGTTTAAGGATTTGGGTTTTCCACCCTTGGTGGTCTTCCTTGTGATGAGACTTTACAAGACCATTATTTTTAAAGTATGGACACATATTGGTGAGATGTGGGTGAGATAGAGGAGGTTTAAAGCACATCCAATCTTTTCTACACGCTGGATGCTATATTGATGAGTTAGAGGATATCACATCAAATTCATTGGGTACCTCAAATCGTTACTTAATCTTCGGAGTCTCCATTTCAATTCTTATATTTGTATATGACATTATACTTATTTTCCATCTATTCGGGGGTCTTGGAAAACAATTTTACATCCTAGATTCCTTTTGCAACACTTATTAGCTTCAATTTAAGAAAACAAAATCACGACCTTTAACATTCCTAAAAGGGAGACAAAATGTGATTCTTACTCATAGAAGTGAGAGGGTTGACGTGGTCTTTTCATGTGTATTGAGGTATATTCTTCTTTAAACCATGATTTAGCTTGATTCAAATGGTAGAGGCTAGTTTGAGCAAGGGATATTGGATTCTTATCACTCTTGAAAAGCTATGTTTTCAAAGTTACTTTTATGGAATTAAATTGACAATATGAGTCTTTCACTCATTATTCAAATATACCCTCTTGTATGGGTGTGAGGATTGGGGATCGTACTTTTTATATTATTATCATCTTCATGCCAAGAGATCAATGCCTCATGATATCATTCTTGTAGAATTTGGCACAAACCCACTCATTACTTTAGTGGTTTTTCATGTGGTGACAATAAAACATGAAATTAAATGGATGGAAAACTCACATAGTGATATTTTTAGGTATCCATTCTTTCTCTCAAATAATCTATGGAGAAAGTATATTGTGGGATTGATTCAAATTGGCATGCGAGATCCTCATCATTTATTTGCAATGGATATTGAGATTCATGGAGCCTACCTTTGGCCCACATGGTCTAATTTTAGAGAATTGATTTCTTCAAAACTTCAACTCTACTCAGACTAGTATCTTTGATGCAGTGATGGGCTTGTTCAATGCCTAGGGTATAATAGAATCTCTTCACCTTGTACGTGAGGGTTTCTCTTGCCTAATTGAGTTTGTTCCCATCAATGTCATATTAAGAAATATCACCATATTCCCTGGGAGCATTGTATTTCTTGGATCCACTCCCTAGATCTTGAGACTGAGGATCAATTTATATTTCAATGCCATTCCTTATACGAGATTGGCAGGTGATTTTTTATCTCTCTAGTGATTCATTTGGTTTTCTTCATAGACTCATGGCTAATGACAACACGAGACACTTAACCTTCTCTCCTAGAGATGATTGACCTTTGTTGATGACTTATCAAATGCTAGTTCTCCAAATTGACATGAAATTCTAGGGTAAATTATACTTATGGGTTCATCAGGACCTCACTTAAGACATCATTAGTGGCACATATGACCACTTTTTAATTTATACTAGACCACACCTACCATTTGAGATCATTACTGATTTTTAGCATTTTCTATTTTTAGTAGGGTGACACCTAGGATGACATGTGATGGCGAATGAACACTAATTGGGCTATGATATGACTATTTACACTCCACTAATGAACATTAATCCATGCATAATATTTCCTATAGTGCTTGTGCAATTCCTCTCTTATTTTTGGAGATAACTTACCTAACCACCTTGTCCACTCACCTACCTATTTGAATGTTAATTTACAGACTTATTTTTGGAGTTTGCATGGGTATTTATTGTAGGTGAGAGTTACTACATTAGTTATAATTGATTTTTAACTCTAATTAATTTTAGTTAACCCTATCACTAGATATTTTTTCTAATTTAGGGTATTCCCACTTCATTTTTTATTTACTAGCTATTCTAGGATTGCTAACTAGTTAACTTAGTGCGTGCATAAGAAAATCTCAACCTAGTTCTCTCATGGAGGGATTACCTATTGTATTCTTATTCAACAATTATATTAAATCAGAGTTTTATGAGCAATTTGAATTCCCTTTGGTTATCTAATGGAAATTTTCAATAGTTCTATTCTCTCTCTCTCTCTCTCTCTCTCTCTCTCTCTCTCTTGTTTTGCAACAATTAGTCTAGTATTTTTTTACACTTAGACCTTGTGCTTGTGCTTAAAATCCAACATGGCATCAATGCATAAGTGAGTTTATGAAGAATAGTGAAATTTTATTGCAGATATGACAATATTAGAATAGCCCAAAAAGAATGGACTAATTTATTTCAATTACTTTGAATGGAAGCTAAAGATCCAATTGCCATTCCATATTAAGGGAATTTATAGGATCACATTGGATACTAAAATTGATCTTATATCAACCATTGAGAAATAAAATTACTTCAATGGAATCAATGAATATTATGGGATTCTTTGTTTATCCATTACTACTGATTTGTTATTTCATGTAGAGGGTTGTAAATCTTCTCATGAGGTTTGTACTCAATATGATGGATTATATAGAAAGCAAGTTGACTTGAGAGTACATTAGTTGGAGAATGGGTTGATTCCTCTAGATCCCAACAATTTCAATACCCTAGAAGACTTCTTTGTAATATTTCAAGATTTTCATGGCATGGGTAAAAGCACGTGGGATAGATAAGGAAGAACAACTGATCATATTTGTACTTTTTAAACTAGGTCCTCAATATTCAATCTTTGTCTCTCTTTTCCACGTTGCTAAAATTTTTATGGGTAAAAATTAAAAGATGCTATTTTTGGATTATTTTATTTAATCCTTGCTACATTAGCAGAATAAGTTATACATATTGGGGCTCTTTAGCATTCGAAACCATATATGATTATAGTGAAGGATGATAACAATAAATACAAATAGAAAACAAGGGATCTTGATAATATAAATGGAGAAAGCATTGAATCCAATAAGGAGACTATGATCCCCAAGGAAGGATAATCTAAGAAGGAGAGAATAAAGTGCAGCTAATATAATAGAGGATTTCATCTAGAGAGCTCTTGTTTGGTGAAGAAAATTTAACTCATGGAAAAAAGTATTTCAAAAACATAATCTAATAGACCTTACCCTAAACAATGTTAAGAAACGACCAAATACAAGCCACCAAAGGATCAAGCTATGGATCATGTTTTGACTGATATTGATTCATCATCTAATAAATGGGTTTGACTCAAGTTAATTTAATCATATGGTTGCATCAAAAGATTCTTCTTTGGTACCTTACACTAGTTCTACTACACAAACTTCTTTAACACCACTTTTTGAGGGAGATATTTAAGGTGATTTTGCATATTCTTTAGATCATATTTCTAATTAGATTTTAGGATATAATTTAGAAGTCCATCAAAAAACCATTATAATCCATATCACAAGCTCCAAAGGACACATCATACTTTACAAACAATTAGTGAGTTAGTGGGAGAAACTACCAAGACATATGGAAATAGTTTTCAACATTTCGGTACTCCACTGGCTCTCAATGCCATTGATAGCATGTACAAGGCTCAAACAATAGAAAAATTATTCTCATATGATGGTACAGGACAAAATGAGGATAGATGCATGATGGGGTTGATAACAAACACCATATTTTTTCATAGCAACTACATAGTTTATGTTGTATGCATTGTAGTTTGAGGGTGGGGGGGGGAGGGGTGAGTTCTCTTCCCACTATATTTTCCCTCTTTACCTCACTTTTGTCACATTGTGTATTGAATAAGTTGTTTCATGAGTACCTAACATGGCTGAAAATTGTGAGGAATTATTACTTTCTTTACATAATTGTTTTACATGAGTATCTAACATGGTTGAAAATTGTTGAGACTCATTCATTATCATACTCCCTAGTTGTGATTTAGAGGGGGGTGTTGGGAAGAATTGCACTCGGGAATTCATTAGGATCTCATCAAGACCTTACTTAATCGACCATTTAACCTTATTCCATACATTATTAGGGGAACATATGACCACTTTTTATTCACTGTTAAGCCTTCCCTACCATCTGGGATCATCACTTATTTTTGGCATTTTCTATTTTTAGTAAGTTTATTTCAGTAGGGGGTAATGTCTAGGATGACATGTTGTCATGATTGGGCACTAACTGGTCTATGACATGGCTATTTACACTCTATTAATGTGCATTAAACCATTCATAGGTTGTCCTACGATCTACAATCATGCAATTCTTGTCTTATTTCCAGAGATAACCTACCTCCCACCTTATCAACTCACCTACCTACCTTCTCTATTGACTTTTAGTATTATTTTTGGATTTTTCATGGTTAGTTATTACATGTGAAGGTTATTGAATTAGTTATAAATAATGCATGCACAAGGGAAACCCAACCTAGTTTGAATTTTTTTTCTCTCATTTAAAGATTTATTTTATTCATGTTAAACAATAATATTACAGATAATTCAATTTTTGTCTTTGGTTACATAGTTAAACAATAATATTATGAATAATTAAAAATTTGTCTTTGGTTACTTAGTCCATTTTCTTAGCAACTTTATTTTCTCCTCCCTTGTTTTGTAGTAGCGAGTCAAATATTTTTTTTACCCTTACGTCCTATGCTTTGTGCTTAAAGTCTAAAACTAGGTTGATTACTTCTTACTTCCAATGATTTGACACTAGCAAGAAAAGGCCCCATATCCAACTTCCAAGATCATATGATAGACCTGCAAAGCATTGTAGGCTTAATGATTTCCATGTTCCCATCATGCATTTTTTCATGGCCTTGAATATTAAAAGTATTCCATAACAACATGTATAAACTAGAGAACCACCTTCTTCTTAAGCTTTTTCATTGTCCTTATCTTTTTTATTGATTCTTCCCAATTTTTTCCCTTATTTACCCCTCACTTATGTTGTTTTACCTTGGAATTAGGTTGATTACTTATTAATTCCAATGCTATGACACTAGTTAGAAGAGGCCCCATATCCAACTTCCAAGATCACATGATAGACATGCAAAGAACCATAGGCCTAATGATTTCCATGTGCCCATCATGCATTTTTTCATAACCTTGAATATTATAGGTCTTCCATAATAGCATGTCTCAGCTATATAACCACCTTGAACCATCTTGTCCTTAGGATTCTTCATTTTCCTTATCTTGTTTATCATGCTTCACAATTTTTTTCTTCTTATTTACCCCTCACTTATGTTGTTTTATCTTGGGATTCGATTTTGATTTTCCTTGTTGTCTTTACATAACGTATCCCTTGCAATCCCATAGGACAACTTTGGCCTTTAATGGATCTTGATATTAAAATTAAAATTCACATTCGTTAATATATAGTTGAAACTAATGCACCAAATGGTTTTGTAGTATATCTTTGTTGAAATAAATGCATCATCAATTTACTTGTAAACAAATATATTTTACATTGTTATTGAATTTAATGCACTATATGTTTTCTAATAGTAGAAGTCTTAAATTACAATGGATATAATAATTTTGATCGAAAAATTACACCACAAAAATGTTAACCTTATAGAAAAAATTCATATATAAATCATTTGACAACCACTTATAATTGAATACTCTTACACTTTGTGGTGATTGCGAGTAGTTTCTCATTTTCATCAACCATATTTGACTTAGACATAAAATTTAATGCTTAGATATGGAATAAGTTACCTAATCACCTCTAGGATAACTTATTTAAAACAACTCTCCTAGCAGCCACTGTGTACATCTATACAAAGTCAGATTGAAAGTTAGACGATTGAAGATTTGTGTACCATCAGATTATTAGTTAGAAAAAATAGTGAAGAACATTAAAAATTAGGGAAAAAACTACATACAGCCCTTCCTCTCAAATCTACAAACCATTGAAATAGACTTTCCTCCTTGAGCGAGTGTAAATTACTGTAAAAATGTTTCATTATGTTTATTTAATGATTACTTTGGTTTAAAGATAAGTCAATCCTTCATAAACCTGCTTGGGCACTACATCAACAACCTCCTGAGAAAGCCAAATAATATCAGAATTTTATTATCATGCTCGATTTTGTGTGCAATTTAAGCCTTGATCAATTACTTTCATTCGCGGGGCTCTTTGCCTATCTCACTAGACAAATATTCTTTCTGGACCCCAACAAACATAATTCACCCCAAGTCAACTGGATTTGAAAAACTATATCAGAAGTTCAAGATTCAGTCAAGCTTGCCTCAAAATTCAGAGGTAAGATTTCTACCCAACAATCCTTTAACACGAAGAGTACTGCAAATCAAGAGGTTTAATGTATTTTGGTTTTTAAACTCCTGTGGTGATCATTTTGTAAGAAGTTTTCCGGATTATCCACAGTATTGAGGAACATGTGTCATAATCTGGAAAACTTCTTACAAAAGGTTTAATGTCTATTCTCATGGCTTCTTTTAGGCTTTAAATAATCGTAATATTTATTATTTCTTTGGAAAGAAGATAAATACAATCTAGGGAAGAAAGCATAATTGGTTTCATGGAAAAAAATCTATATTAGAAGTTCAAGATTCAAACAAGCTTGCCTCGAAAGTCTGAATTCAAAGGTAAGATTTTTTCCAACAATCCTTTAACAGGAAGAGTACTGCAAATCAAGAAGTTTAATGTCTATTATCATGGCTTATTTAAATATTTAAAGAATCAAAATATTTATTATTTCTTTGACAGGAAGATAAATACAATCTGGCGAAGAAATTAGAATTTGGTCCATAGTGAAGTAGAATATGTTTGAATGTACAAAGTAACACAACTCTTTCATTTAGTAACTGATGGGATAGCACAAGGAAGTGTCCATTTTAGGTTGACTCTCATCATACATAATTCCAAAGATAAAAGAGAAAAAGCCAGGGTTTTGTGTGAGAAAAATGGTTCAGCCATAGCAATGAGAACAAACGGGTCCAAGCTTGGTTGGTAGCTGAGTCTTCATCATCCTATAAATACACGCTGATAGAAAGACTCATAATTAAACATAGGAATTCATTTCGTTATCACTATGAATACTTTTAGATTTAAAAATAATCTGGTTAACAAATCAAATGAAATTTTAGAAAGATTTGGGTTGAATCAATCACTAAAGCTATTCAATTGGTCAAGTTCAAATATTTAAAGAATTTCATTAATGAGAGTGCTCTGCACCCTTAGAGAAGTGATCCCTGTGGTGGCCACTGATCTGATATCTTTAAACCACACTTTAAGAAAAAAAAACCCATCTGACATGAAAGCATAAGTTGATATAAAAAAAAATAGTGATCCATGTGGCGGCCACTGATCTGATATCTTTAAGCCACACTTTAAGAAGATCAAACCCATCTGAAATGAAAGAATAAGTTGATATAACAAAAAATTTCTATCCGTCAAATTATTCTCGTGGTTGGGAGCAAGCCGTAGCCCTGGGTGGAGTCATAATCTTATAGAATTTTTATTTTTTACAATGTTGATAATGCTTTTGATAATAATTTTTTTTTAAATTGAAATTAATAACAATTTTCACTAATGAAAGGATATCGCTAATATAACTAAGTGTTAGCATACCATACTTAAAATTTATAAAATAGTTAAAGTGCAAAATATCTTTAATTAAAGTTATCAATTCACAAAAATATATCAAAAACCCTTCCTAGTATTTTATAATATTTATCTGATATAAATAAATCTTTATATTTTTCAGTCGGTAGATTGGTTTCACCCTTGACCAGGCAACTCAGGATTTTATTTACCAACTTCCATTGGCTCAAAGGGCTATCCTACAACGTCTTTTTCCTTGGGTTTTTCTTGCTCTGAAATGTAGAGTTTGTTTGATTTGAAGCACCCACATTTTCATTTTTGTTTAATTGGAAGTTCTTTGTTTAATTGAAATTTATCTCACATTGCAGGTTCATTTTCATGATTAATTTCTTATTATTGTAATTAATTCAAAATCCCCTCGATAAATTGTTCTGAAACCAGCTCCAAAAAGAGAAGAAAAGAGATATCAACGCCTTAGAAATAAGCCACTTCGAGGGGGCAACCTCCAATACATTACATGAATGAAAAATTCTTGGATGATTCAAATTAAAAAACCTCCTTTCTATATATAGGAGTCCATGGGGCCACAATGTAATCCTATGGGGCCACAATGTAATCCTAGCCGACCTAACAATAATAATTTAAGGGCACAATAATAACAATATGGGGGTTACAAGGGTACAATAATGACAATAAGGGGGTTACACTAACAACAATAAGGGACTATACTAGTAATATAGGGACCTAACATGCCCCTCTCCTTCAAAAAAGTGTTGTCCTCAATGCTTGAGTAGCTCTGGGTGCTTCTGTATAAAATTCTCATCCTCACATGTAGAATCTTCAGTGGGTAAGTTCTTCCACTTGATGAGATACTCTGAAATTGATCGATTCCGTAGTTGTCGAGTTCTTGTTTCCGTGACTGCTTCAGGTTCCAACATGATTTTTCCTTCCTCGTCAAGTTCTGGTAATATTGTTTGAACTGGAAGATTTTCACCTATAACCTTCTTTAAGCATGAAACATGGAAAATTGGATGTACTCGCGAAGAAGCAGGAAGCTCCAATTTGTATGCCATAGTACCAATCTTTTGCAACACCTTGTAAGGACCATAGTACTTTGGCGATAATTTATTATTCTTCTTTGCTTGCTTGAGGGACATTTGTTTGTATGGTTGTAGCCGTAAAAATACCCAATCTCCTACATCAAAACTTCTCTCGCTACGATGTTGATCTGCCTGTTGTTTCATTCGATTTTGTGCCAAATTTAGGTTATCCTTTAAGAGTTGGAGAATTTCTTGTTGATGCTCGATGTGATCTTCCACTGCTTGAACCTTCGAATTTTCCCTTAAAGATGATGTGATGGATGGTGGATGATATCCATAAAGTGCCATAAATGAAGTCATTTTTGCTGCAGTATGGAAGGAAGTGTTATACCACCATTCAGCAAGAGGTAACCACTTGACCCATTGTGTTTGTTTATCAGATACAAAACAACGAAGATATCCTTCCAAACATTTATTTACTATCTCGGTTTGACCATCAGATTGAGGATGATAAGATGAGCTATGAGCTAATTGAGTACCCAAACAAGAAAATAACTCCGTCCAAAAATTTCCAGTAAAAATGGGATCTTTGTCGTTCACAATAACCCTTGGGCTTCCATGTAGCTTTTGAATTCTATCCATAAATGTAGTAGCAACTGTACTTGCTTTAAATGGATAAGATAATGCACAAAAGTGTGCATACTTGGTAAGTTTATCAACTACCACCATGATGACACTCTTTCCTTCGGACTTAGGTAAACCTGTGATAAAATCCATTGAAATCTCCTCCCAACGTTGACTTGGAATGGATAAAGGTTGTAGAAGTCCCGGGGTCTTAATTGTTTCCACTTTATTCTGCTGGCAAACCAAACATTCCGCCATAAACTTTTGAATATCAGATTTAAGGCCATCCCAAAAAAATTCTTTCTTCACCCTGTGGTAAGTTTTTAAAAATCCTGAGTGTCCTCCTAAAGGAGAAGTGTGCAATTCCAGAAGAATCTTTTGTTTTAGTTGGGAATTCTTACAAAGATATAAGCGATCTTTGTACCATAAGGAATCATTTTGCCAACTAAATGTATCAGATGTACTAGGATCTTGCTGCAACTTTTGAATGAGTATCCATACATCTTTGTCCTTCTTCCATTCATCTCTTGCTTCAGTTATCCAATCTGGTTGGATAATAGAAATGGCACAAAGCAATGCTTCCACCTCTTCCTTCTTTCTTGAGAGTGCATCTGCAACAACATTAAGCTTTCCTTTTTTGTAGATTATTTCAAAGTCATAACCCAACATCTTTGTGACCCATTTTTGCTGCTCTTCTGAAGATAGTCTTTGTTCCAAAAAGTGTTTAAGACTATCATGATCAGTTTTTACCTTGAAGTGTCTTCCCTTTAGGTAAGTTCTCCATTTCTTTAGTGCATGCAGTATTGCTAACATTTCCTTCTCATAAATAGGTTTCTGTAAATACTTTCCTTTGATTGGACGACTTTCAAAAGCAATGGGTCTTCCTTCCTACATTAAAACTGCACCAATTCCATTTCCTGAGGCATCACATTCCACAATAAAGGTTTTTTGTGAAGTCTGGCGTAGCTAAGACCGGTGCTAGGCACATTGCCTCTTTAAGATGTTCAAAGGCCTTAGTTGCTTCAGGAGTCCATGAAAATGCATCTTTCTTCAATAATGTTGTTATAGGTGCTACTATTCTCCCATAATTCTTAACAAACTTGCGATAATACCCTATTAACCCGAGAAATCCTCGCAACTGCTTTATGGTTGTGGGGACTTTCCATTCCTTAATGGCTTTAATTTTGTTAGGGTCTACCTTAACACCCTCGTGAGATACAATATGACCCAGATATTCCACCTCTTGTACTCCAAAGAAACATTTGGATGTTTTTTGCATATAATTGTTTCTCCTGCAATAGTTTGAGCACCCTGTCAACATGTTCAACATGATCCTTCCAAGACCTGCTGTAGATTAGTATATCATCAAAAAATACTAGCACAAATTTTCTAAGGAAGGGTTTGAAAATGGAATTCATCAACCCTTGAAATGTAGAAGGTGCAATGGTAAGGCCAAAAGGCATGAACAAAAATTCATAATGACCCTCATGAGTTCGAAATGCTGTTTTTGAAATATCTTCAATCTTTATTCTAATTTGACGATATCCTGAATGAAGATCCAACTTGGTAAAATAAATTGCTCCATGTAATTCATCCCATAATTCATCAACCACAGGAATGGGAAATTTTTCTTTAATGGTGAGCTTATTGAGCTCCCTATAATCCGGACACATGCGCCATGATCCATCCTTCTTGTGTACCAATACTACAGGAGCAGAGAAAGAACTTTGACTAGGTCGAAAATACCCGCCTCTAACATTTCTGCAATCATACGTTCAATTTCGCTCTTTTGGACATAAGGATATGTATAAGGCTTGATGTTTGGAGGAACACTTCCTGGAATCAAATGAATAGCATGATCATGATCACGAATAGGTGGGAGTCCTTTTGGAGTTTCAAAAACCTTGGAATGATTGTCCAAGACTTTTTGGAGATCTGCAGAAATAGATGATTTTGATGTTGGAACTTCTAGTGAGCATAATTGTGCAATTAGGCCTCGTCGTTCTTTATTTAGAAGATTTGTCATGAAATTAGAGCTTATTATCTTTCCCAGCTTCCCTGCAATACCCCGTAATTTGACTTCCTTTCCTTCTGAAAAAATTTTCAAGAAAAGTTCTTGAAAATTAAAAGCTACCATCCCCAAAGATTGTAACCATTGTACTCCTAGTACAACATCAGCACCTCCCATAGGAATGGAAAGAATTGGATTATTCAATACATATTCCCCCATGGTTAGCTTGATATTATGGCATTTTATAGAGCAATTTATAGTTCCTCCATTTGCAACCATCACTTGACATTCTGTTGCTGGGTATAGGAAACAATTCAATTCCTTGGCTACCTTACAATGAATAAAATTATGGGTACTTCCTGAATCAATCAACACTATTACCTTTTTCTTCTTGATATTTTCTTCTATCTTGAGAGTTTGAGGAGTGGTAATTCCTGCCAATGCATTACACAATATGGTCGGACTCATTTCTTACTCTTCTTGGCTTAGTTCCTGGTGTATATCCTCTTCTTGTTCATTTTCTTCTTCCTCTTCACACTCTATGTAAAATAATTTCTTCTCAGCACACTTATGACCTTTAGTGTATTTTCTATCACAACTGTAGCAAAGCCCTTTTGCTCTTTTTTCTTCCAATTTTTGTGGTGTCAACATTGTAGGTTGTGGAAATCTAGACGTAGCAACACTTCCTTCTTTATAGAATTGAGTGGTAGGCTTCCTTGTCGCCATAATTTTACATTCAACTTTTCTTGCCAACCTGAATGCCTTCTCCAATGAATCAGGTTCCAGAACGCGAACTTCATGTTGGATGGTATCCTTTAAAGTGCCTATGAAGAGATCAATCCTGTGTTCCTCTGGAATATCAGTTACCCTTATATTCAATTTTTGGAAGTCCTCAATGTGCTGCCCCACTAAACCCTTTTGTTTGAGATTTATCGATTGGCTAAAGAAGGTGTTGCTCTTTGTATCCTCATAATGTGCTATCATTTCCTCCGTAAAAATTGACCAAGTGACAATTTTTTTACGGGAGCAAAGCCATTGATACCATACAAATGTATTTTGTTCTAAATGTAAAGGTGCAATGCGTACCTTTTGTGTGTTTTGCACGTTATGGAGATCAAAATATTGCTCCATCTGTAGTATCCATGTTACAGGATCCTTTCCATCAAACTTCCTCATATCCATTTTTGGAATATGGTGGTTCTTCCCGCCAACATTAGATTTTATGAAATCATGATTAACATTTATTTTGTTCTCATCATGAGTTTTCTCTACTATCTTTTCACCATTAGGAAACATTTCTTGTATCAACTTTGTCAAACCTTCCATGTCTGCTTTTAGATCATTCTTCATGTTTTCCATTTTCTCATCGATCTTAGCTTCCATGTCATCCATCTTAGATTCCATGCCAGCTTCCATGCCATCTATCTTAGATTCTATGCCATTCTTCAAACCATCCATCTTATATTCCATGCCTTTATTCAAACCATCCATCTTAGTTTCCATGTCTTTCCTCAAACCTTCCATGTCATTTTTTGTTGCTATTTGCGAGAGCGAAATTTGTTGCACTTGCTCCTGTAATTTTGATATGTCATGTTGCCATTATTCGTCTTCATGAGCCATAGTAGAGCTTTCTAAAGGCTTAATGGGTGTTGAATTATTTTTAGAGGCCATTTTAGAATCCAATACTGATATCTATTCTACAATATGCCCTTGGAATAAATTCAACTTGATTTTTCAAACAAGACTTATGTAATTCGGAAAAAAAATACACACCTTTTACTTGCTTTTGAGGAGCTCGATATTGAAATTGAATTATCTCTATAATTGCAGATCCTCAATATCTAAAATTTAGCCATGTCGTAGCCCTCTAAAGCTTCTTTCAAATGCCACAAGTCTGATCTGATTTTGATTCTTCAAGGCAAAGATATGTCCAATCTCCCACAATGACCCAATTTTGGACTGGTTCAGTAGAGCGAACTTGTATGACTTGCCACGTGTCACTGTTTCCTCCTTTGGCTCTGAAATTGATATATCAAAAACTAAAGTTCATGTGATTGCAGCCACATTTTACATAATTCCAATCTGATGCTCAGAGAGAGAGCTATGAAGATTTTCCCATGATCACCTCTTTGAGATGAAATTCAGAAGCCTCAAAAAGCCCTAAACTCCACAGATCATATCTCCAAAAATATTGTGAAACAATATCTGAAATTTTGCGAAGATGTTCCTTAGGATTGTGGCTTTGCACTCTAAAAATTTCAGCTTCTAAACCTTCATAGAAAAAAATTTATTACGAAAATACCACGATGACCTGTTTAGGTTAAATTTAGGAGCCTGCAAAATGACCTAACTTGCACAGACCATATCTCCGAAAATATTGCGAACCAAGCTATGAAATTTTTCGAAAATGTTCCTCAGGATTTTGGATTCGCACTCTAAAAATTTCAGATTTTTAACCTTTGTAGAAAAAAATTTATAGCGAAAATGCCACGATGACCTGTTTGGAGCAGCGAAACCCTATAATCTCAAACCTCTGATACCAAATGTTGTGAAACTAGCTCCAAAAAGAGAAGAAAAGAGATATCAATGCATCATAAATAAGCCACTTCAAGGGGGAAACCTCCAATACATTACATGAATGAACAACTCTTGGATGATTCAAATTACAAAACCTACTTTCTATATATGGGAGTCCATGGGGCCACAATGTAATCCTAGCCGACCTAACAATAATAATTTAAGGGCACAATAATAACAATATGGGGGTTACAAGGGTACAATAATAACAATAAGGGGGTTACACTAACAACAATAAGGGACTATAATAGTAATATAGGGACCTAAAATAAATGATAATTGAGAGATGGGTGTAGACTCATCGGTGTGCCAAACAAGTAAGAGGATCTGAGAAGACTGTAATTTGCTGGGATTCACTGCAATTTGTAGAATATGGAAAGATTTTGTATATGTAAAACAACATAATTTGAAAATGCACTGATACATAATATATATCAGGAATTTTTTTCTAGTGAAAACAAAAAATATTTGAGAAGATGAATTCTTCTTTATTGAAACTCGCTCCTTACTTGGATGATCACAAAGATTTAGATTCTAAAAATCTGAATAACCTAAACGTTTTCTGTGGATAGTAAAAATGTTTGCACAGTTGAAGGAGAATATATTCTCAAAGGGTGTAACATGCAACATAGTAAATACACATTTTTTTTTACATTTACCCTTTGTTACCTAAGTTTAGACCAATTTGTGAACGCATAATGAAGTTAATTCTATCTATGCCTATACCATATGTTATGAGTGTGCTTGGGTGTTCACATGTTCCCACCACTTCGTTGTCTTCTCAGCATATGAGCTATGTCAAGTCATCGTATTGAGCTGGATTAAATTTGATTGAGACTGCTCATTTTTAATGCACATGACACCGATGATTAATGTGTTAGATATTTGTACCAACATGGCATAATTGAAAACCGGTTTATTGATCTTATCCATCATTATCAAATCTCATTTGGAGTTTAAAAGTTAATAGTTGGATTAGATGTAGAGTACTTGCATGGAGATTTGGTTTTTCACAGCGACACTTGTATAGATGTTGGCTGTCGGATATTAGGGTTGCAAGATCTAAGGTTGAGATATTTGTGGTACCCGTTTTAGGGTAATGACCTCCTCCTCGAAACCCTAATTGCCTTTTCGTTTTGGCATTCCTTGCCCTGCTGACGTCTCCTCTACAAATCCACCATGCACCTTTCTCTGGTGGCGTCTCCTCTGCAACTCCACCATGAAACTTGCTCTGTCGTGCCACAGACACTCCTCCAGCTACAGTCCTATCTTTCCATGGATGCACCAAATAGGTAATTTAATATTCGCAAGGGTAGATGTGGGATTTTCATTTCATTGCAGGATATATTTTAAGTGTTCTTGGTGAATTATTTAACTTCTCTCGCTTAGGTTTTATCATTGGTTGTAATGGTGGTTCTCTGCCGTCCACAAAGCATTCATCTTTTGCGGAAAAAAAATTATGTTTTGGGGAATAATTTCTCTAGGTTTGAAATACATGCGCCGAGGTTTGTGAGCTTCTCTCTCCTGAGATGAGACTTTTGTTCTCCTTATGTAGGTGAACCTATTTTCTCTAAGCACAAGATTTCCCATGGCTTATCATTATCTTCGGTAATACATTTTTGTTTTTTTACTTAGTCTTCTTTCTTTGAGCTCCTCCTAACCCTTTTATAAACTCCTCTGTTATAGGGTTTCAGTTTTTTCGGACTGTCGAGGGTTCTAGACCAGGTAATATCGGCTTCTTCCCCTTTGTCTATCTTTAGTATTTACATTTGCCACTGGATTTAAAGGGTTTCTTGTACTAATTAGTTACAATCTCCTCCTTTTGATGTAGGTAATTCATACCCTGAACATCTGTATATGATTCCCGAATTTTTCATTGAGAATTTATTCTAAGTGACTCCAGCTTTTGAACCATCGGTGCTATTTATTTTAACATGTATTTGCATCTATTCCCACAAGGAATTGGTTGTTTTGAGTAGGGTTCTCCATTCTCTTTCTTCGGTGATATGTAATTTTAAAGGGTTTTAGCAGTTAGATTTTAAGGCTCTAGACGCCATCATTCCACTTACTTTCTTTGTTTTTATTTAAGGGCTTCGCCCTAATGAACAAATGCATGCTCTGTTGTATATTTATATCTAAAGTGTTAATGGATTCCTTAGATGACCGAGTTTAGAAGAAAGTCAAATATTTACCATGAACTGTTCGGTTTTTCCTATATACAGTTTTCTCTTCGTTCCTTTTTTTCTAGAAGTTGTAGACTGTAACATTCCTATTTGGTGGGAATATATATATGAAATATAGCTCCCTTCGAGAGCCTTCATATCAATTCCAGTTTAGTTATTTGGTAACTTCGTCATCTGCATGACTCTTCATAGTTTTAGTTTCAAAATTGTATATATAACGTTATTGATTATATTTCATATTAGTTATAGATTATGTGTTTTCCTCTGCACCTATTATTTCGGGCTATATGCATAAGGTTATTCCTGTTTTTCAACAACAGTTTTATATCTTTTTAAATAAATAATTTTATACCCGTCTTGTCTGTTTTAATCTACAGTTTAAGGGGATGTCCGGACCATCCATATAACAGAGTTGATTCCCACAACTCTACTGTCCGAGTATATCACATGTCATTAGACAACGACCAGTTTAGGGTCCAGGTTTTGGCCACAGACCCTAGACTAATGGTTTTCTGGTTTTTAATTACAGTAGAGATTTATTTTAGTTTCATGTTTTAAATAATAGTGTAAATACTATTTCTTTTATGTAAAATAGTAACAGTTTCAGCACTACCTCTCTACACATTTCAGTACTCTTATCAACTTTTATTGTAATATTCTCGAGTGCATAAAAAAATTACATAATAAATAAATTAGCATCATTTCTATATGAGAACCTTCTTTCGATATTTTTATAAAACAAGAACTGAAATGAATAATATCCCTATCTACACAGTTTAACAATACTTTAATGTTCCTGCATTTTTGTTTACTTATCTCGTTCCAAAATTAGCTGATGATGTCCTCCATACCGTGAGAGAGGAAATTACATCCTAATCTCCCCCCGTTATCCACACTAAGTAGAGTAGGTTGAAAGAATTTCTAGAAGAGACCTCAAGACCCTTGGCCCAGTACTTCTTCTGTTTTCAGGATTCGGGAATGCTGAGTGCTTTCCACTGATCACTACGAGCTCAGGAATTCTCCACTCTCTCCCTTCCTATCTTCAGTCACGGAAAAAAACCCCTTTTTCTCATTGGGATGTACTTTTATCCCTAGAGGAAAGGTAACTTTCTAATTGTTTTCTATTCAACCACTTCTTAGTTCTTGGAATACTTTATCATCAGTCTTTTAACTTTTTATGGAACCACTATTTCATAATTAAATTTTATTTCAACAAAACATAATTAATTTATGTTCATCATGTAATTCTTTTCTCAAAAAGAAATAAATGTTTTAGTCTCTTTAAAAATAAATTAACATAACAACTAGTTAGCACTTAAGCCAACTGTCACAACTTCCCCCCTGGAATTAAACATCATCCTCGGTGTTTCACTGTAGCTAAGCAAAAATTTCTGGAAAAGCCTCACGAACAAATCCTTCATCTTCCTTGGTAGCCTCATCTGAGATGAAGTGCTTCCATTGCACTTTAACCTGGGTGATGGCTCGTCTCCAGAGCATGATTTCTCTCTGATCGAGTATATGTTGAGGTTCGACCAGAAATTTGCCATTCGGTTCGACTTGCATTCAAAAAAACTTGAATTAAATTCTCATAAAACTTAGTATTTTAAGATAATATTTTTTAATCTTACTCTACCTAAATGCTTTGCTAGTGGATTACATGCTCTGGGTCATGTACATTTCTTTTTAGTAAGGATACATGGAACACATTGTGCACCTGAATATGGCTAGGTAAAGCCAATCAATAAGCCACAGATCCCACCCTCTCCAATATCTGGAAAGGTCCACAGAACCTTCGATCCAACTTGGCACAAGAGGTCCACCTTAGTGTGCTCTTCTTTGGTTTAATCATTACATATACATGATTGCATATTTCAAATTCCCGATAAGTTCTCTTCTTATTTGCATATACCTTCTGCTGATCTTGAGCCACTTTCAAATTTTGTCTGATCTTTCTTACTTCTGATTCCATCTCAGCCAAAATCTCTGGTCCCAGCATCAACTTGGTTTCAGGGTTGCTCCAATTGATGGGGGTACGACATTGTCGCCCATACACAACTTCAAAAGGGATCATCTTAAGAGACTCTTGGTAACCATTATTGTAGGAAAATTATACCAGGTGTAGATATTCTTCCCATTTCGTTGGCTGCTGCATCGCGTAAATATGCAACATATCCTCCAAGATTTGATTCACCCACTTAGTTTTTCCATCCGTCTGGGGATGATAAGCGATGCTAAATTTTATTTGGGTTCCCAACCCTATAAATAGGGCCTTTCAGAATGCTGAAGTAAACTTCACATCCCGATCTGATATAACAATCTTTGGAATGCCATGCAATCTAAAAATCTCTCTCATGAAGAAGTCTACTATTTACACAGTTTTGTAAGTTGAATGTATAGGTATGAAGTGTGTTTCTTTACTTAATCTATCGACCACCACCATAATGGAGTCATTGTTACTTTTTGATTTGGGTAAACCAATAATAAAATCTAGAGATATAACTTCCCATTTCCACTCAGGTACTGGCATAGGCTGCATCAATCCGACTGGATGTTGATGCTCCACCTTAACCTATTGAAACTCCAGACAAATGTTTAAATATTATGCAATATTTCTTCGCATACCAGGAAAAAAATATACCTTTGTAATTTCTGTTAGCCTTTTCTGGTATCCTGTGTGTCTTGAGTAATTATTGTGGTGATACTCATTCATGATCAGTTCCTTTAAACCCATTCGTTTTGGAATATATATATTTTTCTTAAAGGTTAAAAATTGATCTTTGCTAACCCCATAGTCAAAAGGTTTTTCTTGTCTTCTGGCTTCCTCCACTTGCTGCCATAAAAATTGATATTCGGGATCCTTCTTGGCTTCCTCCTTTATTTGATCTAAAAATTTACATTCAACTTGATTATAGCAAAGTTCATAAACACAATGCAATTTTCTACTTAAGGAACCCGCCACATGATTTTCTTTACCTTTTACATGCTGAATATAAAAATAAAACTCACTTAGGAAGGCATTCCATCTTGCCTGATGAGAGTTTAGATCAACTTGCTTAAAGTAGCTGGTTAGGCTGCTATGATCGATTTTTAACATAGATCTTTTTCCTAACAAGTAGTGCCTCCATACTTGGAGTGCATGCACTATTGCTGTCAGCGCTAGATCATAGGCTGAATAGCATTGTTCATGCTCTTTTAATATCCTCGATTCATATGCAACCACTCTTCCCTCTTGTGATAGAATTGTCGCAACTCCTTCCTTACAGGCATCTGTACAAACCTCAAATTATTTGTTGGGATCGACTATCCTCAACACCGGGGCAGTGGTTAACAAATGTTTTAACCTTTCAAAACTGTTTTGGCACTCATTAGTCCATTTAAATACTTTTCCCTTCCTCTGTAAAGAGGTAATTGGAAAATCAATCTTTGAGAACCCTTCAATGAACCGCCGATAGTATCCAACCAAATCCATAAAGGAACGGATATCCGCCAGGTTTTGGGGTACTCGCCATTCCATAATATTCTTAATTTTCTCTGGATCATCCACTATTCCTTAAATAGAAATGACATGGCCTAGATACTGTATCTTCTTTTTGAAAATGTCACATTTGCTGAACTTGGCATACAACTGATGTTTTCGTAACACCTCCAACATTATCCTTAAGTGATCCTTGTGCTCTTCGATGTTTTTTGAACAAATTAAAATATCGTCAACAAATATCAGAATAAAAATGTCCAAAAAGGGGTGAAATATGCCATGCATCGGCCTCATAAATGTTGATGGTGCATTAGTTAAACCAAATGGTAAAACCACAAACTTGTAATGCCCATATCGGGTACGAAACACAGTCTTGTAGATATCCTCGTCTTTAATCCAGATTTGGTGGTATCCCGATCTTAAGTCTATCTTCAAGAATGCAGTGGCCCCCTTCACTTGATCAAACAGGTCATCAATTTGTGGTAATGGATATTTATTTTTGATGGTTAATTTATTGAGTTGTCTATAGTCCATGCTCATTCACATGGTTCCATCCTTTTTCTTTACAGACAACACTGGTGCTCCCCAATGGGACACACTTGGTCGAATGTACCCTTTTTCCAAAAAATATTGCAGTTTCATTTTCAATTCAGTTAGCTCAGGTACACTCATTCGATATGGGGCCCTTGAAATTGGTGATACTCCTAGCATCAACTCAATATTGAAATCAATGTCTCTCTTGGGAGCTAAACTTGGTACATCTTTTGGAAACACGTCCATGAAGTCTTATACTACTGGTATGTTCTCCATCATAGGAGTCTTCTCCTTAGAATTAGAAAAACCCACCTCAATGGCATATAACTAACAACCTTTTCTAATACACTTACTCATTTGGGAGGCTGTAATAGGACACAACTATAGGGGTTTCTTGATTCATTGTATCTCTTTACGATTTCCGTCTTGAATTCTATAGTGTATAATATTCTCTTTAAAATCTACCAGTGTCTAGTGTTTCTCCAACCAATCCATCCCCAGTAGAACATCATAGGATCCCAATGATAGTATGTTCAGATCCATTTTTAACTGCCGGTTTCCAATTTCCAATGTACAATTTGGAATTTTGGCACAAATTTTTTTTTCCCCAGTGGCTAGTTGTACTAGGCAGGGATTTTTGAATTTATGACTTTGTAATTTACATATTTCTACTAGTTTGGGATTTATATAACTTAAACTGGCACATGGGTCAACCAAAATAGAAACAGGTTGCGAAAGTAGCTTATCTTCCAGTTCTATCATCGTTGGTTGATAATCTTCCTGACGATCTTCAAAAGCTACGTTAATTTTGGGTATATTTCAGGCTACATCTCCCATTGTAGAAGCTTCTTGTAGATTAGCTATTGTTTCACTTCTTCCTCGCTGTGGGCAGTTTTTGTAGTAATAAGCCTCACCACACCCCTAACACTGTATAGGCGGTTTCTGGTTTTGTCCTTGTTCAGGTTTGCTGGAAGCCTTTGCATGCATTTATTCTGTAGGCCACCGAGTTCTTTGATGGTTTATTCCAAACTGTTTTCTCGCTGTGTTCCTGGCAGAATTCTTAAAATTATTAGTCCTACCATTTTTGAAATTTGAACTGATTTTATGCCCTTTTCTTGGCTGCCAATTTTCGGCCACTTCTCCTTTGGCCTTGCACTGCTAGTAACATCCTTGATTTTTGAATTTCTTCATCCATGTTCCTTAGATTCATGAACTCAATTCATTCTTTCATGTGGGTTAGCAAACTAATCAAGAATCGCTAGACCTTAGCCTTTTCATCCCTTAGATAAGGAACGTATCTCAATAAGGAAGCGAACTTAGTTATGTATTCATCCATTGTCATTTGACCCAACCTCAAATCATGGAATTCTCTAGAATTTTCGTCATAGGAACATTATGTTAGATATTTATCTTTAAAGTATTTCTGGAACTCATCCCATGTCACGTCCTAATCTTCAATGTTGCAGTCATTCTTGGCTTCCTCCCACCATAGGGTGGCATTTTCTCTCAATTGATAGATGGCCAGTTTGGCTTTACAATTGCTGTTGTACTCATAAACTTGAAAGTAATTGTTCATATTAATCAACCATGCTCCAACCACTTCCTCCACTTCCCCATCAAATGTAGGTGGTTTAATCTTTCAGAACTCACCTTGTAATTCTAATTTTTGTTTCTTAATTTCTTGCTGTTCCGATACATTACCAGACTAAACCTCATTGTAGTTTCTATTCTTGTTACTTCGTTGTGAATGGATTCTTTCCACTCTGTCATTGGTTTGGTCCTTGTCTTGTCATTCATTTTCTTCCTCCATGTCTCTTTCAGGACTGGGTTGTAACACCCCTTGATTCTATTTATTGGAAAGGCTCTCAAGTATCCTTTCCTGCTCTTGCATAAGGCGCTCATTGTCACTCCTCACACAGACCATTTCTTCCTATAACTTCTGCAAAGTGCTTAGCAGTATGCTGGTTTGGTGCTTCTGTTCCTCCAATAGTCTACTAGTCTGCTGGTGCTGATACACACTCAACTAAATCCACATTTCATGATTCATTTCCGGTTGAGATTGGGTGTAGGTTCCCCTGTATTCCGAGGTGTTTGCTGTGTCAATCCCCTCCTCATATATTCTTCTACAATGTTATTTAATTTCTATGCATCATTTACATACATAATTTATCATGTTAGGTGACCCCTAGGGTCCTAGTGTGTGAATGCTACTCTGACACCACTTGTAACATGCAACACAGTAAATACAAAAAAACTTTTACATTTAGACATTTTTACCTAAGTTTAGACCAATTTGTGAAAGCATAATGAAGTTAATTCTATATGTGCCTATACCATATGTTATGAGTGTGCTTGGGTGTTCACATGGTCCCGCCACTTGGTTGTCTTCTTAGCATAAGAGCTATGTCGAGTCATTGTATTGAGCTGGATACATTTCTATTTTTTTTTGAGTTAGTCTTATTTCTTTGAGCTCGTCCTAACCCTTTTGTAAACTCCTCTATTATAGGGTTTCAGTTTTTGGACTGTTAAGGGTTCCAGAACAGGTAATAGCAACTTGTTCCCCTTTTTCTATCATCAGTATTTACATTTGCAATTGGATTTAAAGGGTTTTGTGTAGTAATTAGTGACAATCTCCTCCTTTTGATGTAGGTAATTCATACCTTGAACATCTATATAGGATTCCCGAATTTTGAATTGAGAATTTGCTCTAAGTGACTCCAGCTTTTGAACCATCGCTGTTATTTCTTTTAACAGGTATTTGCATATGTTCCCATAAGGAACTAGTTGTTCTGGTTTAGGGTTCTCCATTCTCGTTCTTCGGTGATGTGTAATTTTTAAGAGTTTTGACAGTTAGCCTTTTAAGGCTCCAGACGCCATAATTATGATTAATTTCTTTGTTTTTTACTTAAGGGCTTCACCCTAATGAACAACTAAATGCTTTGTTTTATATTTATATCTAAAGTGTTAGTGGATTCCTCAGATGACCGGGTTTAGAAGAAAGTAAAATATTTACCATGAACTGTTCAGTTTCGCTTATATATAGTTTTCTCTTCATTCCACTTTTTCTAGAAGTTGTAGACTGTAACATTCCTTTTTGGTGGGAATATATATATGAAATATAGCTCCCTTCGAGAGCCTTCATATCAATTCTAGTTTAGTTATTTGGTAACTTCGTCATCTGCGTGACTCTTCATAGTTTTAGTTTTAGAATTGTATATATAACTTTATTGATTATATTTCATATCAGTTATAGATTCTGTGTTGTCCTCTTCTCCTATTCTTTCAGGCTATATGCATAAGGTTATTCCTTCTTTTCAACAACAATTTTATCTCTTTTTCAATAAAGGATTTTATACTCGTCTATTCTGTTTTAATCTATAGTTTAAGGGGATTTCTGGGCCATCCATATAACATAGTTGCTTCCCACAACTCTACTGTCTGAGTATATCATAGGTCATCAAAAAATGACCAGTTTAGGGTCCAATTTTCGGCCACGAAACCGGGACTAACGGTTCTCTGGTTTTAAATTACAGTAAATATTTATTGTAGTTTCCTGTTCTAAATAATAGTGCAAATACTATTTCTTTTACATAAAATAGTAACAGTTTCAGCACAACCTCTCTACACATTTCACGTACTCCTATCAACTTCTCCTGTAATCATCTTGAGTGCATAAAAGAAGTACAAAATAAATAAATTAACATCATTTCGATATGAGAACCTTCTTTCCTGATTTTTATAAAACAAGAACTTAAATGAATAATATCCATGTCTACACAATTTAACATTACTTTACTGTTTATGCAGTTTTGTTTACTTATCTTGTTCCAAAATTAGATGATGATGTACTCCATACTATGAGAGAGGCGATTACGTCCTCATCTCCCCCCATACTCCACACTGAGTCGAGTAGGTTGATAGAATTTCTAGAAGATACCTCAAGACCCTTGGCCCAATACTTCTTCTATTTTTAGGATTTGGGAATGCTGAGTTCTTTCCACTGGTCAATACCAGCTCAGGAATTCTCCACTCTCTCCCTTCCTATCCTCAGTCACATAACATAACCCCTGTTCCTCACTGGGATGTACTTTTATCCCCAGAGGTTTATCCCTAGAGGAAAGGTAACTGTCTAAATGTTTTCTGTTCAACTACTTCTCAGTTCTTGGAATACTTTATCATCAGTCTTTTAACTTTTTATGGAACCACTATTCGGTAATTAAATTTTATTTCAATAAAACATAATTAATTTATATTCATCATGTAATTCATTTCTCAAAAATAAATAAATGTTTTAATATCTTTAAAAATAAATTAACATAGTTAGCACTTAAGCTAGTTGTCACAAAGGGATAGGCTATTTGAGAATATACTCCCTTTGAATGCAATTTTCTTCCCTATTTTTTAGTTTTAACTTACACATAGCTACTACCAGTATTTCTACCATACAACCAATGAATTAGGTTTTTGTTAGTTTGCATTTAATAAGTGTTTTCAAGTGGTTGTCATTTTATTTATGATAACTAATCTAACTCGCGAATAAAAAGCATAAGTATTATTTATTTTTATTGTTGTTTTGGAGTTATGTAAGGTTAAAAGTGTGTATTTAATTTATTGTAAATTTATTTGCTCAACAATTTTATTGGACAATTTTTAATGTTATAGTTTTACCAATGCAAATATATTCTTGTTGGTTCTCCCTGTTGGTTCTCTATGGAAAAAAAAAACTCTTTTCACTTATGTTAAAGTAGTGGTTTAAAGAATATCCAGAATTCACTTTAAATCCGTTTCATATTAACAAAGAAGGAATATGGAATTTATATTTCATTCCAAGAATTGGATATCTAAGTAAATTCTATGTTTCAGATTGTAAACTTATGTGATTCATAATTGTTTAAACAACTCTTCCTCAAAAATATCAATATTAAAAATATGAAATCATGCAAAAAAAAATAAAAAATTAATGATTATATATTTTTGAAATCTATTCATAGTAGTAAATAAGATTCTTATTTTTATCATACGGTGAAATTTTTATTTTTTGTCACTGAGTTGATTTGATTTTCATTATTTAGCAATTAAGTTGCTAAGAATCTTGTTGACTACATATATTCTATAAATTTCAAGCTAATTTGGTTGTTATAACTGTACAGGAAATTTGATGGCAATAATCTTGTACCCTTTTCTCATGGAATGACATTTATATCAAACTATCAATATCACGAAATTTCTCTGTTCTTAATTTATTTTTCAAAAAAAAATGCATACAAAGAATCTATGGATAAAATTTGGTGTAAAACAATGTATTTAAGTATTTTACTTCTATTAATTATGGATATTATACTTCAGTTTTTTTTCTTTCAATTTTAACCAAAAAAATTCATATTTTTATGAGTCAATACTTTATTAAATATTTTAGTTAGTTATATCTGCATGATTTTATGGTGTATAATAATATGTGTTTGACTTCATAGCTAATGTTTTGTACTTGAGAAATTACAACAACCATTTTTTCTTGGAAGGGCATCGATGGATGTCATAAAATATTTTCGACTTTCCAATCACTAAATTCTCATGGGACAACAAAGGTCAGTATGTGAAATTTCCACATGCATTTTCTCAAATAAAAAGGTGTAGTTCATGCTATTCTTGGGTTCAATTTCTAGATTGGAGATATGTGCATTTTTATTCAAGGGTAAATCTTAATTCATGTATAAATTCAAAATTTATTTACAAAATTGTTATAGACCTTTGTAGACACATGTTTCAAACTATAAAAAAATTGCTTTGTGTTAATTAAGGTTGTATATGGTTGGAGGAAGTGATCAAGAAGAAATATGGAGGAATTGTACCAAAATACATGTGATTTGGAAGCTACCAAATTACAATCTATTTCTTTATTTACGAGGCCTCCACGTTGGCATAATTGGCATAATCAAACAAGGTCTTTAACTTCAACACAAGTCTCGTGATTTGTACGGCTCAAGGAAGCAACATTGTAGTAAGATTTGATTGTAGCATGTCCTTGCCGATTGATTGAAGCATGTCCTTGCCTTTTGTTGATATTTCTTTATATTTCAATAGTTGTCAAGGAAGCGTTAATTAGTGCTATATTTTATTTATTTACTACATTTCCTTTGCAACATCTGGTGCAATTGCTAGTTATTGAACACTTAAGAGAAGCTAATAAAGGAGAGATTTGATGATTTCATAACGAGCTTACACCATCTATATTATGTTGTGTTATGATGCATCATCAATTTACATGACATCAATGCACATGAATTGAATCCAGAGACTATGACAAAGTGGATAGGTGGGGCGAGGAAGTGATGGGTGATTTAATCAAATTAATGGTATTGGTTAACCAGTATTGTGTAAAAAAATTCCGCAATATATGCATTCCTTATTATTAGTCTTATTATTTAAAAATTAAAGTACATAGTGTTTTTATATAATTAATGTTTAAATATGATTTAAAATATAATATTAAGTTTTTTTTATAGGTTAATTAAAATTGAATTAAATTTGAATGAATAGTTTTTTTTTAAATTTTCTTGTGAAAATGTAAAGGAGTTAATTTATCTAGTAAAAGTGGATTATTACTTAGATATAATTTAAAAAAATAATGCTATATGACTATGTATATTTTGAAGGTAATTAAGAATCTCTAATTAGTGTGAGTTGGTTCACGGAACTTTAGGATAGGAATTAGTTTCTATTTTTTTAGGGTATGGTTCTAACTTCCATATGTCCATGTATGCTATATATTGATTGAGTTGTATTGAGAACATAGAGCGTTCTTCAGAGCTAGACTCTCATGGTTCATACTCTCTTTCGTAGAGCTGACCAGTGGGTTTTTTATTTATCAATTCAAACATAAAATTTTATCATGATATGAAAGCTCCAGGGTCGAATCATAGCCGGAGTGCTGTGATCCCTGTGATTATCCAGGTGGCAGAGAAGAAGCCATTGATGACTGAGTGATTTTTTTTTTCTCAGGATTTAAGCAGATCAGCACGAGTTTTGGAGTAACAGTCGTGCCGATCATCATGTTTACTACAGTAAGAGTCACGCCAATCATCATGTTTACTATAGTAATAGTCACGTTGATGGCGCAGAACTAAGTAGAACAAAGGCGCCGACAAGGGGAGGACTTACAGAGTTTCATTTTCGGTGCAATCATTTCAGAAATTGGGTCAGTTTGAGCACTGAGGAGATCTGAAATAGATATGAGCCAGTCGACACCACTGATGAAGGAATAAATACGGTGAAAAGTCGCTGATGAAGGGATTCGGTGAAAGCTCACCGATGAAGGAAGAGATCTGAAGCAGATCTTGCTAGTGCAGAGGATTCGAGAGCCTGTCACACATCATGCAAAACAACCTGTTTGATTGATCGCAGATCAAGTAGATCTATATTGTAACATTTCTTTCTGTAAGGATCTAGGGAAAATCTATCATTTTTTTTTCCTATAAACTATTTTTTGAATCATCAAGATGAATAATCAAATAATAGAAGCATACTTGAATGAGAGTAACAAACTTGATGGTTCCAATTACTCTAATTGGAAGTTCAAGATGTAGATTGTGCTGGAAGCACAGAGTGCTTGGACGATTACAAATGCGGATGAGACAAAGCCAACAGTGGGAGCCACATCAATTACAAACTGGGAGAAGAGAGAAGGAAGAGAAAAGACGTTGTTAAAGATGTCAGTGAAAGACTGAAGCATACTGCATATCAAAGAATGTAAATCAGCAAGAGAAATATGGACACTATTGAAGGATTTGAATGAGATCAAGAATACAAATCATCTTCTATTTTTGAAGAGAAAGATTCTATCCATAAATATAGAGGAGAATGAAATAGTTGCTTCTTTCATATCGTGGATCAAAGATCTGAAGAATAAATTGGCAGATATCAGTGAGGTAGTTGCAGATGCAAATTTGGTCATGATTACCATGAATGGTATGACTGATGATTACCAAATGTTTGTCACTGGGATAAGTGCGAGAGAGAAAATCCTGAAGTTTGAAGAATTGAAAGGAATATTAATGCAATAAGAAGAAAGAAGATTGACACTAAAACCCCATATTGCAGATCTTGCGTTAATATCAAAGAATAAATTATTCAAAGCAAAAGGAAATCCATCACAGCAAAACAAAGGAAATCCACAGAAAATATTGAACCAAGCTCAAGGTATGTATTCAAATAGAAACGACTCTCTAATAAAAAATTTTTATTGCTAAAAACTCAGTCATATGGCTAAGGAGTGTAGGAAGAAGAAATTTCATGAAGAACAATAGAAACATAAAAGACATGCAAGTCATTTCGCAGATGATGACCATGTTCAGGACTTCAAACTTTTCATGGCAGACTTTGATGAGAATATCGAAGCAAACATCCGGTATGTGGATTCAGGAGCATCCACACATATGATAGGGAACACAAAGTGGTTCAAATATTTTAAAGAAATCAACAACAGAGCACAAATCTACCTAAGTGATGATAGAAGTCATCAGATCAAAGGGTGTAGGAAATTTCCTGTTATTTTTCCTGATGGTAATGCTAGAAATATCCATAATGTAATGTATGTACCTAGAGTTACAAAGAATCTGATTTTTGTATCCATGATTACAGATCATAATCTCAAGGTAGAATTCTTTAAATCAAATTATTATATTAAAGATTTATTGGATGGCATGAAGAATATTTCTTCAGGAATTCGAACAAGAGGTCTGTACAAATTGGATGTGAGGACAACACTAGATCGAGCCTTGACATCATCGAGTTTGACTACATAAGACCTATGGCACTAGAGACTTAGTCATATCAACTTCAATGATTTATTGTTAGTTCAGAAAAAGGAAATGGTAATAGGTCTTCCTACCTTAAAACAAGTGCATAATGATTGTGATGCTTGTGTGTTAGGAAAGATTCATAGAGAAGAATTCCCCATTTAAGTAGAAAAGAAAAAGAGAGATATACTTTAATTAGTGCATACCGACCTATGTGAACCCATGCAAACAAAGTCATTGGGAGGTTCACTGTATTTTCTACTATTTGTTGATGACTGCACAAAGTTTTATTGGGTATATTTTATGAGTAAGAAAAGTCACACATTTGAATACTTTAAGAAGTTTAGATATATGATAGAAAAGAAAACAGGGAAGCACATAAAAATTCTCCACTCCGATCAAGCGGGAGAATATAGGAAAGATGAACTTACCAAGTATTGTAAAGACCATGGAATATTACAAGAATTCATAGTACCCCATACTCAGTAGAATGGAGTAGCGGAAAGAAAGAACAAAAAATTGGTGGAGTATGTTTAAAGGTAAGGGTCTTGCGAATGGTTTTTGGGATGAAGCATTGAATACTGCAGTTTATTTAAAAAATAGGAGTCATACAAGAAGTCTCGAGTTTAAAACTCTTTTTGAAGCATTGTATGGATTCAAGCTTGCAGTAAAAAAATTGAGAGTATTTGGGTCTAAAGCATTTGCCCACATACCAAAGGAAGAAAGAAGAAAATTAGATCCAAAAGCCATTAGATGTACCTTTGTAGGGTATTGTTCACAATTTAAAGCTTATAGATTGTTTAATCCCTCTACTCACAAAATTTTTGTTAGGAATGAGGAATGGGATATTTCGTTCTTAGTGGAAGAAAGTGAAGAAACAAGAAACAACAATGAGAAGAAACAAAAGGCAGAAGCAGAATGTTCAGATACAACAATCAAACCGAGTCCTTTAAAGTAAATTCAAAATAGGTTGGAAGCTACACCAACGCTCAGAAGATCAGTTAGGCAGATTCAATTTCCTGCTAGATATATAGAAAATGTATTTATAACTAGTATGATGAATGTTGTTGAACCTTCTAGTTACAAAGAAGAAAATCAATGTAGTTAATGGAAAGTAACTATGGAAAAAGAATATGAATCTATTCTAAAAAACAACACTTGGCAGCTGGTTGAACTACTTGAGGGAAAAAAAACCATAGGTTGTAAATGGTTGTATAAACCCAAGATTAATGCAGATGGAACCATAGATAAATTAAAAGCTAGATTGGTAGCAAAGGGGTATTCACAAAAAGAAGGTATTTACTATGAGGAAACCATCGCCCCCATAGCTAAAATTAACACCATCAGAATGATGATTGCTTTAGCTACTAGAAAACATTGGATGATTCAGCAACTAGATGTAAAATATGAATTTTTAAATGGGGAGTTGAAAGAGGAGGTTTACTTAGAGCAACCTGAGGGGTTTGTCTAGAAAGGGAAAGAAAAATTAGTCTATAGATTAAATAAAGATTTATATGGACTGAAACAAGCAGCCAGGTCATGGTATGAAAATATTGATTCATTTTTTCTGCAACACAGTTTCAGGAGAAGTAAAAACGACCCGAATATGTAAACTGTGAAAGATGAAAATGGGTGTATAGTGTTGATTTATTTTTATGTATATGATCTAATTATTATAGGTGATGCTATTGGTCTGATCAAATAAATCAAGCAAAAAATGTCACAAATGTTTGAAATGAAAGACCTTGGTGAACTAAGATACTGTTTGGGTTGAGATATGGAGAGATTCAGGAGAAAATTTTCTACCCCAGGGTAAGTATGTCAAAGGTCTATTGGAAATATTCAGGATGGATCAGTGCCAGGCTGCAGTAGTACCATTATAGCAGAACATTAAACTTCATACTGAGGATGGCTCTAAAGAGGTAGATGCGATGCTCTATCGACAGTTGGTTGGGAGTATAATCTACCTAACCACTACAATACTAGATTTGGCTTATGCAGTTAGTGTACTAAGTCAATACATGTCCAAGCCACTTGAGAGTCATTGGAATGTAGCAAAAGGTGTTTTAAGGTATCTACAAGGTATTGTAGATTATGGTATTATTTATAGATTTATAGGGTTTACAGATTTCGACTGGGCTAGAAATGTAGACGACTGAAGATCCATAACAGGTTATGCATTCAGCATTGGATCCAAGGTGATTACATGGAGCAGTAAGAAACAGAACATGATTTCCTCATCTTCAGTGGAAGCAGAGTATTAAGCTATGTGCATAGAAACATTTGAGGTAGTTTGGTTGCAGAGACTTCTCCAAGATGTTGGGGAAGAACAGAAAGATGCAACAACAACCAGATGTGATAACCAGAGCTCAAACAAACTTGCTAATAATCCAGCATTTCACAAGAACACTAAACACATTGATACACAATTCCACTTTGTCAGGGAGAAAGTACAATCAAATAAATCCATCTTTTATATTGTAAAACATGTGATAATGTTGCTGACATTTTCACTAAGCCTCTTGGAAAAATTAAGTTTGAAATTTTTAGGGGGATGTTAGGCATATTTGTGAACCCCTTCTCCATTAAGGAGGAGTGTTGAAGATAATGGAGAATACCTAATTAGTGTGAGTTCGTTAACAAAACCTTAGGATGGGAATTAGTTTATATTTATTAGGGCATGGTTCTAGCTTCCCTATTTCCATGTAGGCTATATATTGATTGAGTTGTATTGAGAACGTAGAGCATTCTGTAGAGCGAGACTCTCCTGGTTCAAACTCTCTTTCGTAGAGCTGACCAGTGGGTTTTTTATTTATCAATTCAAACATCACATTTTATCAGTATAGGTTTCATATAGTAAACTGGAAAAGAAATTTTGATGAACTATTTCAAAGGAGGGCTTCAAATGGTTAAGGCGCTTGTAGTAGTATGGAATTAGGAGATGGATCTCACCTAATAAACTTAATACTTCTAAAAAATATCAATGGTTCACTTATATTTGATGCACAAATTATATTAAAACATTCAATTCCTCAATTATAGCTAGTAGTTAAATCGCATCAAAAATTAAGTCAAAATGAGAATAATGGTGTGTGTTTTTAACAATTCCATAAAAGCCCCATCTTTCTTTTATTTATTGGGAATAATATGCAAAGGTACCTTATTTAGACAATTTTGAATTATAAGAGGCTCTTTTTCATCTTCAACTTCAACTTACTTTATGGATTCATCTAGTCTACTAAATGATGGTGCTCCTTCAATATTTTTTTCCAAATAGCCCTTTGGTGCTTTTCTGTGTGACTTATTCGTAAGGATACTAAATGATGGTGTTCCTTCAATCCTTTTTTCCAAACAGCCCTTCGATGCTTGTCTCTCTGACTTATTCCTAAGGAAACTTTAAGAGGTTAGAAATATCCTCTCTCAATTTTGACTTTAAACAAGATGTTTTTAAGTGGTGAGATAAAAAATGGTTTGTATTTAAATGTCCCCTATGCATAATGCATTTTTTTGTTACAAACCTTTCCCATTACTTAGATCTGGATATCTTATGGAAAGTCAATTATGAACTTAACACATATATCATCCATCAAAATTTGCAATATATATGTTGCAATTTTATGAGAAAATAGATGATTTTTAGAACTTTATTGATAAAAGCTAAAGACGTGGATTGTTATAAGTCTAAGTATGGATTGGAAAGCCTAATCCACATAGGGTCAAGGCTATCGAGGTTTGAATAAAATACACCAAAGCTTCATGCATTTTACCTCACATGGGTGATAAATCATGTCCTTGTGTGGAGAATGATCACTTTAACCCTAGAAAAATCAAATATTACCATTGTTATCAAGCTATTAATCATTATTTGTTTTGGGAAAGAAACTAAATTTAACTAACATTAGTTGAGGAAGAATATGTCACTCTCATATTCCTAAAAAGATTCACTTTCAACCCTTATCACTCCATTTCATCATAAAACTAGTTTTACATCACTATTATCTAGCATTGCAACAATATG
Organism: Pinus albicaulis; assembly: GCA_034641835.2. Taxonomy (NCBI): domain Eukaryota; kingdom Viridiplantae; phylum Streptophyta; class Pinopsida; order Pinales; family Pinaceae; genus Pinus; species Pinus albicaulis. Next base: position 134,540 of record JAXQQM020087633.1, read on the forward strand.
TTACAAATTTTAGATTAATTTCTTACCTTCTCCAAGTTAAATAAACCATATTAGTCTCAATGAATTATAATAATTATAAATATTGAATATATAATTTTTTTATTTCTTTTCCTCAAATATTAATATATTAATTCATTTGATGCCTTTTATATATTAATTATATTTATACAATACCATAAATTTAAATAAATAAAATAAATAAATATTATTCTATCATAAAATAGAATTTCTTAAAAATTAATAATTATTTTGTAATTTTTCAAATATAATATATAATAATACTAAAAAAAGTTAAAAAAAAAAGACATTAAAAATACGAACCAACATCACTTTCCTCTAAATATGTATTTAACCAAAACTTCTACCAAAGATACCTGTAGTTTGAATTATGAATTATAAAGTTTAAATATTAATAAAACATAAAATAAAATTCAATTATTATTATTTTAAAATTTCATGATGGTTTTAAGAAAATTGATAAATAATTTTGCCATGATCATCATTGTTATGCTGATAACCATTACAATTAAATGTCATCATTGTCCTCCTAATCACCATTACAATTACATGGCCCATCCTTATTCTTCCAAATACCTCCACATATAGAGCAGGATGTGAATAATTCGGCTATGATCATCATTGCCATCCTAATCGCCATTACATTTACAGGCACGTTTCATATTATTCCAAACACTTCCACATACATAGCAGAGTTCACATCCGCATCGAAAATACAAACGAAAAAATATCAGTACAATATAAAATTGATATATAAATTGAATAAAAGAAAGGATATAATTAAACAGTTATATTTATAATTTTTAAATAAATAATATAACTCATCAAAAATATAGTAATATAGTATTTCAATTTAAACATATAAATATAATTTATAATCTCTTACATAAATTTATTTATAAATAAGCAATCCAAAAATAAATATAAAATTTTCCAAAAACCAAATTGCTTAAGTTAAGAAAAATAATTACAGATTAATATACTCATCAACTCAAAAATCCCATGAATTTGGTAATAATATATTGTTTAAATTGAATTTGGTAATAATATACTGTTTACATTTGAATTTGGTAATACTATATTGTTTGAATTTAAAAGTAGAATTAAAATTTGAAAATTAAATTAAAATGAAATTTTAATTTAATAATTTAAAATAAAATTATAATTTAATAATTAAAAAAATAGTATAAATATCTAATTCAAAACTTCCATAACCTTGATTATTAAAATATTTTTGAAAACAAATTAAATGCATTTATTTTATTAAATTTTAATTATAATAAATAAATTGAAATAATTTTAAATAATTATTTTTTAAATATTATGAATACAAATATTTGAATAATTTTGAAAATTTATTTTATTTTCATTAATAATAATAATAATAATATTTTAAAAAGTTAATAATAATTATATATATATTAACCATTAATGGAACTATATACATTAGTAAATATCAATATATAAATAACAAAGATGAAAACATTATTTGAAAATTAAAAAATCATAAAAATGAACATGATTGTTATTTATTATTATTATTATTATTATTATTAAAAAATTAATATAAAAGTAATCATATATACATTTAAAAAATATGAAACAAGATTTTTAAATATATGAAACATTTATTTCATAATAATATATTTCACATTATTAAAAAAACTAAAAAATCATAAAAACTAACACCATAGTCATTATCATTATTATTATTAAAAAAATAATATATAAGGTAATCATATATACATTCAAAAAATATGAGACAAGATTTATAAACATAGAAATGTATTCTTATTTTACATATAGATTTTTATTTTGTTTAACTATTCTATGTTTTGGATTTTTTGGTGAAATCTAACGAAACTATTTTTAGTTAGACTCAGTCTTTATTGTTTAAAATGTGTTTTAAATGCATTAGACATCCTAAAAAAACCAATGTAACACTAAGATTGTTAAGAGCTCACAAATTAAACTTGTAATTAGGAAAAATCTCTATCTAATTTTCAACAAATTTAACTAGAAAATATATTCTAAAAACTTCCAAAACATAAAAATAAATAAATTTTGACTAGACATCTAAATAACTTCATTTAAAATCAATTTATGTGTTTAGTAACTCACTTGTCATCCTCAACTGGATTAATGATATATTATCCTATGTGTTTAGTAACTCACTTGTCATCATCAACTAGATTAATGATAGATTATCCCTTTCTCCTCACCTTTTATGCAATTGGATGTGCATGATCAGAGAATTCAAAGGCTCTTCTCAAATGTTCTCTTTTCCTCATTTGTACAGAGAACAAAACTCAGAACAAAACTCTTGGGTGCATGCCTTTCTAAAAAGGGCCTCATCATCCATTTCTTTTGTCGGAGTCTTCCTAGTTTTTTTTGTTGCATTAGTTGACAGAATGATCGGTTTTAAAAGTAGTTTTCTGCAGAAAGACTTTTGTATATAGTTTCCCAGCATTAGTTTTGAACCAGATATATAGTTGGTTTGTGCTCAAGATCTGTCATTCCTGATGTCAATATGAGACACGGGTTATCGATTATCCAAATGTAGTTGGTTTATGCTTAAGATCTGTCATTACTGATGTTAATATGAGATAGGTTTATTATTACAAATCGATGATGAAGGTATGCAGTTATGTTAGATTGGGTTCAGAATTTGACAGGATTTTTTCTTCTTATCCTTAAAAATTGGATGAGCAAAATAAAATTCTGATTCTGGTAAGAGCTTTTTAGTCTATCAATTTCGCCCAAATTTATAAAGAATAGAACTGGTCAGTTGATATATTGTCCAAAAGAAGGATGCACAAATCAACAGGTAGAGTTTTTTTTCTACTTATCAATATGATCATTTGATAACATGGCAGTATAAACTACTCATAAAGTTAAATCAGAGTTTAGGTATAATTAGAAACTGTTGTTTTTGTTATGATTGAATCTCTCAGAATGGGTTTCGAGAAAAATATAAGATAAAGGAAGATGTAAGTAATATGTTGATGTTATGATAGAGATATATTTCTGTTTCTATTTTTACCGTGAAAAATAAGATAAGAATAGACCAAAGGAATTGTTGATGAACTCAAACTATGGTTTTTTTTAAAGAGAAAGCACATTAAAAAAGGAGGCGAATGTAATAGGAAAAGAAACCATACAAAGAACACATAAGATATAAGATAATATTACTCAATTTTTCTAAAATTAAACAATTGAATCTCATCCAGAATTAGATGATGATGTAAGATAATATTACTCGAGATTTCTAAAATTAAATAATTGGATCTCATCTAGAATTAATATTACTGAATTCTATCGAAAAGCTAAAAAATTGCATAGTCAGACTGCTTCGTAAGGGAGAACTCTAGTCAGACTACTACGTAAACCGGAGTTGTGCCAAATTTATGACAGAATCTTGATTGTCTACCTTTTATTTGTTCGATTGTCTACTTCGTAAACCGGAGTTGTGCCAAATTTATGACAGAATATTGATTGTCTACAGTGGTAGTACAGAAGCATTGGCCTGTGTCATTTTATTTTTATTCTACCTTTATCTTCAATGTAGTCATATGTACCTCTGGTTCACAAATTGCATCAACGTTCGAAACCTAAGTTGGATTCCTACCCATACCGTGATTTTGTTTTTGGAAATGCTTTCGTTTATGATTCGGGTTCTTTGGCAATCACAATGTAGCTCGAAAAGCAATAAAATCAATTCAATTTTATTCGACTCTCCTCAATTAGTTATGCGATACGTCTTTGCACCAATATAACCCTAACATGTTGTACTGCCCTAGAACTATAACACCAACATTACAGAAACATTTCCAAGAAGATGGTCATGTATTAAAGAATTGTGGCAGAAAGATTGCAAGAAATGTGTCACAAAGAATTACAGAAACATTTCCAAGAAGATGGCCATGTACTAAAGAACTGTGGCACAAAGATTGCAAGAAGTTTCCCAAAGAGATGGTAGCATTTTCGAAAGAGAGACGAATTTATAGAAAGCTGGGTTGATTTTGAGATACAACACATTTGTGTGTACACAATTCTAATTTCGATAAACAAAACTCCAGGGATTCGAATTCCCATACCTGCAAGTTATGCGGATGCAACCTTCAGAGAGTTCAATCACCCTTTTGCAATTCGGGCACCGCTGCCACTGGTTCTTAGCTGCAAGCAAATTTAATTCTGCATCTGCTCCAGACAACTGAGGCATAGTCCCCGCATGTCATATCTTTGTGCCAAGGAACCCTACACTCTATACAAAATAATCGGTTGCATTTCTGGCATTTTGTTGCTGTGGTTGAGAAACTTGGATTTGCGGAGGAAGAGGACTCGGGATCTTGTGGGCCCCTAGCTAATGTTGATAGAGTCATCAAAGCAGAGCAGTTAGAATAAGGGCAGTATACTTTGTCTGATTCTGGAATTTGTGCCTCTTCCAACCGCTTTGAAAATTTTTCAAGCAAATTGGGAGACAAGAATTTCTTACAATCATCTATAGAGAGTTGGGAAGAACACCATAGTTGTGGGCACGGAGGAAGAGAGCCATATGTACCCATAATTTTCTCAACGTATTTAGCCATACAAGAAATACAATATCTATGATTGCAACGCAAATTTTCATGCATTTCTACATTATCCTGATAGCAGATATCACATCTTTCATTTTCTTCGCTTTCAGATACCACGACAGTGCCTGAATTGCCGCCACCATCAACATCAGTGTCGTCAGTGGTGGGACGGTAGTAACTGTCGCTTTCTTGTGTGGATGTTGTTCCAATCTCCAAATTCTCCATCCTTAATGCGTTTTGCTCGTTAATGGGTTTCCCAAAGAAATTCAAATCTCCAACAGGCGGAGTGGGTTTTGCTCGTTAAACTTGTACCAAATGCAATACTCGCTGGTTTACTGTGGCAATTCAACACGAACATACATTTGCGACTGCATACTCTAAGTATTTTACTATATAATCAAAGCTTTTAGCGCCTGCACGCCGACTTATAAGCTGTGTTTACCCTATCTCGCACAATATATACCGAACACCAATCATAACGTTAGGCTTCTTGGTAAATTTGAACTTTCGTTCCAAGTTCTTTGACAGTTTCCTTACTAGTTATTTCATTGTTTTCTTCTTATAAGATTCATGTAAGTTACTACCAAGACATGTGATAGGAGCAAGTGATTATGAGAAGGAATTATGGGTGGGCTTTTTTTTATCAATGTTATCAAGGTATTGACATTTTTATCTCAAAAGATGCGTTAATAGGTATTAAAGATAACTATTTTATTAATAGAAATTTGGGTGTTGGAGTGAATTTTTTTTAATTAAAATGGTTTTTTTTAAATAGTATTTAAATATGGGTATCTGGCTATGATTATTAATTGAGTGAATAATGAAAACTAAGTTTACAATTTTGGTTTTTTTAAAGGACATTGCATAGTGATTATATTTGGTTTTTCTAAGATATTTAATTTTTCTTATATATTTAGAGCAATTAATAGCACTATTGATTTAATATTTATGGAAGCTCTGCACTTTTTTACAAAGGACATTACATGTGAAGGATATTTTTGGTTTTTCTAAGATAGCTAGTTTTTATTCATATATTTAGAGAAATTAATAGTTTGACGGATTCACTATTTATGGAAGCTCTGCACATTGCTAAAAGTTTTCTTGTCTGAAATGAATTTAGTGATGGAAATTTGGTTTCCTGAAGCTCTTGTAATTATTTAGAATATTTCTATGTATGACCATTAATTTGTAATAAGTAAACTAATGATAACATCTTTTAATTAGAATTGTTACCCATTGAAAGCATGCAACCCAACAAGACAAAATTTCTATCCATTGGTCACACACCCAAACATTAGCTCTATGATGATCCATACAGCTTTATTTCATAGTTCTTCACCTATGCTCTTACCCATATAACATACCTCTTAAGGAAGGTGGGTCATCTATTAGAAGGCACACTAATCATTTTTTAATCATGTGCTTTCATTTAATGTTAAAGGCACACAAATATGGATCATAGGGATAGTTAAATGCTTCTAATATTGTTTCTATAATTCAATTGTTTCTATCACTAAGGGGTGGATTGAAACAATTCCAACATATTTAGGAGGAAATATAGCCCAACCATGAGAGCACTTATGACTTTTCAACACCATCATTTCCTTTGGAAATATTAGCATGTGACCTTGAGGAGCTTCCACACAAATGTGTGGTCCCTTCTATGGCTCACGATACTAAAACATTAAGACAAGATGTTAGCTTCTTTGATGATGTTTCTATAGGACTGAAGATGCCCTTATTATAACCTTATACATACTTGAAGGGTGTTTCCTTCTTTCCTAGTCCATATGAATATGAAGAAGTTGTAATTAGTGGTAGCATGAAAGACTGCACAAAAGGGATTTTTGAAGCCACTTGGGCATACAACACTACTTGCAAAACCATCAATGTTTTCAACCACTATGAGCTATTTTGTGGAAAGAAGGCTTGAGTTTGAATGCAATAGATTGAAGGTGACATCCCAATTGGAAATAGATTTGACCATAACACAAGTTGATAGGATACAACAACTAAATGCCTTGGATGTGTATAGGATGTATGTTATGTTACAGTCTAGTTGAAGAGAAAAATATGGCATGATAGATACATTAGAACCAAGGCCTTATAAGAGGGTGATTTGGAGTGCTTATATTACTCTAGGTTCAAGGAATTCAAGGGAAAAATGATGACCAAAAGTTCAAGATCCGACCTAGTGGAAAATGGCTTTGTGAATATCGAAACTATAGATTAAGGACAATAACCATTGTTAGTAAATGGTTATAGATTAAATATTTAAAGGAAATCACTTTCCAAGTTTGAATTCATAGATTCAATAAGCAAGTAGCTCAATTTAGGTAATAGCATCATAGTTCCCCATCCATCCATCCCTTGATCAACAAAAAGAAAATAAATATGGAAAAATCAGAAGTGAGAACCCAGATTAAGACAGTTGAGACAGACTCATTGGTTGAAAACCTCCATGAGCTAATCAATATGTGTGAATAGAATGAAACAGAATAAAGCATAAAATGAAATAGAATAAAGCCTCGAATGAAAATAGAATAAAGCCCCTACTTGGCATCATTTAAAATCAATTTATTTATTTGCTGATTGGTTGGTCATCATCGACTGGACCAATGATAGATCATCCCTTGCTCCTCCACTTTTACGCAATTGGATGTGCAGAATGATAGGGAATTGAAAAGCTCTTCTCATTTGTTCTGTTTATCTCATGTGTACATAGAACAAAACCCTTTGGCTGATGTCGTTTTTTGTTCTCTTTGGCCGATGCGCTTTCTAAAAAGGTCCTCATCATGCCACTGGGACGATTCACTATAATGCATACATCGAGGGAGATATGAAAGTAGCTGTAACGATTCCTTTCGTGTGAGTTTTCCTCGTTATTTGGTGCATTAGTTGACGAGATGATGAGTTTGAAAATTAGTTTTAGAGCATTAGTTTTGAAGAAGATATAGTTGGTTTGTGCTCAATATCTGTCATTCTTGATGTTACTATGAGATACAAGTTTTGGATTACAAATCGAGATGAAGTTATGTTGTTATATTAGGTTAAAAATTTGAATATTACCAAAGATTTCTAAAACTAGCACAGTCACATTTACAAATGTGATTATATAGAATGATAGGTCTATATAAAATATATCTACAACGACATTTACCAATGTCCTTGAGATAGAGATATATCCACAACCCATCACATTAATAACTGTTAAGCGTATTTAGTTAAAGACTAATATTTGCCATTGTTAATAACTATATAACTAATAATAATGCTATTATTTTACATTTATATAATTATATTTATTATATTAACATTATTTTGTATATTAATATAATATTAGTTATTACATAAAATTTTGGTTGTATCTTAATAGCTATATTTAAAAGTAAAATATAATTCACATATAGCATAGTAAAATTTATATGAAAAATTAAAATAAAATATCATATTTATTAAAAATTAAATATAAAATGAGTATTATAGTTAGATATGATACTAAAAAAAAAACTTAATATTAGAACTTAAAATTTAATATTAAAAACTAATATTAAATTATTATAAAGTGAATTATTTGTGATTGATGGACAATATGGTGGTATCACATATTTTCTTGGGACTTGACTAAATTTTATTGCATATCATTTATGTGGGTGTAACGCCCAAGTAAACTGCATTTTTACCATGATTTACAAAAACAGTTGAATCAAGAATCGGCTAGAAAAGGGAACATATTCTTGAATCAGTTGGTAACTAATTCAAGGAGAGTTGTGAAATGGTTGCAACTACTCGAAGAGTGGGATACGCCTCACATTGATTTCTGAGTCGACTTCTGGGGTGATGGAAGGAGTCTCAATTTGACTGTGTCCAATCCCTGCATTAAATTTCCTTCTCGTATTGTGATTTCCTGCACCTGATTTGTTCCATTCAATCCCGACGACAAGATATTTATGGGCGTTAAATATGCTGGATTTGGTGTGTTGAGGGAATCATTTTACACACAGAATTTGAGCATTTTAGCTCCTCCTTGTCTCACTTCATTGTGTGACCATGGCCATTTAACCCACCATTATTACAGTTTCAGCGAAAATTTCCATTGTTAACCTCCTTCCTATTTAAAGGGAGATGTGTGCATATGGAAGATTTCCACTGAAATACGTAGGGAGGTGTCTATGGAGCAACACCCATGAAATATATGTTATATTTTCAATACCGTTTTCTTGTTCTTCTCGCCACTCCTCTGGAATGAATGCTATGCTCGGAACTATAAAGTCATTTCTATTTCGATGTCCGAGATCTAGAAGACATTCTATCGACATTTGTTATTGCCAGTAAATACGATTTGGGGTCTCTTGATGGTGCAGTCAAAAGCAAAGTAGACCAAACTACCTGTACAAAGAGGTGGAAGGTTTGGGTTGTTCAAAGACCCATATTCGTCTTCTCTTATAAGAGTCAAGATACGTGATTTTGGCTTGCTTTCCTTATTAAATAGTCTTTCTCTTTGTGATTTAAATATATAAGAAAAGATTATATATAGATGGTGCCAATTCCTTTTATTTGATAAGAGTCGTCTGGAATGAGAGTCGACTGCCAAGATAGGTGATTTTGGCTTGTTTTCTTTATTAGATAGTCTTTATATTTGTGAGTTAAAAGATAAAGAAAAGATTATATATATATGACTGCCAAGATAATAATTTTTGGCTAAATTTATTTATCATATAATTTCTTTCTTTGTGAATTGAAAAAAAAATATATAGTTCACTTGTGAGTTGAAATATATAGTTCACTTAATTTACAATTTATTTTCATATCAAGATGAGAAAATAATTCAAGGGAAATAAGTTGAGATTTTCCTTTCTAAGGTGAAAATATGTTTTGGTGGACATATTGAGATTAAGGCTTTGGTAACCTTATATTGAGACGTTTGAAATGCATGCATATCTAAAATAAGCATGTGTCTATTGTGTGTATTTATTTCATGCATGTTTGGATAAATATGCATGTTTTCATATTCTCTATACATTGTATTTTATGCATATAGATAGGAAAAAGATATGCATATATTTAAAATATGTTAGATACGAATAAGATTTATCAACTAATGATATTATATTGGTAAAGATTAGTTATTCAATAAATTAGTATTTCCATGGTGTTGACAAAGATTAATTATTTCATAAAACCATGGGTAGATTACCATGGTGTTTGTAAATATTAGTCAATTAATAAATCTATGGATTGTTTACCATGGTGTTGGTAAAATTAAGTTATTTAATAAATTTATTGTTAAAGGAACTAATCGGTTTTATTCCTTAGATGAATAAACTAAGAGACTATTTTATATTAACATGATTATGATGTTTAATTCCTTTTGAAGGAAGGTCTTGCATAAACATGCAATATATATGTATTAGCTTTTATTGAAAAATAATATACATTTTTGTATGTAGAAAGATAGCTTGTAGTATTAAAACTGCATTGAATATGATTGTTAATATAATCTCAAAAATGAGACATGTATTTATATTCATAATTTCCTATTTTTACATATGATTACATGCTCACTAGCATTGAGATTTTTTCTGGAAGACTCGTGAAGGAGGTTATGTGCTTCGTTGTGTAAGCACTCCTTTAGGGAGAGTATTTTAACTAAAGATGCATTCACATGCATGGAAGAACAATGAGTTATGTTAACTTGCATACCATGCATTAAAGGTAATAGCTTAAGGGTTAGCTATTTTTATTAAACGTATGTAAATCACATGCATAAATATTTATCTACTGATGTATCGCCTTATTTTAAAGAAAACTTGGGAGATGTAGCCATTGTCTTGGCAGAATGTCTGCTATGCGATTTAAGCATTAGTTATTGTGATGACCTATAGCAGCACATATGAGGTATGTGTTATTAAAGAGAGAATGACAAGGTACTTTTACTTGCTTGTCATGATTATACATGAGTAGATGGAGAAATACAAGGACATCGATTATCATTTCTTTATGAATCTTGATATCATTTTATGTTGAAGGCATCATAGCAGGGAATGATGGTGACATGTACAAAGGAATATTATGCTTTTCATGTACAAAGGAAAATTATGCTTGTCCTGGTAGCAGGTAAATGATGAATGTTCATGCAGATGAATGCGAGTTGCAGGAAGTTTCAATGTACGATGGTCCATTGTAGGTACATCCATGCCACCAAGATGTGAAGATATGAAGATATGAAGACCAAAGGGTAAATGGTATCATATTTATTAAATGGCTTAAAACTAGATATTTGTATATTTCCTTGTAAGATTTATAAACGATGGATAAGGGATGGTCTCCCTTATAATCCATTGAGTGTGGGTTGATCACCCTCACGAGCGTTTAATAATAAAATTAAACGTTGCTGGTTTTCACCCTATGGGGTTTCTAGGGTATATTGGTGTTCAATGATGTGATTGATTATTGTGTCAAGATGATGAGGTTGATTCCTTTCTTGTTATGATGTTCATAATGGCAATTATGTGATGAATATATGAGTAATGAGATGAATGGATGGTTACATCATATAGTATTATGTTAAAGTACTGTAATGAAGGTTGTTAATGGTTAAGGAGTTTACTATTCTTATTTATAAAGTTACATTATGAATTGGTAAACATTCTATGTAATGATGAGTAAGGAATATTTAATAGAGAATGGATAGTTACCCATGAGTAACTTGTATAAAAATTTTTTATCTCCTTACATTTCCATGTGAAGTTAACAGTGTATGTTACAAGTGGTATCAGAGCTAAAGGTTGCAACACTGGCACCTTTGGGAGTTAGCGAAAAGAAATTGAGGGATTCGAGATGAAATGCGCTTATGTGAAGGAAGGCATCGCATCTCTAATCCAGGTTGAATAAAGAGTTTCAAGAGTTAAGTATTATTATCTTTCTTTTCTTGAAACACTAGTTATTGCATTTCTGGAAAATACACTGCTTACAAAGTAAATAATTGTTGAGTTAGAGTTTCTTTAAAAACGATATGTATTTTCCATGGACGTAAAACTTCTATTGTTGTGTTGAAGTTTCCTTGAAAGGAGTTGGGAATTTGGTTTCTTGAAAAAGAAACATGTGTGTGCTTGAAAATTTAACTAATATACATTTGATTCTTCTTGAGAGAAATATGTATATTTTGAAAATAAATCTTGCAACTGAAAGAGACAAATACAGAGTAAAAGGTGGTTTTACTTAATATGAAATATTGTGCTAGTTCTTTTGGAAAGTAATAAAGCATTGCTAATATGGTAATCTTTTAGAAAGATATACCATGGTAAAAGGCCAAACTACTATGCTAGTTTTGCTGAGAAGAACCCATGTGAGTTCTTGCAAAGATTACTAGTACGTATCTTGAAAGGTGTGAGCAGTAGTAAAACATAAATAAGTAAACTTGCTAGCCTTTATATATATCTTATTTAAGAAAAGATAGGAAGATTGATTTCTTTTAAAAGGGATTTCATACTTGTGTGTTAAATGATAAGGAATCCAAGTTCTTTTCTTGAAAATAAATATAGGCTAAAGAGAATAACCTCTTGAATATACTACATTGCTAGATGGATTATGTCCACTTCTTGATTTAGGTATATTAAAGGTTAAGTTAACCTTGTTAGTGTTGCATAGTTTTTATGCATAAAAGAGGCTATCTATGGTAATCTCCTGGAAGCGAGGCATGAGAAACTTGCATGTAGAATCATAGAGGAACAAGGTTCTTTGCATGCAATAGTTGTATTAGATTTCATCGGAAAAAACATAAATATATATGTGGAAATGATAACATGTTTTGTTATCATACTTTAGAAAAGAATTCTTTGGCAAAGAAGACAAATTACATGTACAAAAACTAAAGTAATGTTTTGGTTTTCTTGAAATACATACATGGCTAATGTGGGTATAATATTTCGAGAATAAGGTATGTATTCTTATGTTTTATTCTATTAGTTTTATGGAAAATAAAACCATGTTTTGCATGCCTAATATGTTATGTGTCCTCGAAGAGGAATCATGAGTTTTCCTACTTGATTATGTTAAGTACTCTGTTGGGAAATTAAGATTAGAATCTTTATGCATTGTATGCATAGGAACAACAGCCAATGTGTTAGCTTTATTATATTTGCATGTTCCAAAGGAAAAATCTGAAGTGGTGGTTCTTTTGTAAATGTTTAAGTAAAGCGAATGCACATTGTGTCATTTTCCATTAAAGGAATTTCTGAACAGATATAGTAATTTTTCTTATACGAATGTGTGCGTGTGTGAAAAATGTCATAATAATGTGGGAGTTATTTGACATGGATTGATAATTACTTACTCACACTAATGTAGAGATGTTAGAAGAAAGCATGTTGTGACATTGTATTCACATCTCATATATGCACATGAATAGGTGTTAAAGGATCATAAAAAGATTGATTATTTATTGATTAAGGTTTTATCTAATCATGCTATAAAATCTTATCGATGCTGCTAAAAGAAAACATTGTTGTAGAGGAGCAATGTGAATTTCCTGATGGGGATGAGTATTGCAGTAGGGAGAGAAGTTCTTCAAATGAAACAAAGATAAGTATTTTATGTTATTACATTTAAGAAGTCTGTGCATATGCATGTTGATTCCTTTAAAAATGAATTGTTACATGGCATTGCATGAGATTAGCTTCCATTTAAGAGAATTCTTAAAAAGTACATGCTATTATAACATACTTTTTCTGCATAAGAATATGCATATGAGATTAATATGTGTATTATTCTTTATTTATTTAGGAAAGAAAGTATAAAAAGCATGAAAGAAAAATAGATACTTTTCATTTGAGCTTGAAAAAAAGTAGTTGTTTTTGCATACAATAAAATTTCTGAGTTACCATGCACTATTTTAAAAAGATGAATGTGTATAGTGATGGTGTGTGAAACTAATGCATGAATGCAAAAGATGAGGAAAGTCCTTATATAAGATGAAATAGTGTTAAAATTAAATCGAATAAAACCTCTTAATGGGTCAAGTTGTGAATGACTAGTTGACTGACTAATTTTTGCATGAGTCATCATGGATGCATTAAAACTATTGACTAGTTATGAATGAATAACTAATGAAAGTTATATGCACGAATCGATTTTGACAAAAGCTAATTGAAAGTTGTGAACAAATGATTATGATAATTAATTCGTGCGTCAGTCTGTTTGTAACATAATATTATGGGAATTGGAAATGTTTATACCCTAATCGTTATTGACACATACGCATTAATGAATATTTATATATACTTTTACGCATGACGACATTGTATGCATAACAAAATTTTATGCAGGAACTTCAAATGTTTGCATAAGATAATATGTGCTTGAGAAATGCATATTTACGATTAACATTGTTTCTTATAGTAAGCATGGGTAGCTTAATTGAAACATAAAATCTGTGGAAATAAAACATCGCAAAAATTGCAATGTGAATTGCAACAGTAAATGTTAAAGTATCATGTTTTAATGTACAACACATGTATGTTACTTCCAGGGGGGAAGTTGTGACAGCTTCATTAAAGCTAACTAGTATTAACTAGTTAAAGACAATTTGTTTAATTTTCTTTTATCAGGCAAGAAAAACTTAAATCATCACTATTGATAAAGCAAATTATTTAATTTGTTGAAATTAATTAATGAAAGAAAATCTTTCTAAGTTGATGGTAAAAATGTTTCCAAGAATAGGAAGTGGTTGGGGACAATTGGAAAGACAGTTACCTACTCCTCTGAGGATAAAGCTGGATCCTCGGGGAGGAGTAGGCGTTCTGTGAAATTGGTAAAGGGGGAGTATTTTCTCGAGCTGGTTGGGACCAGTTGAAATTAGCTTACAACAACCCTTGTAAAGCCAAAAATATCTGAGTGTGACTGGATTGGCCATCCCGAGGTCACAACAGAGGAATACACTGTTGACCCGTGACACTGTCCAGATTCTGGAGCTAGGGGGCAAGTGGAGGACGTAATAGCCTCACTTGATGGTTGAGAGGACCACAGTTTGAAAGACTAAATTTCCAGATAAGTATAAAGAGCTTAGCGCTCAGAAAATGAATTACTGAATGTTTAATTTCATTTATAATATTACTAATTTGTTTGAATGTCTTAGAAGATGCTAGGATATGCCTATGGTGCATGGATTGACCATTGGTACGATTAGAGAGCTAGATTCTCTCTGAGTACTTTTTAAGTACTGTATGGATGTCTTTAGCAGGATCTAAGACAGTGTGCACGTGATGCATTGATGAGAGGATTGGTTCTCTCTGAGTACTTATGGAAGTACTTTGATTAAAACATCTCTTTATATTGCAATAATGTTTGGTAGTTGCAAGTATTTTCATTTTGAAAACTATGTGACTAATGTGATTGAATTGTTAGTCATACATTACAGACTCTTTCCAGGAAGTGTTGATGGGTGTTCAACCATTCTATGAGAGCTTGCACATCATTTCTTTCAATAGTAATTGGTAAGATGAATAAGGAATACGAAATTAGAAATGAAAATGAAACATTCTTTGCGCTATACATGCTTATGACTTTGGATAAAAACATTATTGTCTGAATTAAAGGCATTTAAGGAAACGAAAGTGTTTCATTGTGAAGGGAAAGGACTACCTTTTGGGTTGTTTATATTATTATATCATGAGTATAAGTTTAAACTTTAGTGAGAGAAGCACACCGAGGATGGTGTTCTCTTAAGGGGGGGAGTATGTAACCGACCCACGTAAACTTAGCTTTTACCATGATTTACAAAACAGTTGAATCAAGAATCAGTTAAAAAAGGGAACGAATTCTTGAATCAGTTGGTAACTAATTCAAGGAGAGTTGTGAAATGGTTGCAACTACTCGAAGAGTGGGATACGCCTCACATTGATTTCTGAGTCGACTTCTGGGGTGATGGAAGGAGGCTCAATTCGACTTTGTCCAATCCCTGCATTAACTTTCCTTCTCGTATTGTGATTTCCTGCACCTGATTTGTTCCATTCAATCCCGACGACAAGATATTTATGGGCGTTAAATATGCTGGATTTGGTGTGTTGAGGGAATCATTTTACACACAGAATTTGAACATTTTAGCTCCTCCTTGTCTCACTTCGTTGCGTGACCATGGCCATTTAACCCACCATTATTACAGTTTCAGCGTAAATTTCCATTGTTAACCTCCTGCCTATTTAAAGGGAGATGTGTGCATATGGAAGATTGCCACTGAAATACGTAGGGAGGTGTCTATGGAGCAACACCCATATATGTTATATTTTCAATACCGTTTTCTTGTTTTTCTCGCCACTACTCTGGAATGACTGTTGTGCTCGGAGCTATAAAGTCATCTCTATTTCGATGTCCGAGTTCTAGAAGACCTTCTATCGAGATTCGTTACTTGCCGGTAAATAAGATTTGGGTCTTTTGATGGTGCAGTCAAATGCAAAGTAGAACAAACTACCTGTACAAAGAGGTGGAAGGTTTGGGTTGTTCGAAGACCCATATCCGTCTTCTCTTATCAGAGTCAAGGTAAGTGATTTTGGCTTGCATTCCTTATTAAATAGTCTTTCTCTTTGTGAGTTAAATATATAAGAAAATATTATATATAGATGGTGCAAATTCCTTTTATTTGATAAGAGTCGTCTGGAATGAGAGTCGACTCCCAAGATAGGTGATTTTGGCTTGTTTTCTTTATTAGATAGTCTTTATCTTTGTGAGTTAAAAGATAAAAATTTTTGGCTAAATTTATTTATCATATAATTTCTTTCTTTGTGAATTGAAAAAAAAATATATAGTTCACTTGTGAGTTTACAATTTATTTTCATATCAAGATGAGAAAATAATTAAGGGAAATAAGTTGAGATTTTCCTTTTTAAGTTGAAAATATGTTTTGGTGGACATATTGAGATTAAGGCTTTGGTAACCTTATATTGAGACGTTTGAAATGCATGCATATCTAAAATAGGCATGTGTTTATTGTGTGCATTTATTTCATGCATGTTTGGATAAATATGCATGTTTTCATATTCTCTATACATTGTATTTAATGCATGTAGGTAGAAAAAACATATGCATATATTTTGAATATGTGAGATATAAACAAGATTTATCAACTAATGATATTACATTGGTAAAGGTTAGTTATTCAATAAATCCATGGATAGTTTCATAAAACCATGGCTAGTTTTTCCATGGTGTTGATGGAGAATAATTGTTTCATAAAACCATAGGTAGATTACCATGGTGGTTGCAAATATTAGTAAATATATGGATTGTTTACCATGGTGTTCGTAAAATTAAGTTATTTAATAATTCATGGTTAAAGGAACTAATCAGTTTTATTCCTTAGATGAATAAACTAAGAAACAATTTTATCTTAACATGATTATGATGTTTAATTCCTTTTGGAGAAAGGTCTTGCATATACATGAAATATATATGTATTAGCTTTTATTGAAGAATAATATACATTTTTGTATGTAGAAAGATAGCTTGTAGTATTAAAACTACATTGAATATGATTGTTAATGTAATCTTGAAAATGAGACATGTATTTATATTCATGGTTGTGTATTTTTACATATGTTTACATGCTCACTAGCATTGAGGTTTTCTTTGGAAGACTCGTGAAGGAGGTTATGAGCTTCGTTGTGTAAGCAGTCCTTTAGGGAGAGTCTTTTAGAATCAGTATGCATTTGCATGCATGGAAGAGACAATCATTATGTTAAATTTCATTCCATGCACTAAAGGTAATAGCTTAAGGGTAGCTATTTTTATTAAATGTATGTAAATCACATGCATAAATATCTTAGCTGATGTATCAATTTATTTTAAAGAAAGCTTGGGAGAAGTAGCTGTTGTCTTGCAGGAATGTGTGCTTAGGCGACGTAAGCATTAGTTATTGTGATGACCTATAACTAGCACATATGAGGTATGTGTTATTAAAGAGAGAATGACAAGGTACTTTACTTGCTTGTCATGATTACACATGAGTAGATGGAGAAGCTACCATAGTGATTGATTAATACTTTATGAATCTTGACATCATTTTGTGTTGAAGGCATCATAGCAGGGAATGATGGTGACATGTACAAAGGAAGATTATGCTTGACATGGTGGCAGGTAAATGATTAATGTTCGTGCAGACGAGTGCGAGTTGCAGAAAGGTCCAATGTACGATGGTCCATTGTAGGTACATCCATGCCACCAAGATGTGAAGATATGAAGACCAGAGGGTAAATGGTATCATATTTAATAAATGGTTGAAAGCTAGATATTGTATTTTTCCTTGTAAGATTATATAAACGATGGTTAAGGGATGGTCTCCCTTATCAGCCATTGAGTGATGGGCTGAACACCCTCATGAGCATTTAATAATAAAATTAAACGTTTGCTGGTTTTCACCCTACGAGGTTTCCAGGGTATATTGGTGTTCAATGGTGTGATTGATTATTGTGTCCAGATGAGGTTCATTCCTTTCTTGTTATGATGTTCATAATGGAAATTATGTGATGACTATATGAGTAATGAGATAAATGGATGGTTACATCATATAGTATTAAGTTAATATACTGTAATGGAGCTTGTTAAGAGTTAAGGAGTTTACTATTCTTATTTATAAATTTACATTGTGAACTGTTAAACTTTCTATGTAATGATGAGTAACTTGTATAATTTTTTTTTAACTCCTTACATTTCTCGGTGAAGTTAATGGTGTATGTTACAGTGGGTCATCTCTTCCTTTATGTATATCTTATTTACTAAGAGCAGTAAAAGGGTTTATGCTATGTTAAAATTGATGAATTTCTTATTGTCTATCATTATTAATTAAATTTCAAAAATGATTTCTCAATTGTTCTTCTATATTCAATTTCTTTATAGTTAAAGAATTTAAAATTTTAATATAGAAATAAAAAATGTGAGGATTCAATCATTTCACAAATAACAAGGAAACCATATTAATATTAAAACATAATATTAAAAGTAAAATTTAAAAATTGTTGTTAAAACCTAATATGTGTTATTATAATATTGTAATATTATTATAATATTTTTGATTGAGGTAATTTCCGTAGATTCCTAATTAAAGATTTATGAACGAGTGTTTTAAACTTCATTTCATTGGGTTGATGCTTTTCTTAAATTCACAAATTCTTGCCTAAGTTTCAATATTTTTTTTTGTTTAACACATTAAATTTGGAAAGTGGCATAGTAAATTAATAGATTTTAAAAACAATTTGTTAATGTAGAATTTTTTATTTTTTTCTTTAAAATTTTCCAGTATTATTGATTATACAATGTGTATATTTTAACAATTTGAAAATGAATTCAATGCTTAGATAAAAAGGCATGATGGCATTACATTGACATTCAAAAAATAAACTTATACAATGATTAAAAAAAATAAAATTATTACCTTTACTTTAACTCAAACCTTACTACTAATAGATATACACATAATTTCTATATGCTCATTGAAATATCTGTATTGGAACTATGTAAAAAATATGTTTTAAATCATACAGTACACATAATGCATTACCATGCGATCAATTATAGCTTTCATCATATAAAATGATTCAAGGTCTATGGTTTGCAATTATAAATTCGGAAAGCATATAATATTTAATTATCATGGTGATTGAGTTGATATTTCCATATGTGTTCATTAGTCCTTTGATTGGATTGAATTGGATTTTAAATTGATTATATGTATTCATACATATCGACTATGCTTCAATTCCTATCTCTGATAGATTTGATTTCTGTATATGATTCGAATTCGTATTACAACTTAATATTTGTACAACATTCGACTTGGCATTAATGTTATCCGCCACAAATCCACCTCGTTCACTGTGTTGATTACCCACCTGTCGGTTCCTTTGGTTGCCTAACGTACTGCGCCGTCACTTGGATCTCGTCCCACTGTAGATCTCAGTTTCTGGTGTTCGATGATGCTCATGAAGGGTAGGGATGGTTAGAGAAACCACCCACCCCATCCCCCACCTCTTGGTTCATTCACTCTGCCAATTGTTCTCTGGTTTTGGATCTGCAACTCAAGTTTCTCTCTTGTGGCTATTTCCATGTGTTATTCGTGCATGCAAGCGCTGCCTCCTGGGTATGGTCACACCATGTTTGTCTTTGCTGGTTAACAGAGGTAATACTACCCTCTTCTTGTCAGAGTTTTATATTTTTTGGATGGTTTTTACTTCTTTGTTGATGCTTGTAGAGACTATAACTTTGAATCTTGTTACAGAGGAACCTTGCGGGTTTGAACCTGGGTAAATTATTCCATCTCCTCAAGCTTAATAGTTTGATACCAATTTATTTTGAATGGCGATTTTCAGTTAGAGGTTTAAGGTTATTTTACTAACATTAGTTTGTTTACTGAGCTTGACAATGTTTAGTTTCCATGCAAAGAAGCCTTCCTGGTATTCTTCTAGACTGATGAGAAAAGAGACTATGCCTCCTTGGAAAGCTCGACCTGTACAGGTAACTTTACAGAGACTATTATTTCTTCCATATCGTCCTGTTTTTAATATTGGTTTTACTTAGGCATAGGTTCACACAACCCTAGGGTTTTAACACCAGGTTTTCTTGTGTTACAGGGCCTGCAAATCCATTTAGGGTCGGAGCTATGAGCAACTGTGAACCACGTATGGTTACTTCCAGATAAGCCTTCCATTTATCGTAGATGGGTATAGTCAATTTAGTCGTGGATTATATGGTTTATAACTTCAGCCATCCCCCCACCTATTGCAGGGTTTTGGGGTTTGCCGACGTTGAACATTTAGACAATGTAAAAATGTGAAGTTAGGTTACACTTTTTGCCCTTTTATGAGAAATTTTTTTTATTTTTTTCTGTTCTTCAACTTTCTGCAAGCCAAAACATTTTTTTCTGTTTAGAATTTCATTTTGCAATAAAAATAAATTTATCAAAAATTTTATTAGCTTTCTATTACTTATTTTTTGGAATTTGTTTATACACAGTTGATATGTCAACTTAGCATTTCATTGAGTGTGTGTTTTTTAACAATCAAAGGATTCATAAGAAGGCATGTTAATACGCACTGCTGTATTCTTTGAAACTTTGTGTTTTTGAGAAACAAAATGTGTTACAACAATCTAGACAGAGTCTACTTCGGTTTCATTATATTTACAAAGCCATCTAATGCATATCATAATTACTAGAATTTTTTGAACTGGTCCTATATGAAAAAACTACATATTTTGAATATGTTTCGCGATGCACAAAATTTACTAACATTTAAGTTATAAATTAAAAATATAAAAATTACCCATTACAGATGACGGACCAATGTAATGCACCATAATTTTTTCAATTTTTTTACTGTGTATTTTGGAAGATATAGAGTTATGATTTCACTAAATCATAATGACCTTCAAAAATTGTTTGCACTTGTTTTATTACAAAATTAATTAAAATTAGTAAATATTTATGAAATTCCATAAAAGTTATATTTCCTGAAAGTAGATTGAATTCTGAAAATGCTTGTCTTGGTTCTGACAGTTAATTCAGAATGTTTCATGGAGTTTAATCAGTCCAAATTTGAAGATATGTATCCAGAGATCGGCTTTGCGTAATTGTAGACGTCTTAGTTCGGCCGAACTCTTAAAAAAAGTTCGGCTGAATTTATTTTTGTACTGACAGCCCGTCAAGTCTAACGACATAAAAGTTCAGCTGAAATTTTACTCCACTTTCTGTCGGCTGGAAAATACCACGTAGGCCCTCCAAAAAAAAATTTCCAGCAATATAAATTGCCGCGAAAGCATTAATTATTTTCACATATTTTCGCTTCAGTCTGATTTTTCAAAGGGCTTGGTCTGAGTTTAAGGACTTTTCTTGGAGGTACATTCAAAGGATATTTTTGCAAAGGATTGTTTTGGGTTTAAGGAATTTTCTTGGAGGTATATTCAAAGGACATTTTTGCAAAGGATTGTTTTGGGTTTAAGGAATTTTCTTGGAGGTACATTCAAAGGACATTTCTTAGAGGTATGTGATACATTTTTTGGATGTTTTTGGCCTTCAATTTTTTTTGAAGGTATGGATTTGGGCTTAATTTTCATTGTTTTTAGAGGTTTTGGGCTTAATTTTCAAGGGAATTTTTTTAGGCTTAATTTCGAAAGGACTCTTTTTAGGCATAATATTCAAAGGAAATTTTTTGGAGGTATCTTTTAAAGTGAAAATTTTTTAGAGGCTTTTTAAAAGTATTTTTTAAAGTGGCATTTTTTAAGAAGTTGGAATTAATTTTCAATGGACATTTTTTGGAGGTATTTTTTGAAGTGACATTTTTTAGAGTACGTGTTTTGGGTTGAAGTAAATATTTTATAATGATTTTTTAAAATGAGTTTTTGTCTATCTTTTTATATGAATTTTTTTTGCAGGACTTGGAAGGAAATATTTTGAGCTTTGTTTCATTTTTATAAGACATTTTTTCCCCGGATTTTTTGAAGTAAGTGTTTTGGATTGAGATATGTATTTTTTGAAAAAAAATTTGTGATGTTTTTTTTAATTGAGTTTTTGTCTAAATTTTTGAAGGAAATTTTTTGAACTTCATACTCTATTATCATGGGTAATCAAAGGAATTGCACGAGAAAATATGATGCGAAATAGAGACCCTGAGGAACGTAGAGAAAAGACGAGAGAACCTCGCAAAAGAATAAGAGAAGAAATCTCAAATATTGAAAGGGAAAATCAACCTTAGGTAGAAGTTGAAACATATATTTAAATGTAAATATTATGAATTTGATATTTAAAATTTTCCTAGTTTAAAATGTGAAGCTTAATTTTTATTTGATGAACTAATTTGAAAAATATTTTGCAATGTAAACAGAGATAGATATTCCTCAAAACATTGATGATGATATACAAAATTTTGAAAGATAAAGTGAAAAAGATATTGAACCAATGATTGAAGATGGTGAAACTGTTGAAAGAAACTCAAGTGAGGAAATTGAATCACAAGGTATATATATATATATATTGCTATTATTGTTAGTCTTCTCCTTTTATTCCTACTTTTCTCACACCCGAAGTATGTTTTTGCGAATTGGAGGAATTATTTCTAGCATCCTTCCTTCTCTGAAATTCCCTTATGTCCAACTAGTTTCCCTATCCCCTCTATCTTCACTTTAAGGTGTCACATTTTATATGCATGCTCTATCTTGCTTAAGAGTGGTCATGCCCACGAATTTCCATGAAAATTTTCCTTTGGTCATTTCCTTTGGCCCTATGCTCTCTTCAACCAACATCAAAATTATGTCTTGCCTCCCCCTATCTCCTTTGGCCTATTAAGCTAACTCTCTTTAGAGAAAAAATGAACAGTAATCCTCTTGTAACTTATGTACTCATCCCTTAGATCAACAATATTGGGATCACATGGACCTCACTAAGACACTCCAACAAAACTCCCAAATGATCATGTTCTACTGGAAGAAATGAAAGTCATCAAAGAAATATTTAACAAGGACAGAGAGATAAATGTTGTTCATCAACGGATAACATATATTCACCTCGAAGAGCATAACAAGTATTATAGTTTAGTCATGAGAGGAAGTGGAAGTAACTAAAAAAAAAAAATAATAGACCTGAACACTTGATTTCTAATTTCATATTGTAAAGCTATATTTTTTACAAAACAATTTTGAAAACTCTATTAGAGTGCTTCCATAGAATCCATGTATTGAGAGAAGGGACTCATATACCTATATGTAAAAATTCTTCTCATTCTCCTGCTTGAAAATGTTGCAAGCTGCCAATGGGGGTCTAGTTCGACGGTGAAGAGTGTGATTTTAAGACACTCATGATGAAAAGGTCACTGATTCCAATCCTCCTGAAGGCAAAACAAATCCAGCCATGATAAGGGTTGGTGTGGTCGAGGTTGGGTGCGATCCCTAGGTGACTTTGACGACTTAGATGTCCCTCGGTCGCGATTTCTCAGACCATAGATTTGGTATGAAGTCATGTAAAGACCCACATTACTAACTAAACAAAAAAGAGAAAATGTTACAAGCTATAAATATACTCATATTTCTATATATATATATATATATATATATATATGGAACCTTCATGTATAAAAAAATACTATTTATATTTTAAATAGTTTTATTGTTTAAATATTTAATGATTTCATTTTTAAATAGTTTTGTTAATATTTTAATAAAAAAATGACAAATATAGTTTATTTAAATAATACACGTTAATAATCCTTATTATTTTTATTATCTTTATTTATTTAAAATTATTTTAATTTCACCGTCCTATAAAAAAAAAAAATATGTAAGTTGTTTTTTTCAAAAATATTTTAATAATTGAATTAAATTTTAAATTATTTTTAAATTCTTTAACTCCCCGGAGTTTTGAAGGAAGAGTTTATACTATGCATTTATTTATTCAAGGGAGAAACTTTTTATTTGCATTTTTTTTAATTTAGAAGTAAATATGGTGATAAATGTTTCTTTTTATGAATTATATTTGTTTATGTGAATGATTATAAATTTCATCTTAAAATTTAAATAATATGTTATGATATTGTTTTTGTTGGCTTATATTCTTTATTTGAAAATTGCAAGATTAATTTTTCAATTATGAAAGTGTATTTTCATATTTTTTATTTATTATATATTGTTTTTAGTTTCTAATAATACTTTTTCATTGTATTTTCAGATGTGGTGGTCAATTTTGCCATGAAGGGGAACGGGCATGGAACAACTCAAAATCGCTATTTAGTGGTGATGACGAGTGTAATGATGATAATGAATAATCTCTATGGTGTATATAGTAAATATTTTTTTATTAAACTTCACGAAATTTAAAACAATAATAATGATGTTTTTTTAATATCTTATTGATGTTAAAAATTTATAAGTTATAATTTGAAGTATATATATGCTAAGTTGTTTGTTTTTTTTTTCTTTTTAAATTATGCTAATTCTATTATAGAAACATAGTATTACAAAACTGTCTCAGTTCAACGATGTGAGCCTGAAGCTGGGCTTGATGTCCATGCTATAACAGAGTGAAGAACTGCCCTGTATGGGAAACTAGTTTTGTTAGGATACATTTCACCGCCCTTGACAGGGAAACCGGTACATAGTCCATTACATACAACATAAGAAAACAAAAAACTTTCAGTAGCATGCAGCTTCTACTGCTGTAAACAGCTAAAATAACAGTGCATCTTTCAAAAAAGAGGAACTCAAAAACCATGTAGAAACCAGGCTAACCGGAGTCACTGCTTGTGGGCTGGTGAAGGTGGTTCCTCCACTATGCGACACCAGTACTTATTCTCGGAATCTTCTGCATCTTCGTTTTGGTCACCATCATCACATGCGCCTTCGTTCTGGTCACCTTCATTGCCCGTAGGCATTGCATCCACTTGCATTGCAAATTGACCCAAGGTGGGAGGAGCAGTAGTAGGGGGAGCGACTGGAGGTTCAGAGGAAAACGCAGCTGGGGTAGGGTGCAGACCAAAAGGGGAGGGAGGTGGCCCGGACAAAGGAGGAGGAGAGAGAGTAGACTCCTCATGCAAGGTGACAGTAATGTAAGTAGTAATAGTGGGTCGATCAAATGAGTAGTCGAAGCGGAGCTCCACCCCCTGCGAGGTTTGCCTCAAGATATGACTGCCCGATGGGCGTGGCGCAGTGGAGAAGGGTCTTGAGGGATGCGAAGGGGGTTGAATTTCGTGAGCAGAACCAGGAGAACCGTCACTTCCCCAGTGACTGCGGGTGGCTTGGCCCTGTCGTCCCTCAACATCTTCAGAGGAAGTTGCTTCGCCCCTACTAGAAGAGGGTCTCGAGCATGCAGGCCGACCACGGGTTGTACCACGGCGGCATCGCATACTATGTCAGAGCCTAGGCATGGCGGGCTCGTCTGCTTGCAAAGGCCTGAGACAATTAGAGCAAGACGGGGCTGAATCGAACTCACGTTGAGATCCAAGAGGAATCTACAAATTTGCGTTGGAGAAGCAGAAAGCACTGTGGGAAAAATGAGAGCCCGGCTTGGTTTCAATACAACTGAGCAAGGAGCAACGCCGCCCTGTCTGTGTGCGGGCGCTGGCCTTAGCACATGCTTCAGGGAAAATGCTGCAGAGGAGATGCAAAGAGCAATAGGCAGAGCAAGAATGTTCTGGATAGCTGGAGACGAAGGCCATAATGAACCGACGTAGCAGAACGAGGCGGGGAGAATGCCGGTGATGGAGAATTAATGCGTCGAGAGCTGGCATATTAATGTTCATATTAATGGAGTCGCAACGGGCCAGTTGGCTATCCCATGCGAGTCTCCTTGGGAGATGCCTAGGGACTGATGTCCCGTCATTCCGATGAATCATCCGCATCTGGAAATATATATGTTAAGCTGTTATTGGTAGAAAATTGTTTGATTATATGTTTAAAAGGAAAGGGATCTTGTTCATATTTTTAATATGGTTTTTCTACAATTATTTTTCACTATAAAGACATTATTATTTATCATATTTAAAATAAGTTAATAAATAATGATTATATTTGAAAATATGTATTTTGTAATAATAGAGGTATTAAAATATACATTTTCTAATTAATAGATGAAATAGTGTCACATTCCAAAACTAAATACAATTATTACAGTAAAAAAAAAAAAAAATTTAATTGCCTCTATCTTACAAACATATATATATGAATAATGGGCAAATTCTCAAATTCTTATCGTAACCAAAACAAGTACTATTTATTAAAAGGATGATTTATTACTTGTGAATAAAACTTTGATGACACATCTATTAATTGTAACGCCTGTACTAAATATTCACATGGCAGTCATATGATTTACATGGTCGAGTTTATATATATATATATATATATATATATATATATATATATATATATATCGCATGGTGTTATGATGTTGCTCTTATCTATATTCTCTACACATATTACGAATTACGATGATAGTCCTTTTTCTATAGTTAAACCTAGCATTAAATACATCCACCTGGCGTATGAACGCTAACTCTATGAGCTGGATGTCAACTTCGTGCGGTCTGCTATACTGTGCATTTAACATTCCGAGACAGCTGCCATGATTCTCCGGATTTCTTTGGGATTTGGTTACTGGAGTGTATCAGTTCTCTCGAATCTGAGCTGGTAGTCCATTGTTGCATTCGGCAGGGAAGGAACTCTGGTTCTGCCTCCTTTTTCGCCTGAACTTCTTCGTTCTCTTCATCCCTGTTCACTTAAAAACACTTTCCTTGCCGCATGGCCTTTCTCATGGGGTTTGATTTTTCACAGGGTTCGATTCATCTCTTCTTAAGTTTGGAAAGATGCTTGTGGGTTTATTTCTCTGATTTGGTCTTGAGATCACGCCCAGATGTCGAGGGTTTTAGTGTCTTTCTGGTGTGGGAATAGTCTACTTCACCGGCATGAAACCTTTTTCGAGCAACATATCAGGTATGGCACATTCGCACCAACTCTTTTCCTTATATTTACTGTAGCCATTTATCACTGTCTGTGCATTATACACATAAAATAAAGCTTATAGAGAATTATGGTAATTTCTACCTGTTACAGAGTATAGAAGGTTAGTGAAACACAAATCTGTGAGGGTTTAATTTTATTCCTTCTATGGTGTTAACAGGGCATGAATGATTGAAGCCCTTCTACTACAGGTCTACACCCTAACCAATTGTTTGCTTCATTTTGGTTTAAGAGGGTTTTTATGCTTTCGTGCTTTGATAAGCTTCACGAATTTTTACCCTTCTTCTTGTGTTTCATTTAATCTCTGCATGTATGGTCGCAAGCGATTGCAGTTTTGGATTTTGTTAACATGCATCAATGCCGTGGCCTACTTCTTCGCATTCTATGATGCATAGGTACTCCGCTCCAAATGGGAGCCGAAACCCTTGGTTCCGGTCTTAGATTTTCCCAAATTTCAAGAGCTGGGTTATTTTCATTTGGAGCTTCTTGATAATGGGTTTAGAAGTCTGCAGACTCTTTGTAATAGATATTTTCTTTGGTTACTATACGACCCGAACTCTACTTTGAGAGATAACTAAAGGGTTAAACCCTAGAATTTATTGCTCAACATTTTATAGAGACGAAGGTTTTTTTTAAGTAACTTTACTGAGATTATTTTAAGCACTTTAAAGTTGGGATTCAAAGTTAATTTAATATATTCCTATTGCTACTTTACTTCTGCATAATCAACCAGATTTGAAATTACTCGCATTTTCTTTGCAATGATAACATCAATAGAAATTTTATATTTCTTATGAATGACATCAAATTCGCGCACTCGCTCTTATATATATATATTTTCGTTAAAAATAGAAATAGATGTTATCAAAATTATTTTATGACTCAGCAGAGCATGTAGGGGTTCCACCGTATTTTCTTCGTAAGGTTTTATCATTATTCTGTAAACATAGTTCCATGCAGTTGTTTAAAACTTTGCCGAAGCTTCCTTTCTCTATATCTAATGTTTTGCGATAGCTTATTTAAATGGTGACCGGACCATATTTACGAATGTCCGAGTATGGAAATTTTTATACAGAACAATTTGTCTGGGGTAAGGTTTCACCCCAACCCCAGACTAAAAGTTCGAATTCTTGTATTGTTTTCAGGGTTTATACTTGTTCTATAAGTTAAGAACTTTTTACTGTATAATACGAATCCGATGCATCATGCGTTCAACTATTTAGTATCCCAGTTACTTCTTTTTATTTGAAAAAGTTTTATTTTCTTACTGCAGAATATTACTTGTTTTTCTTTAAAACATAGCCACAGTATTCCTCATAGGGTTTAATGCATAAATTGTTTTTTTTTTTTTTTTTTTTTTTTGCAGTTTAAAACAATATAATTACATCTTCAACAATATTCTTACTCTTTTCATTTACATAAAATAAATATCATATTTCTTCCGATATCTTTCTAATTTCATTTACATAAAAAGAATATCAGAGTCTCAGTTTCAAATCTTCTGTATTTTTTTTAGCGTTAATCTAATACAGTCAATTTTTCCACATTAATACCAATAACACAAAAAAATAAACAATCTATGTACTTATCTGGTTTTAATCTTTCAAGCTGTGGTCCTCCCAACCATCAAGGGAGGCTATGATGTCCTCCACTTGCCCCCTAGCTCTAGAATCTGGACGGTGCCCCAGGTTAACAGTGGAATAGATTCTCTTTCTGCTATGACCTCTGGATGGCCAATCCAGTCAAACTCAGAAAGTCTGGTTTCACAGGGGTTGTTGTGAGTTATTTTTAGCTGATCATAACCAGCTCTAGAAAATACTCCCCTTTACCAAAATAGCACAAAACCCCTACTCCTCCCCTGGGATCCAACTTTATCCTCAGAGGATTAGGTAACTGTCTTTCCAACTGTCCCCAACCACCTCCTATTCTTGGAAACATTTTTACCAACAACTTTATGTAAGTTTTTATATTAAAAGATGTTTCCTACCATTAATTAATTTATTCTAATTAATAAATCAAAAAATTAAATAACTTGCTTAATCAATAGTAATTATCTGAGTTTTTCCTGCCAGATAAAATAAACAAATTGTCTTTTAACTAGTTAACACTAGTTAGCTTTAATGAAGCTGTCACAACTTCCCCCCTTGGAAGTAACACTGTCCTCGGTGTTCCAACCCAGCTCTACAAAGAGCTCTGGGTAAGATTTTTGCATAAGCTTCTCGTCCTCCCAAGTAGCTTCATCCGGTTCGAAGTGCTTCCATTGCACTTTTACCTGGATAACTACTCGGTTGCGGAGTTCGATTTCTCTTCGGTCAAGTATGCATTACGGCTCGATTAGAAACTCTCCATCCGGTTCTACTTGAAAAATAGAAAAAATGTTTTCAAGTCAATATACATCAAGTTTGTGTTCCGAACTCAAGTTAGGATTTTTATTCCTATTCTACCTGAATATTTTGCCAATGAATCACATGTTTTTCATCATGAACATATCGCTTCAACAAAGACACATGGAACACATTGTGGACTTGAATGTGGCTAGGTAATTCCAAATGATAAGCTACTGGTCCTACCCTTTCCAATACTTGGAAAGGTCCATAGTATTTGGGAGATAATTTGGCACAAGAGGTCCACCTCATGGTACTCCTCTTGGGTTTAATTCTCACGTAAACATGATCTCCCACTGCGAATTCACGATAAGACCTTTTCTTATCTGCATAAATATTTTGTCGGTCTTGCACAACCTTCAAATTCTGTCTTATTCTTTTTACCTCAGCTTCCATTTCTGCCAACATTTCAGGTCCCAACATTAATTTTGTCTCAGGGCTGCTCTAATTTATAGGTGTATGACACTGCCTACCATATAATGCCTCGAAGGGACTCATTTTCAGAGATTCCTGATAACCATTATTATAAGCAAATTCAACAAGATGAAAATAATCCTCCCACTTGGTTGGCTGCTGCATTACATACATGTGCAGCATGTCTTCCAATATTTGGTTTACCCGCTCCATTTTTCCATCAGTCTGGGGATGATAAGCGGTGCTAAAATTTATCTGAGTTCCCAGACCTGAAAACAAAGTTTTCCAAAATGTGGATGTGAACTTAACATCCTGGTCTGAAATCATAGTTTTTGGAATCCCATGCAACCTGAAAATTTCCTTCATAAATATATCAGCAATCTGTACTGTCTTGTAAGTAGATTGTACAGGTATACAATGTGTAGATTTTCTTAATCTGTCTACCACTACCATGATTGAGTCATTCTGTCTTTTTGTTCGTGGTAGACTTGTGATTAAGTCTAAGGAGATAACCTCCCACTTCCATTCAGGTATGGGTATGGGCTGCAATAGTCCCACAGGATGCTGGTGCTCCACCTTTACTTGTTGACATTCCAAACATTTTCTTAGATATTCAGCAATATTTGTATGCATGCCTGACCAATAATACATCTTTCTTATTGTAGTACGAATTTTTTGATATCCTGGATGACCAGCATAATTGCGCGATGAAATTCATTCAATATTAACTCCTTTAGAGTTATGCGATTAGGCACATATATTCTTCCTCGGAAGGTCAGCATCTGATCTTCATTCTTTCCATACTCAGATGTTTTTCCTTGCCTCCTATTTTCTTCCATCTATTGCCATATAAATTTTTATTCTGGATCTTTCTGTGCCTCTTCTTTTAACTACTCCAAAAATTGGCTTTCTAGCTGATTATAGTATAATGCATAAATACCATGTAATCTTCTACTCAACGCATCTGCTACTCGATTTTTCTTTCCCTTTACATGCTAAATGTCCATATCAAATTCAATGAGAAAGGCATTCCATCTTGCTTGCCTGGAGTTTAAATCTGCTTGCTTAAAATAATTCATCAAGCTACTATGGTATGTCTTAAGTACAAACCTCTTACCCAACAGGTAATGCCTCCACACCCGGAGAGCATGTACCACTGCTGTAAGCTCTTAGCTCCAAATCATAAGTAGAATATTTCTGTTCATGGTCCCTCAGTTTTCTAGACTTGTATGCTACCACTTTTCCTTCTTGGGTTAAGATTGCTCCAACACCTTTTTTACTTGCATCTGTACAAACTTCATAATCTTTATCAGGGTCAGCTACCTTCAAAATCGGTACTGTAGTCAGAATTTTTTTCAGCGTTTCAAAGCTATTCTGACATTATTTTGTCCATTTGAAGAGCTTTCCCCTCTTCTGCAAAGATGTAATGGGAAAATCAATTTTAGAAAATCCTTCTATAAATCTTCTATAATAACCAGATAATCCCATAAAAGATCTAATGTCGGCCACATTCTAGGGTACTCGCCATTCCATAATAGTTTTGATCTTTTCCAGATCAACAATGATTCCTTCAACTGATATGACATGTCCCAGATATTGGATTTTTATTTTAAAAAAATCGCATTTACTAAACTTAGAATATAGCTGATGCTTTCTTAGCATCTCCAAGACTATTCTCAAATGCTCTTTATGTTCCTCCAAAATTTTAGAATATATCAGAATATCATGTATGAAAATAAGTACAAAGTTATCCAAGAATGGATGAAAGATGCCCTGCATTAACGTCATAAAGGTTGCTGGTGCATTCGTCAATCCAAAGGGTAACACCACGAATTCATAGTGCCCATATCGAGTGCGAAATGCTGTCTTACAAATGTCTTCATCTTTAATTTGAATCTGATGATATCCAGATCTTAATTCTATCTTAGAAAACACCTTAACCCCACTTACTTGATCGAATAAGTCATTGATTCTTGGTAGGGGGTATTTATTCTTAATAGTTAGCTTATTAAGCTCCCTGTAATCCATGAACATACGCAAGGTTCCATCTTTATTTTTAACAAAAAGGATTGGTGCACCCCATGGGGACACACTTGGATGGATATAGCCTTTGTCCAACAGTTCTTTTAGCTGCATTTTCAGTTCAGTTAGTTCTGGCACGCTCATTCTATAAGGAGCTCTTGACACCAGGGAGGCTCCAGGCAACAACTTTATGGTGAAGTCAATATCCCTCTTCGGTGGTAAACCAAGAATTTTTTCTGGAAAAAAATCCAGAAATTCCTGTACTATAGGGATATCCTCCATTATTGGTGACTTTTCCTTGGAGTCTGAGTACCCCACTTGAATTGCATACAACTGGCATCCTTTTCTGATACACTTACCCATTTGAGATGCTGTGATTGGATGTAATTGCATTGGATTTTTAATTCCTTGAATCCCTTTTCGCGTGCCATCTTGCATTCTATAGTAAATGATATTTTCTTTACAATCTACTAAAGTCCAGTGTTTTTCTAACCAGTCCATGCCCAATAACACATCATAAGATCCTAATGGTAAAATGTTTAAATCCACGTGTAATTGCTATTCTGCCACTTCCAATGTACAGTTTGGAACCTTTGCAGTTACCTTTCATTTTTCCTCGATAGCCAGCTGTACTAACTAGGAATTCTTAAATGTATGTTCTTTTAATTTACACATTTCCACTAATTTGGGACTTACATAACTCAAACTTGCTCAAGGATCTACCAAAATAGAAAGAGGTTTAGTTATTAAAGTACCTTATAATTCAATCATTGTGGGCTGATAATCAACCTGCCAGTCTTCCAAAGCTGCATTGATATGGGGTATGTTATGCGCCACATCCCCCACTGTAGATGCTTCCTGTAGATTTGTTACAGTTTCATCTCTGGTTCGTTGTGGAAATTTTTTATAATAATAAGCCTCTGAGCCTCCCCACAGCCCCAGCACTGTAAAGGAGGTTTAGTAATATGTCCTTGCTCTGGCTTACTAGATGCTTCTGTGGTTTTTCTTCCACTGGCCATTTGGTTCTTTGGTGATTTCTACCAAATTGCTTATTAATAGAATTTCGTGTCGCGCCTTTAAATTTTCCACTTTTACTACTTTTGAAATTGGAATTATTTTTCTGATTTTTCTTTGGCTACCATCTTTTTCCTCCTTCACCCTTGGCCTTGGACTGCTGATAGCTCATTCGTGCTTTACGAATGGATTCATCCATGGTCTGAGGATTAACAAATTCTATTCGTTCTCTCATATGAGTCGGTAGGCTACTCAAGAACCTCTGCACTTTGGCCTTTTCCTCTCGAAGATAAGGGATGTAACGTAACAAGGAAGTGAATTTAGTGACATAATCATCCATGGTCATTTGTCCCAGCCTTAGATCATGAAATTCCTTAGCTTTGTCATCATATAATCTTTCTGTCAAGTACTTGTCTTTAAAATACTGCTGAAACAATTCCCAAGTAATGTCCTGTTCATTAATGCTGCGTACATTTTTCACTTCTTCCCACCACAGGGTGGCCTTTTCTCGTAACTGGTATATAGCCAATCTGGCCTTCAGATTGCTGCTATATTCATATACCTGAAAGTACTTATTTATATTAATTAACCAGGCTTCAACCACCTCTTCTGCCTCACCATCAAACGTTGGTGGTTTAATTTTGCGGAATTGTCCTTGCAGTTCTACTTTCTGTCTCTTAATGTCTTGCTGGTCGGACATGTTGCCCGATTCTGCCTCAATATAATTCTTATTTTTACTTCTCTGAGAAGGACTCTTTTCAATTCTATTTGTAATATTAATTCTCATTTGCTGATCTTCATTTTCTGGTAAGCCTCTTTCAGCACTGGGATGATCCAACTCCTGATTTTGTTTGTCTGATAAACTCTTTAATATTTTCTCCTGATCTTGTAAAAATCACTCATTATCCTTCCGGACTCTTAGTATTTCCTCTTGTAATTGTTGTACTGTTTTCAACAAGAAACTAGTTTGATGCTGCTGTTCTTCAAGCAACCGACTGGTCTTTTGATGTTGTTCTACACTTAATTGAACCCACATTTCTGGGTTCCTGACTGTTGGTGCTAGAGTTTCCTCTTGTTGTGATTATGATGCTATAGATATTCTCATTATCTCTCTCTCTCTCTCTCTCTCTCTCTCTCTCTCTCTCTGTGCACTATTCACATACATAGCTTCATCGTTAGTCGACCCTTTAGGGTCCCAGCATAGTAACCGGCTCTGATACCACTTGTCACATTCCAAAACTATTGTCACATTCCAAAACTAAATACAATTACTACAGTAAAATAAATAAATAAATAAATAAATAAAATAAAAAAATAAAATAAAAAAAATAAAAAAATAATTGCCTCCACCTTACAACTGCCATGATTCTCCGGATTTCTTTGGGATTTGGTTACTGGAGTGTATCAGTTCTCTCGACTCTGAGCTGGTAGTCCATTGTTGCATTTGGCAGGGAAGGAACTCCGGTTCTACCTCCTTTTTCGCCTGAACTTCTTCGTTCTCTCCGTCCTTGTTCACATAAAAACACTTGCCTTGCCACGTGGCCTTTCTCATGGGGTTTTATCTTGCACAGGGTTCAATTCGTCTCTTCTTAAGTCTGGAAATATTCCTGCGGGTTTATTTCTCTGATCTGGTCTCGAGATCATGCTCAGATGTTGAGGGTTTTAGTGTCTTTCTAGTGTGGGAATAGTCTACTTCACTAGCATGAAACCTTCTTCGAGCAACATATCAGGTATGGCACATTTTCACTAACTCTTTTCCTTATATTTATTGTAGCCATTTATCACTGTTTGTGCATTATACACATAAAATAAATCCGTAAGATTATAGATAATTATGGTAGTTTCTACCTGTTATAGAGTATAGAAGGATATTGAAACACAAATCTGTGAGGTTTTAATTTTTATTCTTTATATGGTGTTAACAGGGCATGAATGATTGAAGCCCTTCTACTATAGGTCTACACCCTAACCAATTTTTTGCTTCATTTTGGTTTAAGAGGGTTTTTATGCTTTCATGCTTTGATAAGCTTCACAATTTTTACCCTTCTTCTTGTGTTTCATTTAATATCTACAGGTATGGTCGCAAGCGATTTCAGTTTTGGATTCTGTTAACATGCATCAATGTCGTGGCCTACTTCTTCGCATTATATGATGCACATGTACTCCGCTCCCAATGGGAGCCAAAACCCTTGGTTCCGGTCTTAGATTTTCCCAAATTTCAAGAGCTGGGTTATTTTCATTTCGAGCTTCTTGATAATGGGTTTAGAAGTCTGCAGAATCTTTGTAATATATATTTTATTTGGTTACTATACGACCCAAACTCTGCTCTGAGAGATAAATAAAGGGTTAAACCCCATAATTTATTGCTCAAAATTTTATAGAGACGAAGGTTTTTTTAAGTAACTTTACTGAGATTATTTTAAGCACTTTACAGTTGGGATTCAAAGTTAATTTAACATATTCCTATTGCTACTTTACTTCTGTATAATCAACCAGATTTGAAATTACTCACATTTTCTTTGCAATGATAACATCAGTAGAAGTTTTATATTTCCTATGAATGACATCAAATTCGTGCACTCACTCTTCTATATATATATTTTCGTTAAAAATAGAAATATATGCTAGCAGAATTATTTTATGACTCAGCAGAGCATGTAAAGGTTCCACCATATTTTCTTCATAAGGTTTTCTCATTATTCTGTAAACATAGTTACATGCAGTTGTTTAAAACTTCGCTAAAGATTCCTTTCTCTGTTTCTAATGTTCTGCGATAGCTTATTTAAATGGTGACCAGACCATATTTACGAATGTCCGAGTATGGAAATTTTTATACAGAACAATTTGTCTAGGGTAGGGTTTCACCCCAACCCTAGACTACAAGTTCGAATTCTCGTATTGTTTTCAGGGTTTATACTTGTTCTATATGTTAAGAACTCTTTATTGTATAATACGATGCATCATGCGTTCAGCTGTTTAATATCACAGTTACTTCTCTGTATTTGCAAAATTTTTATTTTCTTACTACAAAATATTATTTGTTTTTCTTTAAAATAGAGCCACGGTATTCCTCATAGGGTTTAATGCATAATTTTTTTTTTTTTTTCTGCAGTTTAAAACAATTTAACTACATCTTCAACAATATTCTTACTCTTGTCATTTACATAAAATAAATATCATATTTCTTCTGGTATCTTTCTCATTTCATTTACATAAAAAGAATATCAGAGTCTCAGTTTCAACTCTTATATATTTTTGATAGCGTTAATATAATACAATCATTTTTTCCACGTTAATACCAATAACACAACAAACTAAACAATCTCTGTACTTATATAGTTTTAATCTTTCAAGTTGTGGTCCTCCCAACCATCAAGGGAGGCTATGACGTCCTCCACTTTCCCCCTAGCTCCAGAATATGGACGGTGGCCTGGGTTAACAGTGGAATAGATTCTCTTTCTGGTATGACCTTTGGATGGCCAATCTAGTCAAACTTAGAAAGTTTGGTTTCACAAGGGTTGCTGTGAGTTATTTTCAACTGATTATAACTAGCTCTAGAAAATACTCCCCTTTACCAAAATAGCACAGAACCCCTACTCCTCCCCTGGGATCCAACTTTATCCTCAGAGGAGTAGGTAACTGTCTTTCCAACTGTCCCCAACCACCTCCTATTCTTGGAAATATTTTTACCAACAGCTTTATGTAAGTTTTTATATTAAAAGATGTTGCCTACCATTAATTAATTTCTTCTAATTAATAAATCAGCAAATTAAATAACTTGCTTAATCAACAATAATTATTTGAGTTTTTCCTGTCAGATAAAATAAACAAATTGTCTTTTAACTAGTTAACACTAATTAACTTTAATGAAGTTGTCACAAATAGTTTTTATCATAAAATTCAGAATAATATTGTGTTTTTTTGTTATTTAAAATGTAATTTTGAATGTATAAATAGATTTAGTATTTTTAAATTTTTTATTCAAAATTTCTAAATTAAACAATTTAAGGTGATTATTTGTAAAATTCTCTACAAAATTCTCTATAAAAAATGTTACTAAAAAGGTTCATTTTATTTACTGATAAGACTACTCAATATCTACTTATTTATATATTTAACCTTCATAAATTATACAATAAAAAAAATTAAGTTAAATATTAATTTTTGGAGATATTTTATAGGACATTTTTAGATTAAAAGATATAATATGATGTTGTTTTGATATTGTTGTTAGTTTTTGTTACTTATAAATTTGACTTTTTTTGGTTTTCTTACCATCTACGAAATGTGGAAAAGTACTTCAAAAATTTCTTTACTTTCTTTTGAAACAAAACAAATAATATATATATATATATATATATTATAAAAAAGAAAATATATATATATTAAAAAAGAAAAAATATATATATTAAAAAAGAAAATTGATAGTATAACTATAATATTTAAATAAAATATCTATAAAATAGTGTAATAATATTATAAATTAGATTTATATCAAAATAATGATTAAATTTAATTAAAATATTTAAACATAATTTTCAAATTATATAATATTAGTTCAATTATAGAAAAAAATAAACTATTTGACATATTTAGATAAACGTTTTGAATTAAATTTAACAGATAAATTATTCAAGGAAGCATTAATAATTATTGAGAAACTTGGATTATATATAGGTTTTATAACAGCTCGCTATTAAATATTCTCATCAAACTCGGAATTACTTTTATATTATCATAATTTTTTTTATAAAACAACAATAATTTGATGATAATAATTTGAATGATGTAGTTCTTTATATTTTCTTAACGGAAATAATTTATATTGAATATTTTTTTTGGTGATAGTGTAAGTTTATGGTATTTTTGAATTTGAATTTTTAATATAAAATTATTTTAAAAATTTTATTATAGATTTATCCATATATTTTTTTTTTGAATTTTATTAAGTGAGAAGATTACATTTCAAAATACAATTTCTCAAAACTTTATTGGCCTCACTTTGATTAGACTTATTTTCTGGTAGGTACAAACATAAACATTCAAGTTTACAAGAAAACAGTGATAACCAAAACTAAAAAGGAAAATGATACAAAAACACGTGTAAGATGAAGATACAACCAATATTCATTAAAAGTTAGAAGAGTTGATGAGAGCAGGGTGATCCAGTCCCGAGCCATTAGATGGAGGAAGATTGTAATCATAATGGAATTTCTTCTCCGTACAGGCTAGCCTACCATCAAGTCGGTCTAGATTCTCTTGAATGAACCCTTACCTTGCATCATCCTCGCCAGTCTATTATGCATCTACTACTTGTTGCAGTGAAGGTTTTTCATAATTATTATAATAACATTATGGCATCATGCCAAGCCCTATTGAATTGATACAGAGTGATAGTAATGTAACTTAAAACATTGCTAATATCATCTGGTTGAGGGGTATTAAACATCAAGATAGATGGTTGAGTGGGGACTAGGTTAATGGCCTCGCCTTTGTTGTGATCTTCTTGCAAGCTCCCCCTACATTTCCCTTCTCCCCCAACATCTCTTAGCAACTATCTACATTGTTGAGGAATTTCCAATTGGTTTTCTCCTGGACTAAAGATTATGCTCCTCCAAACAACGCACCTAGAATATAAATCAATTTTCCCACAACTACAGATCCTCCAAAATGTACTGAGACACTACCAAAAAATGCTTAAACATACAAACACATTCATTGTTAACCACTATTGGAAACAACCTAGAGGTCCCCTTCTAAGTTTGGTCTAGGGACCAAAAGCCAACACAGGAAAAGTGGAATGCCAATGTCCATAAAGTGAGACCAAGGTGTGCCAAAAATAATGACGAACTCCACCACTTATAGAATTAACTCAAAGAAATACAAAAAAAAAAAAAAATCCAAAAAAGTGCAAATAGAGACTAACAAAACAGTAATTCAGCTCTAGAAAACTTCAGACCAAGCATATAGACTTCGTTCCCTCCTCATCCCACAAAAAAAATAAGAAGGAAAGTACACTTTTAAGGGTTGAAAAATCTTACTAGGCCAAACAATGGAGAATATAGGGGTATATATCCTTATACAAGCCCCTCAAACCTCTAGTAAAATAACAAGGCCCCGATAACCCAAAAATTGCGTAGAGAGTTCAATCTAACAAGAACATTAGCCCATAACCCATACCCTTGTAAACCACTAGTGCATTTAAAGACATCAGATAAGAAATGGATGAAATAAAGAAGGGAAAAAATAATTGTTACCTCATTCCATACATGAGGTGTCCAAATTGAAGGTGGGAGAACAACCAAGATTCCTACAGTAGATACTGGTAAAATATATTCAGTTAATTCTCCAAGCACCTTCAAGTAGGGATGCACTATTCTCGAATCCCAACTAAAATTCCTCTGAGCCATCATCCCTCCACTCTTATCGCCCGAAACACAATAAAATTATTACATTTAAGGCTCTATCTAGGTGCACATACATCCATCTTTGTTACTCTCAACGCATTGCTTAACAAAGGTAGGTAGAATATGCCCCCACATCCATCCCATACCAAACTCAACTGACCACTACCAAGAAACATGCTTCCTTCCATACCGCTATGTCTTGGCTCCATAAACCAACATATACACTATTGAATAGATTAAACACCACATTTTCGTGGCCTCAATTCCCACACGAGAGTGCATGTCACCTGTGTTGAGAAATCTATTGCATATATATTAGATGATTTCT
This sequence comes from Pinus albicaulis, assembly GCA_034641835.2. Taxonomy (NCBI): domain Eukaryota; kingdom Viridiplantae; phylum Streptophyta; class Pinopsida; order Pinales; family Pinaceae; genus Pinus; species Pinus albicaulis. The sequence goes on from JAXQQM020087633.1 coordinate 174,189, forward strand.
CTTGCATTGGTAACTTCTTTTGAGGAATTTTTACTTTTCTTAATTATGTTCTTCTTGTAGTTTATTATTATTATGTGTTATTCCTCATAAAATATATACCAAACCATAAAGAAGAGTGAGAAAAAGGACACAAGATATAGGATATCAACCAGGGCCAAAAGCTCTCCAACCTGAGAGGAAAACCGATAAGAATTATTCTTCTTACAAAATATTTGATTGACAACTTCCAAGACCTATACATTTGACCATGAACCTATCCAAAATGAAGTGAATGATTCCCTTTTGAATAGATTCTCTTTCCAGCAACTTCGACCCATTCTACAATTGCAAATTCGACTTTCCCAGAAATGCCAACTTCGACTTGCATAGAGACTGCAACAAGAAATTACAACCTCAACTGCAACCAAAAACTATAACTTCAACTACAAATTGAAAATTAAACTTCTTTCTTTTATACTGAAACTTCTCTTATTCGCATGGGTATATTCTCTCTCCTAGAGAATTTGGCTTCTAGAACAACTCTTGGTGAATTTCATTTCTACAACTCAGCTTCACTGCAAAAATATGTACCCTAATTCCTTCACAAATGTGGAGAGAATTAGCCCAAAAAAAAACCATAACTTTGACTTTTTGTCCTTCCTTAGTCTTCCTCTTCTTCAAAATTCCTTTCATCCTTATGACATAACTTGTGTGAGTGAGAGTGTGTTCTCTAAATGAGGTTAATTTCCCTATATATCAGCTTCCTTGAGCCTCCTATTAAGTGGATTTGATGCTTGCATGATTGTCTTGGTCTTGGAGGGTATTTTGACTCTAATTTGAATCAAATAATTTTCTTACAATATGTAACATGTCCAAGAAGGTTCATTCACACATGAGAATAACTCTTTTGAGTTTATAGACTCAAGAATAAATACTGGAAGTTCAGAATGGGAGATTCACCTAAAATAAAATTTCCTTGACCATGAAACCCATGCCTCAAGAAGAATAATAATAATTTTTTTTTTCTCTTTACATTGAATACATAAAATAAAAATTACATATGTCATTATGAAGACCAAACCTATTTACATATTTCAACACTCCCTGTTAACCAAGGAGGTATTCATAATCCATATAAGGTACTTGGGTATTCTCAATCTGAAGAATTCTCATAAGAAGATTCATATTGGTAACCCATCTGTATAGCATCATTTCATCCAGAATTTTCACATAGAAAGGGATTTGCAAACATATCTATCTCTCTACAATATCAAAGCACAATGCTAGCAATACCAACTATTTATAGACACCCTCATCTTTTTCTCTCTCCGAACATACCCCTCCCGAGTTCTCTCAGAGTATGTTCCACTAGGACTATTCTTATCTTGAACTCTCAATCCTCAAAGAATATATGTCCTCTATGACCACTCTTATCTTGGATTCCCTAACACATCCTCAAAGAGCATCAAATGCCAGCTGATTGCTGAATCCTCCATTCTTTCTTCTCAAGTGAAGACAAGAATGATATGTCTATCTCTCTCTCTTGACTAGGGAGGACATACCCATTCTAATGAAGGAATGTACCCATTCCTATAAAATGAATGTTCCCAATATCCCTCTTAATCAGGGACTTGGCCAAGCTCCCTCTTGACCAAGGATTTACTTCAACCATCTCTTTAATTGGATATCATTGGAAAACCAGCTTCTTGAAGAGCTCCTCCTTTGAATCTCACAAAATTATTTTTCTTTATTCAAGAGTCTACATATTTTTGGGACTTATTCTTAGGGAATTTACCATCCATTACATTCATTCATGAATCGTGTCAATCATGTAATACTTTCATTAGAAGGTGATCCATTAGTCCATATCTGGCCTTTCCTTCATGCCTTTCTACCTTCTTCACATCATGTTTCCTTCAAGGTATTTCATCCTACCATATGAGTGTTAGTTGTAGATGAAATATACAGCTCTTCCTTTGGTAGCCCTGCATTAGCCCATTTAGATATTATTCAAAAATATAAAATGAACATTAAATCAATATTTCCTTTGTGATGGGATTTCAGTATGACATCTCCTCGTTTGCATCAACATCTTGCATGCACATTGAAAAATCTACAAAAATATATGCAATGTCAAGGGTTTATTTCTTTTTCGGGCTTTATCATGATCTTCATATCTTTCCCATGGAGATATCATAGTCAAATATTCTAGTACCTGTATGTTGGTTTCCTTTGCCATAGTTTCATTTCTCATGACCTCTTCCTTTATTTATTCACACATATTCCTCCAATAACTACCAATGATAGTTCCTTCAACTTGTTCAACCACCTCATATTTTATATGAGGACATATTATGTTGATTTCATCTAATCAATGTGTGAACAATCCCCTCACACATTATTTCACAGGAGGGGATCGTTTCTTTTGATCATGCTCCTGAGGTAGAGAATGTATTCATGATATCTGCAACCATATGACTTGACTCGAGTTTATCATTTACAAGCATACATACCTCATCCATTTCTTTTGGTCATCTTGTATTCCTTTGGAACCTTTCTTGATTGAAATAACTTCGATCCCTTGACCTGATTCACTTATTTTGTGATCATACCATCATCCCATGAATCCTATACAATTTGTAATTCCTCGCGAGACACTTGTTTCTTCTAGTAGGTGAACCTTCCATTGAATATTCCATTGGAGGATACTGATTATCCTCATCCTGCAAATTTTCCTTTTCAATGATGTATGATGAGCTATATACTAGATGAAATTATTTTTCCCATAAGTACTCAAGGTTTTAGTGAGGTTACCAAGAGCTACATCCTTCTATAGGTAAAATCCATAAACTTCTATTTCATTTATCTTTCACTCATCTTTATGATTATGTTACGATCTCTTTCTTTCAATCATATGCTTCTATGATTCCATCTCCTAAAATGATGCGTCTAATCATCCTTCTAATGATTCCCACCATGATAAAATAGAAAATTGGAAGAAAAATATTGAAAATAACTAGGTGAGGAAGGTTATCTCAATAATAGTAGAAATATTTGACTTCCTCCTTAGATTTCTTCTATTCAGCTTCTTCTACTTCTTCAATAATATGGGATTCTTCCCTTCCTCTTTTTCTTTCTCCTTTTTAAGTTTAGGAAACTCCCTCTTATAATTCCCATTTTTTGGACATCCATAGCATTGAACCTTTTCCATATTCTTATTTAATTTTCTAGGACAAAATTTCCGAGACTTCCCTTTGCATTTTTCCATAACAACATATGCTTGATCTTCCTCACTTGATCCTACATCAAAATTTTCCATCAAACTGGTTTCTTCAATTTTTCATAGTGACCATATTGAATGGAGTAGCTTCACTTTTCCCATATATAATTGATGTGAAGTTGCCCCATTATTTCGATAGTGCATTGAGTACTATGGTAGTCATTCCTTTTCCAGACATTATCTCTTCCAATTATTGGGGTTGATCTCTAATTTCAGATATCCTCATAAAGTCTGAGATATTACTTCTTCTTTTGATATCTTCATCTGGTAGAGTTATTTCATTAATTATATTGCTTCACATGTAGTGTTTACAGAGAAAAAATCTACAAGTTTGTCATATATTCGATGTTTCTAATTTTGATACATAGGGAATGAGGGAATCTTTATGGATTGTATGAGAATCCTTGATAATATTCTTTTTGAGGTTTGGTGATTGAGCCCTTAACATTTTCAAAGACCTCATTTTCTATGAGGTTCCAATATGTCCTTTTATTCCATGATAGAAAGTTTAAATCCCTAACCAACTTGTTTCTTTCCTTTCAAACATACATTTTGACATATTCAGATATAGCCATAAATGTACTTACTTGTGAATATTCTCCTTAAACGTGCTTCCTTATTGAATTTTATGATGATAATATCATAGAAAAACTTCTTATTAATGAATATGGTCTTCTTCAAAAGTGATCCTTGACTCCAAAGAGAGGGAGATACCTTGAATATTTTGAGGATGTCAACAACTCCTTCCTTTCTTCCTTTGGATGAGGAGACTTAGAGATGATTCGATCTTTTATTTTTGTAGACATATGAGTATTTTTTAGATCTTATTAATTTTTATGATGTCACTGAGGAGAAAGGATCCCAAAAATAATTCTAGTGTAGGCTTCACCTTCGATTATCCTAGGGTTTTGATACTTCCTTCAAGATGATGATGTAATTCTTGTGTTCAAAATTCCTTGGAAATAGGAGGATATTATTGATTCCTTGATGCCCTTGATTTCTTTCTAGAATCTAAATCTTTGAGAGCTTAAGTGTCCCCTATTGAGCTACCCTTCCTTGACTTGTTACCTTAGCTCTGATACCATGTTGAGAAATCTAGGCTATAGATATTAGATGATTTCTCTTGCATCGATAACTGCTTGTTAAGACTCTTAATTTTATTAATTAGGTTCTTCTTGTACTTGATTATTATTTTATGTTTTTCTTCATAAAAAAACTACCAAACCATAAATAAAAGTGGGATAAAGGAAACAATGTATAGGTGATCATCCAGGGCCAAAACCTCTCCAGCCATAGAGTAAAACCCACAAGAATTATTCTTCTTATAAAATCTTCAATTGAGGAATTCCAAGACCTAGACCATTGACCAAGAAACCATCCAAAACCAACTAAATGTTTCATTTTTAAATAGCATCTTTCCAGCAACTTCAACCTAATCTGCAACTGGAACTTTAGAAACTGCAACTTTGACTTTCCCAAAAACTGCAAATTCGACTTGCACAAAAATTGCAACTTTGACTACAACCAGAAACTACAACTTCAATTGAAACTTGAAACTAAAACTTATATTTTCCAAGAGACTGCAAATTATATTCTTCACTTGAATAGATTCTCTCTCCTAGAGAACTTGGCTTCCAAAACAACTTTTCTTGGTGACCTAATTTCACTTCTTTAACTCTACTTCACTGCAACAATATGTGCCATAAGTCCTTCACATGTGTGGAGAGAATTAGCCCAAAGTCAAATCCATAATTTTTCTCCTTAGTCTTCCTCTTCCTCTTCTTTTCACTTATTGTCGTCCTTATCATCGAACTTCTATGTGTGAGAGTGTCCTTTGAAAATGAGTTTGAGTGCCCTAAATATAGGCTTCCTTGAGCCTCATATTAAGATGACTTGACATGTGCTTAGGTCAACTTGTTTCTTCATTACCTACCGACTTGATTCTTGCATGTTTTACTTGTTCCTAGAGGGTCTTTTGCCTCTGATTTGACTCAAATAATTTTCTTACAATATGTAACATTCCAAAGAAGGGTTATTCATACACGAAAATGACCCTTTTGAATTTATATACTCAATCAAAAATCCTAGAAGCTCACAATGAGATTTTGAACTAAAATAATTTTTCCTTGAGCATGAAACTCATGCCTCAAGAAATAAATAAATAAATTTGTTTTTCTCAAATTACAATGAATACATAAAATCGGCATTACATGTGTGATTATGATGACCAAACCTAGTTACATATTTCAACAACCCGAATGCCACGTCTCCTCACGTTTGATTGCCAGGAGTATCGTTAGAGTGGCCGTTACCCATTCTGCTCCTCAGATATCTTTACATAGTCACCCCATTGGGGATAAGATTATCATTATATTAAAAAATAAATATACAATATTTATTATATAGTAATTTAATTATATTCTTAAATTTATTTAGCAACTAAATATATAAATAGACTTTTCATCTCAAGAAATTTTCCTTTCTAAATTAAATTACTAGTTGTATTTTTAATTGTTATATTTTTAATAAGTTACTGATTACAAAAACTATTAATTAAAATACTCATATATATATATATATATATAATCTATAAAAAAATATTTAAATTTTTTCTCAGGATGATTTAATTTTTTTATAATAAAATTTTAGTTACAAATATCGGGAAAAAATGGTTTAAATATTATATAAATGTACAATATCTTAAATCAAGTTTCTTTAACGGAATATTGAGAAACTAATGTGTATTTATTGAGGAACTTGGATTATACTAGTTCCTCAAATTACATATACATAATATATTCATGAACCTTAGATTTAATTTTTTTCTACTACGTAATTGTGTATAAAATTGAAAACAGTTTTATGATTATCATAAGAATAATGTAATTTCATAAATTTTTATCATTTCAAATGGTTTTATATTTCTTTTACACCGTAGGTATTTCTTTTTGGTACATTAAAAAAGTTTATTAGCCAAATAGTTACATCTTTTCTAGCCTCTTGTTTTGTTTTGGTCTACCAATGCAGAAGCGAGAGAATTGGTAAAACATGAGAGTTCTTGTCTAAGATGGAAATTATTAGTTTGAAGTATACAATATGAAGCGTGAAATATTAAAATTTACACAAAAAGGCTTATCAAGGTAAACATCTATAGTAGAAACTTATCACAAACTTATCACAGACTAACATCTAGGCACCATAAATGTTAACAAAAATTTAGTAATCTCTCATAGGTATGGAACATCTAAGAAAATGATCTCCATTATGTTGTTTTCCATTTATATTGATTCTTTTAAAGTGTACAAATATGAGGAATCAACTCACAAGATCACTTTTATCGGCATCACGTAATTTGGAAAATTGCGCTTTGATATCTTTGAAGAGAAACTTGAATAATAAAACATAAATATTTTTGGTTTTTTTTTTTGTTTGTTTAAGTGACATGCTTTGATTTTTCCTATTCAATATGTAGAGACCTTTTGAATGGCACAAAATCCAATTCAATTAGAGTCCATATGAAAAAGTTATTCCACTTGAAAGTTGAACTTCTTGTTTTAACCATCATAATTCAAGAGGATTCTATGTTATCCCACACTACTCATGGAAAATGGTTTAGCCACATGGCCATGATGAGTAAGACTCTAGAAGAATAAATATTGTAACTGAAATTAAGATATGAAAGAGTAAAACCTAACCACTAGGAGGTTATCGAGTTGTGTTATAATGAAGACAATAGGGGGAAAAGGGGTTACATTCTATTCTGGTGGATTTTGTTCCATAGATGAGAAAAGTATACTATAGTGATATGAAGAGAGAAAAAAGAGAGTATTTATGCATTGTAGCAGACCATGGGCCACAACCTCACATATTTTTACTTGCATCTATTTTCCATTTAGAGAAATAGAGTGGAGTAGCCTCACCTTCTCACTGACTTTTCCCCTGAGAGGGCTTCCCATGGCATATCTTGTTTCAATTGCGGTTTATGAATTTTTATTCCACTGTTCCATATTTTCTACATAATTATAATTATAATGCATTTGCAATAAAAAATAATTAAAATTTCTAGAAATCCAAGGAGAAATAAATCCTGATAGTGTATATTTTAAATTTTATGGGTAATTTTATCAGATCCATTGTGATGATATTTCAAGTGGATTATCTATGGCAGTTTATGAATCATATTTGTATTAGAGTAGGTCTCTTCAGGAATATTTTGGGTAATTTCATGGGATCCACATCAGCTAAGCCGAAGTTCAGAAATCCAATTCATGGCCAACAAATATATGAATAACCCTCATTATCCTATAGAGATTAGGTTTTAATACGTGGAACCAAAAGTTGGAATTATAAATTGTAATATGAGCTTCCTCGTGACGTATTTTTTTAGTAAGCTAATATTATTCAAAGAAGATGGGGGTTCTAATGCAGAAGTTGGATCATAAGGTATATTAGGATATGGGGAAGAAATAGACAAGTAAAAAAATAAAGAACTTGAAAAATATCAACCTGGTTCAAGTGTCATGAACCATTCATACTACCTATTCAACATGGAATCAAAGGTTGACATAAAGCCATATCATGGTGAGACTGATGCCTTGAAGGTAAATCATTGTTTGTAGAAATTAGAAATTTATTTTAGTGTTCATCATATAGAGGAAAAAAATAATATTTAATCTTCTCAATTGATATTAGAGGGAGAAGCATTGACTTGATAGGAAATCCACAAAAATACCTTGTGGTTGGAGGTATCTCCCATAGTGACCAAGTGGGAGCATTTAAAAATCCTCATAACCTCAAAATTTTACCCTCTTGGGTATTTAGAGGATGAGTGGATCGAGTGGCATTACTTCATGTAGAATAAAATTTAAAGAGATCACCATAAATTTAGGTATCTCCCAAAATATCCAATAAGTACTCCTCAAGTATATAGGGTATCTACATAGCCATTTATGGAATCAAGTGATGTTATTCAAACCTATGTTTATGGATGAAGCTTGTGTATAGGAATAGTACTTGGAGAACATAGGCTAGAGAAAAAGGAGATCTAATGGGTCAAAGTTTAGAAAAAGGAAATTCGATGGGTCAAAGTTGAACGAACGATGGGATGCTTCTAAGGAGGGAAAGAGTAATTGGAAAGGGGAATGATAAAAATATGGTAGCCACAAAAAACAAGTGCAAGGATACTAGAAACCAATGCAACCGTTGTAACATTGAAAATCATATAGAGGCGAAGTGCAAGAAGTTGCATCTACAACTTAAAATGAAAGAAAAATATGAAACATAATAAGAAGAAGAATCTCGTAGACATTCTCACATTTGTATATTGATGGCCCTATATATATATATATATATATATGTGAGATGAAATGTTGATGTACAAAGGTTTCTATTACTTCATCATCAAGGATGGAAAATCCTTCACCATTAACAAGCAAAAGTGCATGTCAAAAATTTCAGTAGGAAGTGTCAACAAACCCAAAAAACTAACTATTTCGAGCTAGAAATATGTTTTATAGGTTTTAAGAGAAAAAAATATGTATAAGATTTAAGATGTCAAAATACATACCTAGAGGGGTGTACTGAGAAATAGAAAAAAATGCAAAAAGAAAACTTGAAGAGTTGCGAATAACATAAAGGGATCTATTGCAGGAGCCTAAAGGGCCACCACCTAAGAGGGAAGTGAAGCACGAGACTCAATTATGCTATTATGGGTCTCCCCATTTCCAAAAATTAGGGTGTATAGGTAATATGTGATAGAAGTGATTTGAATAAGTTTAAGAAACTATTGGAACATGGTGTCATACAATCGAGTATATGATCATGTGGGTAACCCATCATCATTGCTCCAAGGAAGGATGGTTTTGCACATAGTGTTGTCAATGATGACAACAAGATGTCATTGATGTCAAAGGAGATGTATGGGATAATGGTAGTAGGACCATCCTTGATTTTCAAAGAAGCAACATGACTTGTTGTGAAAACATAAGATAGCTTGAACTTTCACAAGGTCTCATTACATGAAGATATAGGTTATTGAAGTTATTAAATGTTTTGGTGAAGTTATGATGCCCGAAAGATTATAAAAATAACACGATTTTGTAGTGCTATTTGATACCTTTCCAATGGTATATATTTCCCAGAATAACAACTCCCAGATGATAATTTATGGTTAGTTCAACATAAATATTATTTGAGTAAAATTGAAAGGAAAAACTATATGGCCAAACCTAAATTATTAAAGGGTTAAGTAGTTTACAAGTTTGTAATGGATCTATTATTGAGTAGAATGATTGATGGCCATGATGATGTTGATTTGTGCACTAGTTAATTTATTTAAAAGTGTGTGCAAATCTTGGTTCAATCAATAGCACTCCCAAGAGGCCAACGAATTGATAAAGGTGAAGATTCACGAGGTATAATTGTTACTATTGGACCAATAAAATAATGACACATGGTAGAGTTCTTTTAGTTAGTGACATGGACCTATTATTGATTGAAACATGAATCATTAGCATAGTGAACATGAAACTCAACAATATAACATTAGCATGCTGACATTGTTATCCAACCAACTCACAAAACAGAAGAAAATATAGATCAATGACTTAAAAATTATCGACTTCAAGGGGGAAACATCCTTTACATTACATAAATAAACAATTCTTGGATGATACAAATGACAATACCTCCTTTCTATACATATGAGTCTAAGGGGTCACAATATAATAGAGCCTACATAACAATAATAATGTAAGGGAACAAAAATAACAATAGTGGGCTTCTTGTGGCACAAAAATAACAATATGGAGACTACATGGGAAAAAAATTAACAATAAGGGGGCTACACTAATAATAAGAATAAGGGGCTAAACTAGTATTATAGGACCTAACATGCCACTCTCCAAAAAATTGTTTTCCTAAATTTTTGAGTATTTTTGGATGCTTCTATATAAAATTACCATCCTCCCATATAGAATCTTCATCGAGTAAGTTATTCCATTTGAGGACTTGCTCTTAAAGTGATCGATTTCATAGATTTTAGTTTCTTGTTTCTGTCACTTCTTAAGGTTCTAATATGATTTTTTCCATCCTCATCTAGTTATGGAAATATTTTTTGAACTTGGAGCTTATTGCCTATAACCTTATTTAAGCATCAAACATGGAAAAATGGTTGCACTCGGGAAGATGTAGAAACCTCTAATTTGTATGCCATAGCACCAGTTTTTTGCAACACCTGGCAAGGACTACAACACTTTGGTGATAAATTATTATATTTCTTAGATTTCTTGAGGGATATTTGTTTGTATGGTTTTAGCCGTAAAAATACGCATTCACCTACATTACAAATTATTTCACTCCAATATTGATTTTCCTGTTGTTCATTCGATTTTGTGCCAAATTGAGGTTATCCTTTAAGAGTTGGATAATTAGTTGTCGATTCTCAATCTAATCTTGGAATGGTTGAAACTTATATTTTATCATAAATATTATGTGATGGACTGTGGATGATATCCATAAAATGCAATAAATGGGGTCATTTTTGCTGCAGTATGGAAGAAAGTGTTATACCACCATTCAACGAATGGTAACCACTTGACCCATTTTGTTTATTTATAAGATACAAAGCAATGAAATATATCCTTTAAAACATTTTTCACTATATGAGTTTTCCCATCTGATTGAGGATGTTAAGATGAGCTATTATCTAATTTACTACCTAGACAAGAAAATAATTCCTACCAAAAAAATTAAGTGAAAATATGATCTCTGTTGCTTACAATAATATTTTTATTATCATGTATCTTTTGAATTATTTCCATAAATACAGTAGTAATTGTACTGGATTTAATTGGATAATATAGTGCACAAAAGTGTGCATACTGGGTAAGTATATAAACTACCACCATAATGACACTCTTTTCCTTCGAAATTGTGTAAAACTGTGATAAAATTCATTGAAACCTCCTACCAATATTGACCTGGAATGGCTAAAGGTTGTAATAGACCCAAGGTATTAATTGTATCCACTTTATTTTGTTGGAAAACAAAAAATTCCACCACAAAATTTTCAATATCAGATTTAAGGACATGTCAAAAAAATTCCTTCCTGACCCTGCGGCAAGTTTTTGAAAATCCCGCGTTCCCTCCCAGGTGAGAGGTCTACAATTCCAAAAGATTGGTTTGATTGATTTGGGAATTATTACAAATATATAAGCAATATTTGTACCATAATGAATCGATTTTCCAGCTAAATATATCAAATGTACTAGGATCTTGCTGTAACTTTTGAATGAGTATCCACACTTCTTCATCATTCGTCCATTCACCCCTTACTTCGGTTATCCAATCTGGTTGGATAATAGAAATGACACAAATCAATTCTTCCACATCTTCATCCTTTCTTAGAGTGCATCTACAACAAAATCCTTCTTCTCTTTTTTATAGACGATTTCAAAGTCATTACCCAACATATTTGTGACCCATTTTTGCTGCTCTTCTAAATATAATATTTATTCCATTTTTTTTTAATTCTATCATGATATGTTTTTAGCTTGAAGTGTCTTCCCATTAGGTAAGGTCACCATTTCTTTAGTGCATGTAGTATTTCCAACATTTACTTCTCATAAATAGGTTTGTGTAAATATTTTCCTTTGGCTGGACAACTTTAAAAAGCAATGAGTCTTCCTTCTTGCATTAAAACAACACCAATTCAATTTCCCGGGGTATCACATTCCACGATAAAAGTTTTTTTGAAGTCTGGCGTAGCTAGGATTGGTGCTTGGCACATTTCCTCTTTAAGATGTTCAAAGGCCTTAGTTTATTTTGGAGTCCAAGAAAATTCATCTTTCTTTAGTAATGTTGTTAGAGGTGTTGTTATTATCCCATAATTCTTAACAAACTTGTGATAATACCCTATCAACCCAAGAAATCCTTGAAGACTCTTTATGGTTGTGGGGATTTTCCATTCCTTAATGGCTTTAATTTTTCTAGGTTCTACCTTAACACCCTCATGAGATAAAATATGACCCATATATTCCACCCCATGTACTCCAAAGAAACATTTGGAGGTTTTTTTATATAATCATTTCTCTTCCAATAGTTTAAGCACCCTGTCAACATGTTGAACATGATCCTTCCAATAATTGTTTTATATTATTATATCATCAAAAATTACTAACACAAATTTTCTAAGGAATGGTTTGAAAATGGAATTCATCAAACCTTGAAATGTAGAAGGTGCATTTTTAATGCCAAAAGGCATGACAAAAACTTCATAATGACCCTCATGGGTTATAAATGTTGTTTTTGGAATCTTCAGTCTTCTTTTCGATTTGATGATAGCCTGAGTGAAGATCCAACAATTCATGAATGACAAGGATAGAAAATTTGTCTTTAATAGTGAGATTTTTGAGCTCCATATAATCTAGACACATGTGCCATTATACACCCTTCTTATGCACTAATAATATTGGATGAGAGAAAGAACTTTGACTAGGTTGAATTATATCGACCTCTAGAATTTTTGCAACCATACGTTCAATTCCACTCTTTTGAGCATAGGGATATCTGTAAGGCTTGATGTTTGGAAGAACACTTCCTGGAATGAAATGAATAGCATGATCATAATCAAGAATAGGTGCGAGGCCTTTTGGAGTCTCAAATAGCTTGGAATGATTAAACAATATTTTTTGGATATTAGGATCAATACATGATTTCGATGTTTGAACCTCTAGTGAGCATAATTTTCAATTATGCCCTGACTTTTTTTTTTCTTTAGAAGATTTTTCATGACATCAAAGTTGATTGCCTTTCCTAGTTTCCCTGCAATACCCCTAAATACAACTTATTTTCCTTCCCAAAATAATTTCAAGAAAAATTCTTAAAAATAAAAAGCTATCGTACCCAAATATTGTAACCTTTGGATTCCTAACACAACATCAACACCACCCATGGAATGGAAATCATTGGAATATTCAATACATATCCCCCCATGGTCAGTTTGATATTATGGCACTTTCTAGAGAATTTTGTTCTTCCATTTGCAACCATCACTTGAAACTCTGGTGCTCGATATAGGAAGCAATTCAATTCCCTAGCTATGTTACAATGAATAAAATTATGGTTATTACCTGAATAAATTAGAACTATTAACTTTTTCTTCTTGATACGTCCTTCTATCTCGAGTATTTATGGAGTGGTAACTCCTTCAAATGTGTTACAAGACATGGTGAGATTCATTTCTTCTTTCTCTAGTGTTAGTTCCTGGTGTTTATCCTCTTCTTTTGACATTCTTTATTCCTTTTATTCATTCTCTTCATAATCTATGTAAAATAATTTCTTCTTGGAACACTTATGACCTTTAGTGTATTTACTATCACAACTAAAATGAAGCCCATTTTACTATTTTTCTTCCAATTGTTATGGTGTCAATATTATAGGTTGTGGAAGGCTAGGAGCAACAACACTTCCATATTTATAGTTGTGAGTGGTAGACTTCCTTGTTGCCATAGTTTTTCTTTCAACTTTTCCTGCCACCCTGAATGCCTTCTCAAATGAATCAGGTTCCTAAAGGTGAACCTCATGTTGGATGTTATCCTTTAAAGTCCCTAGGAAGACACCAATACTATGTTCCTATGGAATTTCATTTACCCTTATATTAAAATTTTGGAATTCCTCAATGTGTTCTGCCATTAAACAATTTTTTTGAGACTTATCAATTTTCTAAAGAATTTGTTTCTCTTTGTATCCTCATAATGTGTTATCATTTCCTCTAAAAAAATTTACCAAGTGACAAGTGGTTTACAAGAAAAAATCCATCGATACTATGAAAACTGTTTGGGTTCTAAATATAAAGTTGCAATGTTTACATTTTGTGTGTGTTTCACATTATGGAGATCAAAATATTTATCCATCTGTAATATCCATGTTACCAGATTCTTTCCATCAAAATTCCTCATATTGATATTTGGAATATGGTGGGTCTTCAATCCAACATTAGAGGCTATGAAATCACGATTAATATTTTTTTTCTCATCATAAGTTCCATATAACAACTTTTTGCCATTAGGAAACATTTCTTGTAGCAAATTTGTCAGACCTTCCTTCAAACCTTCCATATATGCTTTTAAACCATCCTTTAGACCTTCCATGTTTTCTTTTAATCCATACTTAAAATATTCCATGTTTCCTTTAATTTGTTCTTCTATAAACTACATATTAGCTTCCATACCATTCTTCAAACTATCTATTTTAGCATCGATTTCATTTTTTTTACTCTTTGCAAGAGCCAAATTTGTTGCACTTGGTCTCATAATTTTGATATATCATGTTGTAATTATTCCTCTTCGTGCGTCATAATAGAACCTTCATAGGGATTAATGGGCGTGGACTTATTTTTTTCAAGAGGAATTTTAGAACTCAATACTGATATGTATGTTTCAATATGCCCTTAGAATCACTTCAAATTGATTTTTGAAACAAAAGTTATGCAATTTAAAAATAAACAATACACACATTTTTCTTATTTTAGGAGATCGATATTGCAATGGTTGTATCTCTTTAATTGCATATCTCCAAGGTCTAAAGTTCGGTCCTATTGTAGTACTAGGAATAATCTTTCCAATTCCACAAATATTGAATTCTTTAATATATAGCTATGTCAAATCTCCCACGATGACTGATTCAGTAGAATGAAGCTGTAAGGGATGCCATGTGTCAATGTTTAAACATTGACAACTTAAGTTCGCACAATTTTGGCTACTTTTTAGAAAACTCAACTCAGAATCGTGAAATGAAAGTTATGATGATTTTCCCTAGGTCACGTGTTTTAGATGAGATTATGGAGCCTGCAAAAACCCTAACTTCATGAGATCATATATCTGAAAATAAAGATAACCAAGATCTTAAATTTGTACAGGAGGTTCACCAATATTTAGGTTCACCTTGGTTACAATTTAGCTTCTGAATCTTCATAGAAAAAAAGTTATAGAAAAAATTCCAATATGACCTGTTTGAAGAAGCGAAACCATAGAATCCAAAGCTCTGATACCAGATTTTTTGTAACCATCTCACAAAATAGAAGAAAAGTTAGATCAACAACTTATAAATTATCCACTTCAAGGGGGAAGAGTCCTTCACATTACATAAATGAATAATTTTTGGATGATACAAATGACAAGACCTCCTTTCAATATATAGGATTCTAATGTGTCACAATATAATTAGAGCGTACATAAAAAAAATAATGTAAGGGCATAACAATAACAATAGTGGGCTTCTATGGGGCACAATAATAACAGTATGGGGACTACATGGGCAGAAAAATAACAATAAGGGGGATAAAATAATAATAAGAATAAGGAATTACACTAGTATTATAGGGACCTAACAGGCATGGTGCCACCAAAGGTTCCCACATGGCAGTGAAAAATGAGACTTTCCGGTTGGCGAAAAAGTCGAAAGATGGTAATACATGGCACAATTCGTGGGATATCACTTAGATTAATGATTTCATGATTATATCCTTGAAGGAATGACCAAGGACCCTTGGGTCTAGGTCATATGGCCATGGTCACATAAAAAAAGGGGGTCCTTGAATATTTCTCTCGAGCATAATGTTTAATCTAAGTGGTTACAATGACGTGGTTCTTAATTTATAATTCCAGATAACAGGGAAAGTGAGACGACCTATGGTAAAACGTCAATATCCATGGGACCACTAATAGACTATTTTCAAGGATTTCATTTTTGGATGGCCTTCCTACAAAGCCTAAGAATGAAAAACTACAACAAAAATTTCTAAAAGGTATACATTGATATTGCAAAAATATTAATAAAATATGGCATAAGACATGTGAGCTGATTATCCACATGGAATTATATTGTGCAAATGGTGCAATAAGAGCGTAAAGTTATGGTATAATTATATATTTTTAAAATATATTTACTAATAATATCGAAAATTAAATTTATATTTTTCAAATTTAAACATTATAGGTTTCATTAGTAAACGTTAAACAAATATTATTTGATAGGGTTGCTAGAGTTCTCCATGGGAAGGGACTAATAAACAATGTATTTAACTTAATATCTAATTTAAGGACATGGTTTTAGTCTCCATAAAATTTAAGTTGTTTTCCTTTCTCACAAATACAAATTATATAAAAACTAAATTCCAAGTGCACCCACAAAATATGTATACATACCTAAAAATTTGAATTTAATCTTTAAAAAAAAATAGTTTTAAATAATTAAAAAAACTGATTTAAAATTTTTAATAAAAATTGAAAATAAATACATCAAAGTAATAATACAAATTATAAAATCGAATCATCATGCAATTTAAATTTTTTTGTTATACATAGTTACATCAATCAGTACTTGGTCATTATGTGAAAAGGTTTGTATATTTATCCTTTAATATTGGAAATGCATACAATTGACCAATGTGATTAACCAACTCTGGTTATTATTTACAGTACTCTCTAGAGTTTGCAACCAAAACTCGGTTGTAAATTTTCTTTGTTATGTTTCCTTTCTAGAAACCATTGAAAAACACCCTATAAATGTCATAGTTAAATGTTTAATTAAAGTCTCCACCCCACAATATAAAGTGAAAGGATATATATGTATATCCCTGAGCTCTAGAGAACCCTATAGAGATTTGTGGTCACGTCAAAGCTCCTAAAGGATAACATTTTTCCTTAACATCACCGTTCGCACTCAGGGTTTAAATCGAATGGTGGAGATGCATTAGGTTAGTTAATGATAATTGTTTCCAGCCTAATCTGCTATCGATACCCTCATTCTTCTTGGCTATTGACGCAACTCTTCAACTCTTGGAGCTAGAGTTTTGCTTTGTTTTCGGTTGATAATTCACCTTGATGAGTGCATTTTCTATAGTTCTATGCATACTTCTCAGACACCGTTACTAAGTCTTCATAAGAAAATTAATTTTGATTGTGATGTTCTCTAGACAACATGGAACAATGCTTTCTTAGTCTTCATAAGAAAATTAATTTTGATTGCGATGTTCGCCATACAACATGGAACAATGCTTTCTTCAAGCATTTCTTCACCAACATGAAGTGGGGTCTCTCGTTTCAAGGTATGGGTTTTTATCTATTTATTCATCATATATTTAATGGCCTCATTAAATTTTAGTTATATTGCTAACCCTTACCCTAACAAAAATAATTTCTCTTGTGGTTCTCCACTTTTCCAAGACACCATGTGAGGTACCAGTTCTGATATTCTTGTTAGGGTTTTGGGTTTAATCAAGGGTTTAGGTTACTATACTTTCACATGTAATTCTTAGTGTTGTATGGTATTTAACATTACTAATTTATCTCATATTTAATTTGGAGGTGAGATATTTTGCCTTGGTCCCAGTTCCTCCTTTTTGTGGTCAGTTTTCCTTTGGTCACGACAAACTAATAGTTCTGCAAATTTTCCTCTGCTCTAGGTTATTGGGTACTTACCCTTCTTCTATTCAAGAGGTTCAAGTTATTGTGTTTTTTTTTGGGGCTTACATATTGTTCTGCTGAACTTTTTAATGATAAATTTCCTTTTAAAAATATGGATTGTGACATTTTCCACCTAGACGGGCCATGTATGAACTATTATTAGTTTTTTGACATGACTTTGAATCCTCAAAGAGTTGGACTTGTGCCCTTTTTTATAAGAGATATTTGATTAAAGTAATTATAAATTTCAAGAAAGTTGGAACAGTTGTTTCATTGCATGTGAATATTTATTTTTAGAATCCATATCTTTATTCCTTGACTGAGTACAGTGAGATTGCATCCTTTAGTTAATGATTTTGTTGTAGTGTATTCTCATGAGCATGCATGGTTATATGTGTTTGTTCATTTTTAACATATTACTTTGGATAAATGTCATTATATCCATTTTTATATAGTGATTAATTATTGTGTGTTGAATGGTTTTTTATTTGTTTGCGCAAGCTCCCGGGGTATCGACCCCTTTTCATATGTATGAATGATTGGTTATTTCATTGTTGTGAATGTTTATATATAATTTATGTGAGGCTAAATTAAGTTTTATTTCTGTATATATAGCTCTTCATACCTAGTGAATTTACTTTCTTTTATTTTTTAATAGATATGAACAATATCCCAAGGGACCATAATCTGGTTATGGAATTTTTATCCTCTATTCTAGGACAAAGGTTTATACACATGAATTAGGATTGTTTCCTCTCTAGATTTTATCTAGCTATGGAAAATAACATGTTTCCAGTGTCTATAATTAATTGAATTCTAATTTAATAAGGTTGAGTCAAAGGTTTCTTCTTTGTCATTTACATCCAGAGAGTCCCTTTTTCCTTTCCCTAATTCTCATGAAGGCACCTGTGTTTGCATAAACGTTCTTTTCTTAGTTTTTTTATTAATAACCCATTGAGTTCAGTTACTCGTTCAACCATTTTACTTATTCGAGAAACAAAAATATTCTCTTGTCATTTTTCTTATCATTAAAAGAACACTATAAGAATTTTGTTTGCATAATGCGTGAAAATTAAACCTGACTTTTGTTATGAAAATATCTCATTCAATAGTAGAAATCCAATCAAATTATCTGTTAGCATGAGAAATTTCACAACATAAATAAATTCTCTACCACATTCCAGAGTTCCAATTTCTTCTTAAATGAATAATTAGGAATATTAGCAATTTATTTTCATAATTCTCAACTCTTTAATAAATACCACATTCAGAGACACTACAAGGTTCTTTCTAGATTGCAAATTATTTAATAAAAAATACATTCAATAACATTACGAGGTTCTTTTGAGAAGTATAAATTATTTAATAAGCATTACATTCAGGAACATTACCAGGTTATTTTCAGTAAAATAATACTTATCTTTCTAAGTTATATCTACAAGAGAAATAGAACTAGGGAAAGACTCCTTTCCACCCAACCCATCAGAATCTAAGTTTCTAGATAAAATTAAGACAATGACCATTATGAGACCTCAAGACCTCCAGTCCAGTAAAAAACATATTTTCTAACGGCTTCTACTAGTTATGACCAACTCAAGAAGATCGTCGACAATGCAAATGCTTTCTGGACAACATCATGTCACAAATTTTCTTTTTCCTCTTAATTCCTCTCTAGGCACTCCTGCGTTTTCCCAACTGAGATTTTTTCTTTTTAATCTCTTCACAGAAGGAAGTAATTCTCAAACTACTTGGAATTAAATATTATCTTTCAAATTATTTTCCAAATCATTTTTGTGACTAATCATAACTTTATTTTAAAGCGAGTAAAATAATAATATATTTTTTCCACTATGACTAATGAGTTTTCTTTGATGGAAACGTACTTTGTAAATACATTAACATGATGAGGACAAATGTGATAGAAATATCATACAAAGGAACATCAGTACAGAGAAAAAGGAATGATGAAGGTAAAGTTAATGGAAGTATACACAGGTTCTGTGATGCAAAGCCTCATACATTAGGGGTATTATGAGGGCTAAAATGGACCTCCTAAGAAAAATGTACAACTAAAATAAACTATATAAGATACAATAGGATTCAAGATGAAGATTTCAACCATGGGGGACGATTCACCATTTTTGGAGTAAAAAGTAAAAAGATTAAAAAATAATAAAACTAATTTTTCAACTTGTATTTTAAATTTATCTTCCTAAGGTTTTACTCAAATTTAAATTGGTACTATTCATTGGATGAATAATTTAATTCCTCATCCAAGTAGTACCCATGGTGCATAATTTCGACGGACCCTGCTACACAAAAAATGAGAAATACATGAAAAAATGTTATTACAATGATGTTTTTCATGGATCTCTCATTTTTCATGTAACATGGTCCATTTAAATTATGCAACATGGATACTCCTTGGATGAGAAATCAAATTCTGCATCCAACAAGTGTTTCTACTTGAAATTTGGGTAAACCCATAGGGAGATAAGTTGAAAATAATAGTTGAAAAAAATAGTGTTTTCCTTTTTCCCCTCTAAAATTTGATGATGTAAACTAATATTATTTTATTATTTCCACTATTATTTATAATTTCCTTAGGAGGCACATTTTAGAACTAAAAATTCCCTTAATGCATACACAACTATGTTGAGGAAAAGTCACGTAAATTTTCCACACAATGCTATTATAAATATCAGGGGTATTTACCATGGTATTGACACATAGTATTGAGCATGGTAATGGACATTTGAACCCGTCAAAGAATACCATTGGCATTAATAAGGGATTTTCCTAAGGTATTGTCTAAGTCTTAAGCTATATAGGGAGTTGGAAATCAAAGTGTTGAGTGTGCATGTAATGGGTTATTAATGAATTTTTTGATCTCGAATAAGTGTGCACAAGGAGTAGGATGAGGGATCAAATCTATAAGATATGAAATGTTTACATAATATTCTTATGGTTTGACCTTGGATGATACTATTATAATGTTTTTTTGTTACTGTGTATGCGGAGATTTGGGTTTGACTGAAGTTATGTTGTGTAGCATAGGTATGACTCAGTAATTATAAATATCTACATAGGTTTGCTTCATAAAGATCACATACAAAGACAACTTTACTTATGGGTAGTCACATATAAATTTTGCAGTATGGAAAGATCGATACGTGGATGTGAAGTATGAAAATAATGTGCATATGCAGAAGTGCATTAAAATGGTTGTGTACATCTGTTAGGGTTTTGAAATATGAGCCGATAATAATGGTTGATATATCATATTATGTTTTTTGTTTTATTTCCATGAAGTCTCTCCTATAATTATCTATGTTTGACATTATTGTTAGGGATGAATTGATTATGAAGTAAAGTATTGACTTGTGATGATTTCTCTATGTGATAATCTATATTTGGTTCAGTGATTTATGTTGGCTTTAATATCTATTTGGGGGATTGATTCAGTGGTACAATGATATATATTTAGCCATAAATATTTTGAGATATTTATGTGGGTAATATTCAAGGGAAACACATCAGATATGAGTAAGAACAATATACTGTATATTCTGACATGTGTTTAGACAAAGTTTGTAGTGACAAAATCTAGTTTTAGTGATGAAAAATATGTGTTCTAGTATTCTAATGAATGGATATACAATTATATAATTTGGTATGTTTGTTTGAAAAAAATATTTCTATGTTTGACTTGGTGATACAGTGGGTTCAATAGTGACTTGGTACAATGTTTGTTTGAGTATTATTGTCTAATATTTTGAATGGATCCAGTTTGAAAAATTATAAAAATGGATCCATAAACAACATAGGATAAGGGGGTTATAGCTCCTTTCTACTAGAGGTTGGATAGTGAGAGAAGGTTGTAGCTCCCTTCCAGTAGAGGTTGGAGAATGAGATAAGCTTGTGGCCTTCTCTAGGTGGGGGCCTGCATATTGGTAGGAGTATCCAACAGTACAAGTTTGTAGGAAATTTCTCTTTATAATAAAAGAAGAAGATAGATATGTCAACAACGGTGGTTTTATCCCACATTGGGTTTCAACCTAAAAATCATGGTGTTCATGCGTTTCTTCTATGTGATGAATTATTCTATTCTTACTACACCTTGTTATTGTTTAATTAATGTTTAATGAAGTACTGATATACTGGTTCATGTTAAACAAATGATGAATAACTGAAAAAATTTAGTGAACTGGATATACGATACTTGTCCTCATCACATTCGTGTACATACACATGTTTACTTCACAACATTCATGAAGAGAAATATGAATAAGAAAATAAAATTTTAAGTAGTTTAAAATATTGATTCACCTCCCCTCTTACTACTTTTCTTAGAAATTGGAATTAGAGCCAGTTCCTTAAGAAGAAGTTTGATCACTTGAAGGAAGTTTCATGAAGATGAGAAACCAACATGGATCTACACCTATTAGGACACCATTTTTCAATGGATCCAATCTGGTTTTTTGGAAATTTAGAACAAGAAATTACCTACAATCACTTAGATCATATGTTTGGGGAATCATTGAAGGATGCTATCAGTATCCATCCTCCATTCCACATATGAAGTGGAAAATAAAAATATGAGACCAATTCAAACGTTGTCAATGCTTTATTAGGAAGCTTTGCAGAATCATAATTTGTCAAGGTCATGCAACTGAATAATACAAAGTCTATATGGGACAAGATCATACAAAGTTATGAAGGTGACATGAAGGTAAAAAGTTCCAAAATTCAAACACTTAGAATTCAATATGAAGCTCTCAGAATGCATAATGATGAAAGTATTACAAGCTTCTTTCTTAGGGTAGATGAGATCGTGAATTATATGAGAAATTTTGGTGATGAAATAAAAGAATAATCACTGGTTGAGAAAGCCTTAAGACCTCTAACCCCAAAATTTTATTCGAAAGTCTCTTCCGTTAAAAAAATGCAGGATTTGAATAACCTTACTATTGAACAAATTCATGGAATTTAAACAACCTATGAAATGAGAAAAGTGGATACCTCAAATATCAGATAAGTTATAATTCAAAGCTATTTATAAAGGAAAGGAAAATTAGGAGCTCAAGGAATCAAGCTATGTATCAGATGAATAAGAGAAAAATTTCGTAAAGAAACTCCAAGTAAGTACAGACAGATTTAGAGGTAAACTTCCTTTCAAATGTTTTTCTTGTTTAAGGGTTGGTAATTATGCTACTCAATTCCCTTATAGAGAAAACCATGAGAAAGGAAAGGATGCCACAAACATGAATGTCAGAAGAAGGTTTGAAAACAAGAAAATTTTCTACATACACAAAGACAGTGGTGGTCTTTCAAATGGTGAAAAAGGTGAGTCTAATCAAGAATATAAATTATTTATGCCATTTACAAATAATTGAATTGATGATTCTGATGATGTCTTTTTGGATGCCCTAGAAGAAAATGATAATCTCATTAAATAAATAAATTAGGTTAAAATTCATCTAGAAGAAGGTAAATTAGGAGAAGAAGCTCTGAAGAAATAAATTCTAGAAATGGAGAGACATAATGAAAATTTAGAATTAGAAATATTAATTTTAAGAAAGGAGCTTTCGAAAAAAAAAGTCTAAATATTAGATTTTCTGAAGGTTCTGAGACCCTAGAAGAAATCATCAAAGTACAATGCTCTCCTCTAATAAAATGGGTCTTGGATGTAATGGAGAATCATCAAAATATTCTGAAACAACTTCATGAAGTTATTTCAATTTAATAAATGGAAGCAATCAACAAAGTTCCAACTCTCAACAGAGGAATAAGGGATAAAATGTCTCTCGGGTAAATCCTATGTACCACAATAAAAATAGAAACTACACAAAAAGGTACTATACTCCTTGAAATTTCTACTTCAATGGTGAATGCTTCACTTTTCACAATTTTGGTCATAAGGTTGCTCGGTGTGTTTCTTATAGAACTATCATGACTAGAGAAGAAAGAAAACAAAATAATGAGATTGGATCAAAGAAATACTCCTACAACACCTTGTAAAATCTCTAAGATGAGACATAGTGTTTCTTTTTCAATAACTTTGGTCATAGAGAAACTGAATACAGACACAAAAAGAGACCAACTCTGTAGAATGAACAAAAAGCAACAACATCCAAGGTATGGAAAAAGAAAACCATATAATCTGAAATTTATGGTTTGGCTTTGTATGTAAGAGATCAAAAAAATATGTGGCACATTGACAGTGGATACTGAAAGCATATGACAGGCGATAAAGATAATTTTATGTCCTTAAATGAAATAAAGAAAGAAAATAATGTGACATTTCGAAAAATTTCACTTACTACTATCAAAGGAAAAGGAATTGTTTTACTCGAAGAAAAGGTTAAAGCTAGAAATGTTTTGTTTGTTGATGGATTAAAGCATAACTTATTAAGGATTAGTCATATGTGTGATGAAGGGCATGAGGTTGCTTTCGGATCAAATAATTGTACAACAAAAAATATCTATATAGGTAAGATCGTAATAAAGGGAATGATAACTCGAGGTAATGTTTATGTCTTGGAAGGTGGTCTAGAGCATTTTTACTTAAGAAAATCAAAGGAAATCTAGGTTGGCACAAAATATTGGGACACCTAAGCTTTAGTCAATTACATAAGTCAAGAGGAATGGGAGGAGTTCGTGACTTTCTTAACGTCTCTCTACGACAAAACACCATATGCAAATCATGTCAATTCGATAATCAAACCAGGGTGAATTTTAATGCCAAAGAAGGTACTTCAAAAAAGCCACTTGAACTTATTCATATTTATTTGAGTGGTCCTATGAGAAAGAAGTCTCCTCGAGGTGAAAAATACCTCATATTATTCATTGATGATTTTTCTCGAATGTGTTGGATTGGCTTATTAAAACATAAAGATGAAGGATTTTATAAATTTAAAGTCTTCAAAAATGTAGTAGTGAATGAGTTATATTTGAAAATAAATTGTCTTATATCTGATAGAGGAGGATAATTTATATTAGATGAGATTTTTGAATTTTGTGACCAACATGGAATCAAGAGGAAGTATTCTATAGCTAAAATTCCTCAACAAAAAGGAGTGGCAGGAAGAATGAATAGAAAAATCCAAAAAATGGAACATGCCATTATTGATGAGTCGGAAAAACCTCATACCTTCTAAGGGAAGCAACACATACAACCATGAATATCCTTAAAAAATATCATATTCAGGTAAAAAATGAAAAAAATTCTCATGAATTGTGGTTTGGTAAGCCTCAAAATGTCAATCATTTTAAAGTATTTGGAATAAAATGTTACATAAATAATAATGATGATAATATTGGAAAGGGTGAAGCTAGAGCTGATGAAGGAATTATCCTTGGATACTCCTCTAGAATAAAATGATATAAATTATATAATAAAATACTTCAAAATATTGTTTAATGTATTGATGTTGTGATTGATGAAGCATCCACAAGTACTAAAATGGAAGCACCAACAGATGATGAATGCATTCCTATGACTAGAAAAAATTATGTAGGAGAAGGAATAATGAAGCATCAGAAGCAGGAACGAAAAACACAGAAGTATCATAAAAGACTCCTTCAAGGTGAGTTCATAAAAATCATTTGGAATCTCAAATTATAGGTGAAAAGGAAGCAAGAGTACAAACTAGAAGAACTCTTGTTGGGACCTCCACTTATCAAGCCTTACTATCCACAATCGAACCTCAAAATGTGAATCAAGATAGCAAATATGAAAATTGGGTTAAGTAAACAGATGAAGAACTTAATCAAATAGAAACTAACCCTATATGGGAACTAGTACCAAGACCTAATGATAAAAATGTTATTGGGACAAAATGGGTATTAAAAAAAAAAACAAAATGAAAATGGATAATTAATTAGAAACAAAGCAGGACTTGTATGCAAAGGCTATTGTAAACAAGAAGGAATTTATTTTGAAGAAACATTCAGACCTGTAGCTAGATTTGAATCCATAAGAATGTTCCTTACATTTTTAATTTTTCTAATGTCTAACAAATGGATGTTAAATTTGCATTGTTTGTAAATGGTGACATAGAAGAAGAAGTTTATAATGAACAACCTGAAGGGTTCATCTTAGAAAATGATAAAAATATTGTTTACAAACTCAAGAAGGCATTATATGGGCTAAAAAAAGATCCTTGAGCATGGTATTATCGTTTTGACAGGTATCTTCAACAAAAAGGTTTCACTAAGGGGTTTTTAGATAGAAATTTATATATAAAGATGGATGCTGGTAAACTTTTGATAATCGTTTTTTACGTAGATGGCATCATATTTGGAAGAAATGAATAATATATGAGTCAGAGACTCACTTTAGTCATTCAACAAGAATTTCAAATGTCCTTAATTGGTGAGCTAACATATTTTTGTGGTCTTCAAGTTCGGAAAACAAATAATGCCATGTTTCTATCACAGAGTGAGTACCTGAAGCATGTTTTGAAGAAATATGGAATGGAAGTCTACAAGATTTTATGCACACCAATGGTAATAGGATGTACTCTCATCTCCCATGATTATTATCCCTCAGTAAACCAACCAAAATATAAATATATGATCAATATATGTTTCTACCTTATAGGCACAAGACTATACATAATGCATGCAATTGGGATTGTTGGACGGTTTCAAGAAAATCCTAAAGAAATTCATCTCCATGTAGTCAGGAGAATATTCAAGTACCTACAAGGAACTCAAGATTATGGTCTATTCAAGTACCTACAAGGAACTCAAGATTATGGTCTATGGTATGGGATGATATTGTTGATGATTAGAAAAGTACAAGTGGAGGAGCATTCTATTTCAGACCCCGCTTTGTATCATTGTTCAACAAAAAATAAAGCCTTGTTTGTTTATCTATTATTTAGGCAGAATATGTTGTTTTTTCATCTTCTTGCACACAACTTCTTTGGATGATGCAAATAATGCAGGATTTTCAAATAAAATGTCCTCAACCTATACCCATTATATCTGATAATACCCGTGCGATAAGTATTTCTAAAAATATTGTCATGCACTCAAAAATCAACCATAATCCAATCAAATATCACTTTATTAGAGAACGGGTACATGAAAAAAATGTCAAAGTGGAATATGTTCCCTCAAAGGAACAAGTTACAAATATATTTACAAAGCGTCATCTACATGATTCCTTTAAATATCTTAGATAGAAACTAGGAGGGATCTTTGGTTCATCACTTCATTAATTATTCCGACATATATTTCATGTTTAGGAGGATCAATACATATTTTGTTTTTATGATGATACCCAGGTTGATATGATATTCGTGTTGCTTATATTATTCAAAGTACATATGTTGTAGTAACAATGAAAAACTACACACAGTGCACACTTAGGGGGGATCTGTGGTTATGAAAAATTCAATTTTTACTTTTTCTACGCAAATATTATGAAGGAAAATCGCCTATATACATGAGTTCTGATATTGGAAGAGACTCAGGGAAAGGATCTGATCTAATTTAGATAGTTACTATTTGGATATATGGTCTTAATTTTGATTGGTTAGAGTCCGTTATTTCTCAGATGCTACTTAGAAGTGACCTGACAATGAAGATTTGGCACAAGTTGAGGGGGAGAATTTGTTATACTTGTAATAATGCATTAATAGAATTATGATTTCTTTAGAATTCTAGTATTATGGTGCTCATGATAAGGATATTTCATGGATGGTGCAGCTGAAGACACATATGTTGCTAAAGTGCTTGTTGTCACACTTAATGCTTATGGTGCAAATCCTATATGGTGTATGATAGTTGATGATGACTATCATGGTATTATTGAGGTATTTGGTTTTGTTCATAAATTTCTCTTGATGTAAAAGATACATAGAGATCCATGATGTAATATTTGTAGTTCTTAGTCATGTTTGGACTATTGTAATCCCATTTTGAGCATTTGATGTAATATTGAGTCAAATACGTAGTCGCATTGTGTTGGGTGATTGATGTAATCTTGAGTCATTGGTGATAGGAAAATTCATATTTGGTTGAGTCATGGAGTCATCCAATTATTTTTATATATTCAAAAATTTCAACATATGAAGCATGGTTAGCATTCAATGTTCATAATCAACAGATCAGATCTGTAATGTTCATGTCAAGAAAGGGGAGAGAAGTATTCATTCAACATTGGTAAACCCTTTTCCCTTAATTTCAAAGGAGGGGAGAGCTTGGTATTTGGATAATTCTTGGTGACTTGGGAGTGAAGCTTGGCATCTCTACAGATTTATCTAAAATTGGTTGTAACCAAACACCAAAATGGTTTCCATCAAGTCCAAAGGTCGAGATTGTTTGGATTATGATTAATGTGTTTTCCTTAATGGAAACCTATTTGAAAAATATTTCAACATCATGAGTATATATTTGATAGAAAGATAAGAAAAAGAAATATCAATTCAGAGACAAAGGAATGAGTAAGGTAAATTTTGAGCAAGTATACGCAAGTTCTATGAAGCAAAGTCACGTACATACTTGGGTATGTTGAATAAAAATCGCACACAATTTTCGCACCATGGTATTCTAAATACCAGGGGTCTTTACCATGTATTGGTCCATATTATTGAGCATGGAAATATACATTTTATCACATAAAAGAATACCATCGACGTTACCAAGGGATTGGCCTAAGGTATTAGATAAGGCCTAAGCTATCTATATAAGGAGATGGAAATCAAAGTGTTAAGTGTGCATGTAATGGTTTATTAATAAACTGTTTTATATGGATTAAGTGTACACAAGGAGTATGATGAGGGGTCACATATATTAGATCTAAAATGACGACATAATTTTCTTATGGTTTCATCTCTGAGGATAATTTTATGACGTGTGTTTGTTATTGTGTATATTGAGATTTGGGTTTGAATGAAGTTATGTTGTGCAGATAAGGTTTGACTCAATAATTACATATCTGTATGCATGCTTACTTGAGAAATATCGCATGCATACACATATCTACTTCTCATTAGTCACACATAAATTCTACAGTATGGATAGACCGATAAGTGAATGTCAAGTATGAAAGGTACGTACATACGCATAAGAAATTTGTAAGGGAAGGGTACATCTACTAGGGTTTTGTAGTATGATATGTTCATAATGGTTGATCTATTTTAAAATGTTTGTTGTTGTCTATCGATGATTTATCTCCTATAATTATCTATGTTTGAAAGTAATTTTAGGGATGAATTGATTATGAAGTAAAATATTGACTTGTGATGATGCGACTATGTGATAGTATGTATTCGGTTTAGTGATTTATGTTGGCCTCAATATTTTTTTGGGTGATTTATTCAGTGGTACAGTGATACATATTCAATTATGAATATTTTGAGATATATATGTCGGTATGCTTCAGGGGAAACACATACATACACAGATATGAGGAAGAACAATAGAGTATATATTATGACATGTGTTTAGATAGGGTTTGTAGTGACAAAATCTGGCTTAAGTGATGAAAAATATGCGCTTTGGTATTCTGATGAATGGGTATACAGTGATATAAGTTGGTGCAGTTGTTTGAACAAGTTATTTCTATTTTTGACTTGGTGATACAGTTGGTTCAGTAATTAAGTGACTTGGTATGGTGTTGGTTTCATTATTTTTGTCTATTATTATGAATGGATCTAGCTTGAAACATTTTTAAAAGTGTTCCACAAAGAAAAAAGGATATGGGAATTGTAACTCCCTTCCAGTAGAAGCTGGAGAAGAAGATAAGGTTGTAGTATTTTGCAGTTGTTTGTGTGCGTACTGGTATGAGTTTATCCCAAAACAAGTTTGTAATAAATATATATTTACAATAAAATAATAAGACAAAGACAATAATAGTGGTATTTTTCTCGCACATTGGGTTTCCACCTAAAAAATTTGGTATTCATGTGTTGCTTGTGTGTGATGGCTTATTTTTTTCTTACCACACATGGTAATTTTTTAATGAAGTACTGATATACTGGTTCAAGTTAAAAATATGATGAATTAACTGAAACGTAGATACATAGGTTTACCTCATAGCAGTCACATACATAAATTTTAATAAGAAAATGAATTTTTAAGTAGTTTAAAATACAGATTCAACCCCCCTTGTGAGTATTTTTCTTAACATAGATATACATTTACTTTTAAGTTCTCTACCAATTAATCTCAAAATAACAAGCCTTGCATAATAAAAATACAAATACCAATTATTTACATAGCTAGAGTGTTACAACAAAGCTATCAAGATTACATAAATGTACACAATCATTATCATGACAATATTTATGCTCACCTCAATAAAAACTATTATAAATGTTGAATGGAGAGGTTCACTCCAACTCATTATGGTAGAGATGTTGTAATGCAATGTAATTTCCTCTAAAAACTTAACTAAACATAAATAAAATAAAATATAAATAGAAATAATCCTATTTTAAAATAAAATTTCTACGATATTATTTTTATTTTTATTACTTTTTGTTTGGTAGTTAAGGTAATTCGAGTTATCCCTGGTTATGAGAATCAATCATATTTACGTATGGTGTTCACGTGGAATATAACATATTTAAAGAGGGAATTAAACTAGTCTAGATCCATTTTAGTACAAGGTCTACCAAGCCCCAAGAGCTCAAATAATTTTTCATTTAAAAATATTTTCATCCCAAAACATTTGATCACGTAGACTTTGAGATAAAATAAAATATCATACCTAAATATACACTTAATTTTAACCCATGTTTTTTTTTCCAAACCAGATTTCAGAAAACAACTTAAAGATGAACATTCCTAAAATTCTAAGGATTTGGAAATATGGTGGTCTTTATAACCTAGAAGGATATGACAAATTTAAACAACATAAGGATTTATTAAAAAAAAACAATATATGCATCAAGGAAAACAATCTAAACATTTCATTTTAAAAAAAAAATATCATTGCACAAAACATAGTAAGCAAGCCTGATTCAAAAATATATGAATTAATATCTACCCAGGGTGGAAGCCCAATCATTCGAAGTGCATGTATTTTTTATCTCAAACTCTGAACTCATTCCTCGTGCATGATTCATTGTTAAAGAAGTCATAGATTAATATGTTCTCGGGGAATATTTTATGGGGCATGAGGGTTCGTGTGGGGGCAAGGCAGTATTTTATTTATCTGAAAGCCACTCTATCAATATGGAATTTGGTCTGTGAACAAGAATGAATAATTATACAAAAATTATGAGTGTGAAAACTTTCATGTTATTTGTTATCGAATCCATCACATCCAGATATTTGGGGATTCAAAGATAAAAATTCAACTATATTTTGAATAGTAAATCTAGATATCACATCTACATCCTATGTCTTATTCTGGAAGAGATCAATATGTTAAATATTTTTTAATCAAACATATATTGTTTGGATTTACATGGAAAAGGAAGAGAACCCTATGCCCTTTATAAATAAGTTACTACACATAATTTTGGTACATGGCACCTAGTGTAGCCGCAACAATGACCAAGAGAATGACCACTTCTATAAGCCACTCATAAAGGGGCTTTATGTTGAACACTCATCTCTATATTTATCTTGATGGGATTTTTTATGCTATTTATATGTCATCATCGAATATATTTATGTGGATAATTAGTTGTTATAGACAATATATTTTTTTAACTTCATACATATACTCTATAAAGGCCCCATGTATTTTTGAGAGTTTGTGGCACAATTATTATTTTTTCTTCTTTGTTTTAAACTTTGTGGCATAATTCATTGTTTTCAAATAACTAGGATTTTGTTTATCAAAATAACTATGTAACATTCAAATGTAAATGTTCAATTTATTTATTATTAAGTATTGCGCCCCAAAATCAACCCATCTTTATGTGAATTCCTTTACACCAATATTCTCCTCCGCGCTACCAAAACATTTCCATATATTTGCATATGCTCTTGCAATATTTGGGCTAGAATTTTTTAATTCCCAACCTTTTTTAATTTTTTTTTTTAGTTTTTGTGTTGAAGTTATTGTACCTGCCACTGGAAGGATACTACGCATCAGGTTTTTCCTGATTGTGACATTAATTCACCTTGATTAGACATATGTTTTCAATTTTTTTTAAAATTTTTGCCATGGTTCACTATAAGATTTATTATTGTTCATTTATTTTAATTATTTTAATTTGAATTATCTGTTATCTAATTGGCCAAAAACTTTCACTTCTTATTGCAAAATGCCTAGATTTTATTGCCATTATTTATACTGCCATTACAAAAACATTTATATCTATCTTGCAGGTCTTATACTTTATAAAAACGAGACAATTCTGAATTCATTTTCACCGTACGAGCCACCCATTGTAGTCTGTCAGATAGCGCGCATATACATAGAGAGAGCCGTTTTCTTTGTATCAGTCACCATTTATGGTCTCTGACAGATTGTTATATACGTAAACTCCTGAGACCCTGTCAAATATAAAGGCTGGGCCATACCTCATTAATTTCCATGTGTATGCTCATATATCATAGTTGGTGCGCGATATATAAAGGTAGGGTATAATGCATCGTGGGCCCGACGAGTAATGTTGGTTTTTAAACCATAGGCAAATGCATAGATTATAATAAATCAAATGGACAGAAGAATTTATTAACCTTGTGGACCCTCACGAATCGCATTGGAGAAAATCATAATAGCGGGACATGTTAATAAAAGTCCCGATGGAAATTGCGGAGCCGATGTGTTTATGGACTGTGATTTATATGTGTTTCAAGTTTGGGCTTAAAAGGCATTAATCACATCGGAATATTTGCGAATGCATCAATCGCATCGGAGGAAGGGCATCGCATCAAAACATTGGCAAATGCATTAATCACAATCGGAAGCATTGAGTTGCGCATATACATAGAGAGAGCCATTTTCTCTGTATCAGTCACCATTTATGGTCTCTGACAGATTATTATATACGTAAACTCCTGAGGCGTTATCAAATTGGTTTAACCTTCACGATATAATAATATTCCAACTCTTTTGAAATATTTAAATGGAATAAAGGCTGGGCCATACCTCATTAACTTCCGTGCGTGTGCTCATATATCATATTTGGTGTGCGATATATAAAGGTAGGGTATAATGTATCATGGGCCCGACGAGTGGTGTTGGTTTTTAAACCATAGGCAAATGCATAGATTTTAATAAACTGAATGGACAGAAGAATCTATTAACGTTGTGGGACCCTCATGAATCGTATTGGAGAAAATCATAACAGCGGAACATGTTAATAAAAGTCCCGATGGCGATTGCGGAGCCAATGTGTTTATGGACTGTGATTTATATGTGTTTCAAGTTCGGGCTTAAAAGGAATTAATCGCATCGGAACGTTTGCAAATGCATCAATCGCATCGGAGGAAGGGCATTGCATCGAAACATTGGAAAATGCATTAATCGCAATTGGAAGCATTGAGTTGCGATTAATCGGATCGGCAAATAGAAAATAAGGGTTTATAAAGCTGTGGTGCCTGAATTTTCAAAGGTTAGCATTGGGGTTAGAATATGAGAGCATGTTATATGTGTAGGCAGGTTTGGTGTTGGTTTTTAAACCATTGGCAAATGCATAGATTATAATAAATCGAATGGATAGAAGAATTTATTAACTTTGTGGAGAGTGCGTAGATTTAAGAAATAAAAATGAATACAGTTCGTATATGGAAAGAGAGTGTAAGTAGGTAGGATGAGCACAAAGATTAATTATGAACAAGAGATTGCATAGTTAAAAATAAAGTAATAAATTTGAAAAACAAAGAATTAAATATAAAATTAAAGTTATTTTTTTTTAAATTAATAGAGTAAAGAATAAAATAATAAATCTATAGTGATTTTGTTCAAACAAAAAAGTAGACTGGGATATGTATTTTTTAAACTATACATAATAAAACAGGAAAAAGTATTACAAAAGAAAACTTTTCAAAGTTCTCCATTGCGTGATAAATTACAACGTATCAAATGAACCTTTTGCAACTGTGGACCCTACTGAACGTGAAAAATATTAAACCAAATATGGAAAATAAATTTGCGTTGTAAAACTTATTAGGTCTGAGACTTGCCATTGCAATCGGATGAAGACATAAGAACTTGCGATTTGCGATTTTAGAAACTTTCCGATCCGATGAGTTAAAAGACCTTTTAACATATTTTGAACATATTAGAAAAATTTTATACTTAGAAATATGTTAAAATGAATAGTAAATCGCAATTGGAAATTTGGAAAAGCTCTTTTAAAGAGTTCTTATTGCTTTGAGAAGTTCCGATGTGATCGCTTTCAATGGCAATCGCATTTTGGAATAATATTAAGTATTGCACTTTTTATATTTATAACAATGCAATGCGATTTATCGCAATCATGTCTTGGGAAAAAGATTAAACATTGCATTCCTCTCATTGCAAAATTCTGATGTGATTGCGTTCAATTGCAATCGGATTTTCGGAGATAGAATATAACAGTGCATTTCATTTTAAATCTCCGGTGCGATCGGGATTAGGTAAAAATGTTTTCACTAAAACAAATTGCGATGCGATAATCACAATTGGAAAGTAGGCATGAATCATATTCTATTTATTCATCGCATCACAAAAGATCAAAATTGAATTTTAACATTTATTACAAGGATTCGTCGATCTCCGATTGTACGACAAATGTTGAAAATACAGGGAGATTAAATGGTAATTAAAATATTTGTAGCTGTTCTCATTATTGTGTTTTATTTCGGCTGAAATCATTCATTTGAATTGCAAAACAAAAGTTCAAATCCTTTCATTTGCAGAACCAGAGAGAGTTTACCCGATTCTGAAATGTCAAAGAGAAGCATAAAGTTTAAAGCTGTTTTTGTTGCAAATGCTCCTGTGCTAAACATTTCACCCAAGGAAAAACTGGCGAAGCTCAAGCTAGTCACAGACACCTCCTGTCAAGGACTGGGGAAGATGACATGGGAGAATGTATACAATTTGCTTGAAAAAGAGAAACCTAGGGTTGTTGTGCCCAAAGCAACTGTTCCTGATGAAGAAGATTCAGACTCTGACTCTGAATCTCAACTTAGTGCATTGGAAAATTCATTTTTGCACCGAGTTGATGTTCGGGCGAATATTTTTCCCTACTATGATGTTATCAGATGGGTCATTGACAATGTGACCATTCAAAACAGGAATTTTGTTTCTTCTTCTGGATCAGTATTCGGGTCATTCAGGGCAGAAGATATTAAAGCAATGTACCATCTTCCCAATCCACAAAGATTTACAACAAAGAATTCCTTAAGGAATATGCTGAAGAACATCCAAACCAGGCAGAGCCAATCAAAGAATGGAGGAATAACCCTGAGAAACATAAGTAAGAGGCATCAGGTATGTACTTTGTGGAGTCTCTTGCACCTCCATATTGTTATGCCGCAGCAATGATGTGTAGGTTGTTCGGAAACAACAACTCTGCTATATTTTATATTCAAATGTTCCCGTTAATTCATTGTGCTCTTAATTCTGAAATTATGGATTGGGCTGTCATTTTGTCAGATAAGATAGCTAATCGAATTCTAGAGTATAGAAAAGATAAGAATTCGGGGAATTCTTCCCCTTTCCATTTTTGTGGTTATATTTTTGACGCCCTCTGTTTCAATTCTGAGTTCCCCATGCTAGGTTGGAAATGGAATCCAAAAGAACCTATTCCTATTCATGTGTATCATAATTTCTTATGGAAAGAACATTTCAAACTTCATGTTTACAGATTTTGCCTTGGTTTTCTAATTCCAATCTACCAAACTATTTTTGGTCATTTCCCGCCTAGACTGTCCAATAAAGCCAAGAATGATTTGTCTTCTATTGGAGATTGGTTCGGAGAAGAAAAATTCACTTATATTAGAATTTTTGGGAGTATTTTTCAGCCACATATCCTTCCCCTATATGTTCCAGATAAGCTGTTAGCTCAGGAGATTTCCTATCAACTGACAATTGAAGGAATGTATAGAATTTTGAAAAGCAATAAAAAGCTTATGTGGCCTACCTTCCCTTTTAAGTGTGGTGACTATACTCTTAATAGTTTTTCTCATGCTGAAAAAGAAGTTGGTAAGATTTCTAATCTTAATTTTTCAACAATTCCTGGAAGACAATACGACCCAAGGAAAGTGGCGCATGATTTTACTACCTCTGTTTCGATTGCCCGATTCGAGCATGTAGACATTTTTGATGATTTGTTTGTTTCCATGGATGATATATCCCAAGTATTTGATTCGACCAAGTCCAAGTTACACGCCGAGGACTTGAAAAAGTTTTTGTTGTATAGAAGCCAAAGGTTAGTTAATTTGCCTCTTGATCAGTTGAAAGCTCCCATACAGGAGAAAGCATCACAACAAGCAGGAAGTAGTTCTGGTAAAGAAGTAGAAGGAGCTGATTCTGTTTTAGGGAAAAAGGGTGACAACAATAAAGCCGACAGTGCCAAAACATAAACTACTTCTCAAAAAGATACATAGAAGCCTTTAGTGCAAACAGAAAAAGGGAACACTGGCACTGATGCCCAGGTACATATTGAAAAGGGAAGTACAGAAAGTAAAAACATTGAACAAGCATCCAAGAATGATGCAGGTTCTCAACTGGGAGGACAAGTAGATACTGAATTGGTTGTTTCTTCTCATTTGCTAAATAAATATCAACAATTTTCACAACAGATAGGATTGCAAAACAATCCTGAAGTTGATGATCCCAAAGATCAGGATGTGGAAATCATTCCTAAAAACCCCACTACAGAAATTATGCTAAAGATAGAAGAAATCCCTCCTTTAGATATATTCTATAGTCCAAAACATAGGGCTGTGGTAATAAAACAAAGGAAAAGGAGGAGAACAGATCAAGATGCTCTTTTGGCATCATAGGGGGAATTGCTAAATGTTGTTTATAAAAATGCTAAGGTGGAACCATCTGAGGATCTCACCAAATTGTCTTAGTATGTTGGTGCCTATAGTGCTGCCACTATGGATAAAGCTTCCGAAGTTTCATAGCTAGTAAAACAAAAGGATATGAAAATTGCTATCTTTGAAGAATAGGTTGCAGGTGATCAACAAAATATAATTCAGTTGGAACAGCGGGTACAGGATGTAGAACTCAGAGCTAAACAACTAGAAGAGCAACTCAGCCTTGAAAAGAAAAATATTGATGAAAAAACCTTGGGCAAACAACAACAGTTGACTTAAGAAGTAGAAAAGCTACAAAATATTTTACCAAATGAGAGAAATTCAAGGGTTGAACAGGAAAAAATGTTCCAATCAGAAATGGACAAGTTCAAGGAGTATCCCAAGCTGGATCAATTAATTACTAAAGCTCTTGAAATGAACAAAAGGCTATCTCAACAGTTAAATGAATTTTGTTTAAAGTTGACACAAATTGAGCCTTTGTACGAAATCACATCATCTTTGATAGATAAATCAGTCACTCTTAGGAAAGAAATTGAAGATGTTGATGATAAAAATTCTGAGTTTATTTTATGGAAGGATACAGAGGAAGGAAGAAAAGATAACCTTTCTAGAATTGAAGAAAGACACAAGGAAATTCTATTTATGGAATGGGAACAATAGTTAATGAAATTAGAAAGACCCACATCAAGGGCTAAAAGTTTAATGAATAATACAACACAATTGATTAATGACAGCCTGTATGCTACCAATTTGATCTTAGATTGTATTGCAGGCGAGTTAACTAAAGTAAAAGAATCTGATTCTAGGTGGAAGCAAGAGATAATCGATAAAAATAAAAAAAATAGCAAACTTCAAGGAATTTCATGGGATAATATGTGGTCTTATCTGATCAAGCCATACAACCAACATATGGCTATCAAATTCCTTTCGAATGCTATTCAATGTATCATTCATGAATTCTCTGATGCTACATACACTGGATAGTTACATTCAAAAATGACTCGGCCAATAGAAGTCCAAGATATGCTCAATGTCTGCCACCTTCGTTCATCCACCTCAATCGATGATTAATGAGCTAGTCTACTACAAGTTCGAATTTTAGTTTAAGATATTTTATTTTAGATAAATTGTAGGAATAGTTTTAGTTATTTTGTTTTTTTGAGTACCTATTTAAACCTCTTTCATGCATTTAGAAAGGGGCCCTTAATTTGTAATATTTTTTGATTTGGAGATTACATTTTTGTACTACATTTACTTCTATATTCTTTTATAAAGGGTCACATCTGGTGATTCTGTGCAGAATTATTTTTTAAGAGTTGCATTTCTGTGCCTTGGAGTTGATTTTGCGTTGTAATTGCTGGATTCTATCTATTCACTATTAATTTATTTTGTCATATGATATTCTCTTTTAAATTTGCTAATTTTCGAGGCTTCAACATTTTTGGGACTAGAAGGAGGGGAAAAGCTATGAATGGCAGATAAATCTAAATCTGAAAGCCATTTTAAGAGTAGATCAATTATAGAACTGCACATAACATCTTCAGAGTTGTCAAGAATTTGTTTCAGAAGAGTAGTTGGTTTAAGTATAAATGTGTGTTTGTCTATTGGTGCTGTGTTTATAAAGTTGTGTTCTCTTGAACTATGATTCAATGGTAGTGATACAACTATGTGGACTGCTTGTTGAGCTAAAATTTGTTGAAGGATAAGCAAAGCATTGCCTAGAGACCATATCATTTGAATAACATCAATTTTTCTCTTTTCATGTTCTTTTGGTATCCTTTTGAATGCATTTGTCATAGATCTGTCAACTTTGGTCATATATGAAATGCAATATGAAACTACAACATATACATTTAGAGCATATTGAGCATCTGTATTTGCATTCCATAGGTGTGGCATATTGTATGCAAAGCTATTATTCCATATTTCTGATGGTTTTCGTTGCAAGAATACTATTGGTTGTGTTAATGTACTTTGTATGAATTCGATGTAAGCAGTTTTTGTTAACTGGAATTCATCTAAGAAATCTTCATAGCTAGTTAATTTGTCATAGTGTTTTTTCTCTAAGGTGCTTTGCAAGGACAAAAAATTTTCATTTATTAAACCATGTACCGAAGTAATTGATTCAAGAATCCTTGTTCTTTTCATTGGTAGCATTGGAAATTTGTATCTACACTGTGATGCTTTTCTTTTTTTATAGCTTTTGGTATGATGATGTTCATGTATCTTTACGAGTTCTGGATCAAGGTGATTTTTCCTACAAGTTATATAGTTATCCAAGAAGTTTTCAATTTCTAAGTTAGTATTAATTCCATATACTAGAGAATTTTCTATCCATATAGGAGCATGTTCATGTGCACTATCTCTATTTTGGAACTCAGTTACAAAGTAATAATCTAATATTTTGCCAAAAAATGTGCTATGTTGACAAATCAATTGCTTCAATGCATTTGTCTTATGTCTACAGTAATGTGTACATGTTACTGGGTCCTTTCTGACAAGATAATCAATGTTGCATTCCTCAATTGTTTCAATGTGTTTGTATTTATTTCTATTGCTATGTAATTTAATAAGAATTTGTACTAGTGGTGTCCAAAGATGCTTTGCACTTGTAAATGTAACAAAGAAAGTTGGAGGACCTAATTGTCGTATCATTACAAATATATTTTTCTGCATTTGTTGATGGTAATCAGGAGAAATTCTTATGTGTTTGAAATCTATGTATCCAATGTGACTTTTTAGTAATTTTTCTAAGTTCGGCTTGTACTTAACATCTTTTGCCAACAAATTTCTTCCTTGTAATTTTCCTTTTCTTATTCATACTGAGATGCATGACATGACCTTTTTAATGAGTATCTGCATTGTCTTGAAGAAAAAATTTGTGATGTGATAGGAAAAGTGACCACTGCAATGCATTACTTCCCACTTTACTATTTCTTGGTAACGAAATCTTTGTAGTATATCATTTTCACGTGGATCTCCAAAGAATAGTGATATCACTATTAGTATCTATGTGATGTTTTCTTACTGGATGGTAGTTTTCAATGTCTATGATTTCAACCATTTTTTTCCATGTATTTATTCTTCAAATTCGTATGGTGATTTGTTTACTAAGTACTATGTATCTTAGATTTTTTTTCCTCAAAGATGAGAAGAGCTTCTATAATATTTTTTGGTTTATTGAATATATCTCTATGATAATGTTTACTAGCACAAAATACTAATTTTACTATTATATTGTATCTTTGATTTCAAAATAGTAAAATAAGAGAAGCAAAGTTGCAAGTAACTAGTTCTTATTTTGCATCTCTTTGTATTCCAAAAGTATCACTGCAAAAAAAAGAAGATGCAATGTTTATTATTGTCTCTGAAAACATGAATCTCACATAAAAGCTATGTATTCTAGAAATAATTCACTTTTGTATACAATAGAAAGCATGAAATACAGATTGTATGTGTCTTGATTGGTAAAGCTAATCTTGCTAGTTGTAAGTAACATAGTTATAACTACGAATTTTTATGTACAGTTAGATATGCACTATAGCATAATAGCATATTGAAGCCAAAAATATGATTCATACAAAGACAATTACTGATTCAAAGAAAAGTAGGAGAAAAAAATGCTAATTGGGTGACAAAGTTGCAAGAATATGGTATTGACATTAAACCAACAAAGATTGTTAGAGGACAATTTTTTTGCAGATTATTAGTAGGAGCTCATAATATATCAGAAAATCAAGATCTAAAGAATGCTATTTCAGTGAGTCAGATAAGTATTACAGATTCTGAATCTCAGTATGCTGATCTGATATTTTACTTCAAAAATGGATATGATCCTTCTAATGTCAGCTATAATAATAAATGTGCTTTAATATTAAAAGCTACTAAATATGAAATCATTGATAATGTGTTATTTAGAAAAAAATTATGATTCAATCTTACTAAGATGTCTTGAAAAGACCGAGGCAAAGAAGGTTTTGTAGGAACTAGACGATGGACCAGCAGGAGGTCATTTTGGAGGCAATACCATAGCCCACAAAATCATCCATGTTGGATATTATTGGCCTACATTTTTTAAATATTCTTATGATTATGTGAGAAAGTGCAAGATTTTCCAAACTGCTAGTGGAAGGCAGAGGAAGCCAACTTTTCCTCTACAGCCAATAAACACTTAAGAACCATTTGAGCAATGGGGCCTTTATATTATTGGTGAGATAACTCCTCATTTTTCCAAGTAGCATAAGTACATTCTCACAGCAACAGATTACTTCACAAGATGGGTAGAAGCAATTCCTCTAGAGGTAGCCAACTCTGAAATAATTATTTATTTCATTTATCAATTCATCATTACCAGGTTTGGTGTATGAATAGTTAATGGTTAAAAGGTAACCCTGTTGGGACTATGAACGTTTGCTTACAGCAGAAGAAATAGCTGTGACAATAGAGTATATTACATAAGCTAAACTTGAGAAAATCCACTTACTTTATTAGTATCAACTAATCAAAGCTTGAGATAACACAAAAAATGTTTTAGTCCTTGAAGAATTATAAAGAAATTGT
This sequence comes from Pinus albicaulis, assembly GCA_034641835.2. Taxonomy (NCBI): domain Eukaryota; kingdom Viridiplantae; phylum Streptophyta; class Pinopsida; order Pinales; family Pinaceae; genus Pinus; species Pinus albicaulis. The sequence goes on from JAXQQM020087633.1 coordinate 215,424, forward strand.
AAGTGATTTTTATTCTTTTACATAGTTAGATTTTATTTGAATTATCTTCAGAAAAGTTTTCATTATCTTTAGAAATTTTTACTTACTTGAAATATAGTATTCACTTCATTTTTTCAGAGATAACTGTTTCTTCCACAATTGTTGTACTGTACAACAACCCTCCCCATTTTTAAATTTTTAGAATAAATCCCATTTAAAAATAAGTCCCCTTTTTATATCTTTTCCATAAATAAAAAGATGCATACCACACTTTATTCACAAAGTTTACAAGTTTTAAAAACTTACCAATCTGATGAGTTAAAAGAACTTTTAACATATTTCGAACATATTAGAAAAATTTTATACTTAGAAATATGTTAAAATGAATAGTAAATCGCAATCGGAAATTTGGAAAAGTTCTTTTAAAGAGTTGTTATTGCTTTGAGAAGTTCCAACGCGATCGTGCTCAATCGCAATCGCACTTCGGAATAATATTAAGTATTGGAATTTTTATATTTATAACAATGCGATGTGATTTATCACAATCGCGTCTCGGGAAAAAGATTAAACATTGCATTCGTCTCATTGCAAAATTTTGATGCGATTGCGCTCAATCGCAATTGCATTTTTGTATTAATTCGATGTACGCAGTTTATACTTAGAAATATGTTAAAATGAATAGTAAATCGCAATTGGAAATTTGGAAAAGTTCTTTTAAAGAGTTTTTATTGCTTTGAGAAGTTCCGATGCGATTGCGCTCAATCGCAATCGCATTTTGGAATAATATTAAGTATTGCACTTTTTCTATTTATAACAATGCGATGTGATTTATCACAATCACGTCTCGGGAAAAATATTAAACATTAGATTCCTCTCATTGCAAAATTCTGATGCGATTGTGCTAAAATGCAATCGCATTTTCGGAGATAGATTATAACAGTCCACTTCATTTTAAATCTCTGATGTGATTGGAATTTGGAAAAAATGTTTTCACTGAAAGAAATTGCGATGCGATCATTGCAATTGGAAAATTGGCATGAATCATATTCTATTTATCTTGCGCACCATTGAAAAATTGCGATGCGATTGTTATTTTGCCTTTATATTTATTCATCGCATCACAAAAGATCAAAAGTGAATTTTAACATTTATTACAAGAATTCGCCGATCTCCGATTGCTACGTGGCTTCTCCAGAGGTTTATCGCACATATTATAAAAATACCATTTACTACCTTGTGAGCATGCGATATACCACTACGCTTTTGTAAGATGATCACTGTTGAATGGAAAATTCTGAGTGAAGAAACTAATTCCCGGTACAAGATGCATCGTTGGCCTGGAAAATTGTTGAAAACAAATGAGTTGAATAAAGTTTAATAATTTAAATTGCCTCGATGTATTTATTTAACATTTTTCTATAAATATTTGAGATTCTATGATATAATATTATTACACAACAACAGTGTATACAAGCAATAACAGAGAATGCAATTATAGAAATTTAAAATTTAAATTAAGTTATGTTCTAAATAAACTTTATCATTTTTGTATTATTATTTATTTTAATTACAAAAACTTTAAAAAATTATTTAAAAAAATTAATTGTAAAAAATTATTAGGATTGAAATTTGTTGAAATGTTAAATAAATCTAATACAAACAATAATACTTAAAATTGTGATTTTTTAGAAATAATTTTAGTAATTGGGATTATGTTAAATAGTTATACTGAATCATTCTTATTTTTCTAATTCAGATTCAAATTTTCACCAATTACATGATAAACATTAATGTGTTGATGATTATTACTTAAATGAGTTATATTTGAACTAACCTATACCATTTTCGTATATATGTAGATTAACTTTGTAGTTTGACAGTTTTCGAACTCCACACCTCTGAGATATTTCAGCAATGAGTATTAATTGTACTGTGGCTAATGATATCAATTTAATAGTTTTGATATTTGTCGGGATCTTATCTCATTAAGTGTTTCGTGCCAATTTTTATGGCTCTATTAATTCTGTTCAACTTTCTATTTTAACTAATTCGATTTTTGTTTCCTGTCCATAGAAATGCATCTGAGTCTCGGCAGTTCATTCTATTAGTGTTGTACGGAAGCTTGTCCATTGAAGGTTATAAACCTTTTCAATTAATATGACATTAACAATGTTCAAGTCTTACCACATTAATTTTACCTTTCAAATATGCTTTATTCTAAATGTAGTATAGTTGAAACCATAGGTAATAAAGATAAGGTTATAAGCCCATGGGTAATTATATAAAGACTTTTATTGTAAGTCGAGACGAGTAAATTAAGTTATGTTTGTACTATATATTGTACACTGACGAAAGAAGTTGACCCCTGAGGTACTTGACATAAGTGCTAAACTTCTCTAGACTGACCCACAATCATATATAGCATTACTAAGTACACATCAGCCACATGCTAATAAGAACACCATAAATAAAATTGTGATGCATCGAGCTTTCATTACTTATATGATTAAAAGTTGCAAATAGAACATATGGATAACACTTTAAAATTGGAATCTATCATGTTTAAAAAACTCAACCATAGATTAACTAATTATAAGTATATTATAGTTTAAAAAATAATTTTTTATTTACGTTAATTACAATTTAATACTTAATAAATATATATACAGTAGATATTTATTTTGTTCAATTTGCCACTTCTCTTTAAATTATTTGTGCTAATAATTTGTTTATTTATTATTTTATATTATTATGTTTATTTATTATTTTATACTATTAAATATTGAACTGCAATTGCAAAATACTCTTAATTTATATAATTTTTATTAATGTAAATTTAGTGAATATATCAATTTATTTAAATCTTTCAATTTGTAATGTCATCCACATAGTTTTGACTTGCTGCTCCAAATTATTGAATTTTGGTATGTGGAGTTGTTTAGTTTTCATTAAATTATAAATTTTTCATTAAATTATAAATTAGTTATTAATATATTTTCTACTGGGTTGAAAATTCTTTTAAGAACCATTGTGTCCACATCATTAGATAATTTATTAAAGAGCACAAATTACAGATTTATCTCTTCTTGCTTCGAGGATTACATTAAAGTAAATCCATGTCGAATCTACATTTATCATCGGTCATTTCTTGATTGTACAAATTCTCATAGCTGTCCACCTATTCTGGTGCGAAAATCATCATGAAAAAATAAAACTCAAATTTCAATGTTATTAACTATACATACAATCATTATTAACAATAAGGTTTTCCGCATCAAATATGTAATTTATCATATCCATTATGCAAAGCAGATCTGAGTTGGAGGATCTAGTCGATGTCATAGACATCCCATGTATATCTCTTGATATCAACAACCATTAATTCAAAATTAAATAGCATAAAATTATGGCAGTTGTACCAGTTTCTACTTTGCAGTTGTTATTTTTCTTGAAGCTTTGTAAATATTATTTCCGCTCTTTAGATTTTCTGTTCTTGACCGTCGAAATCTTTGTATTCTGCTCAACACATCTGCAACTAGATTTATCATGCGACTCGACACTGTGCAAGCAAGCTTTCGCAAGTCAGGCTGGAATTGTGTGCCTCCGATTGAAAGGTTTGTTAAGCATAATTTCTCTTACTCTTTGACATAATTCCATATATTAAATTCGCTTTCTTGCTTTGATTCTGAGTGAAAAGTAGATGATATTCTACCTGTAATTTACATATTATGCACTGTGTTTTTAAATGATAACTGATGGAACATTGATAATTGCAATTCCATTCGAATTTGATAAAGTTGGTACTTCGTACAAATCTCGTTTCTTTTTAACAAATTCACAAAGTTCCTAAAATTACTTCTCAAGATTATGTCATACAGAGAAAACATAGAAAACATAATTTTTTTACATCTCTAGTTTGAGAATACCATTTGTATTAGCCTCGGAGGATTCAAAGTCATTTCCCTTGGAACAAATTTGTTTACTAAAGCCTCCGTTCATTAAAAAATGTAGATTATTATCATCATCATTTTCTAAATCAAATTCCAGTTCATTTGTAGCTTCGGTTCATGAAAAAGGATTTGATTTGAGATTATGAAACTTCGACATCTTATCATCTTCGATATTGGGGGAGTTCTCCTCCTTCGAAGAAGCTTATCCATTTGAAATATTAAAAAATTTGTTTACTAAAGCATCCATTCATTAAAAAATATAGATTATTATCATCATCATTTTTTGAATCAAATTTCACTTCATTTGTAGCTTCGGTGTTGGCAGCTCAAAAACTATGTTTTTTTTCATAGAACAACATATTAGCATGATTATTATCATTTCTATCTAGAAGCACTTCGACCTTGACTTTATGATGAAAAATTCGAAGGTATCCAATATAGAGTTGCTAGACGTAAAATAAAATCCAAAGGTGTGCAAAGTCGAAACAAATATTAAATGTGATGACAATAGGAGAGACAAAAGAAATAGTTCTATTCTTTAACAATAAAAACTGGTATTACAATGTCTTCTTCTCACAGAGGGTTTTACAAAATAGTGACTGCTGAAAGACACAACTAATTGTTCACTATTTTAGAAAGCAATTGGAACACAAAAAACTGGAGATAAAAAATGGAACAGTGAAAATAGAAGTAGCTAATAGAATAGATGCAAAGCCAAGGGTAGTTAAGATAGTCACAAAAACAAAACTATATGAAATAAATTAAAGTTCAAGCTATTTTGTGCTCATTGGTATCCTCCAAAAAATTATTGCATGTTGTGCATATTATGGAGGCAAGAAAATACAAGCGCCTCAATTAAAATTTAGTCAGAATTAATCTTTAAACAATTGCTTCTAGAATACAAGAAACCTAACAAGTCATTAGTTTAATTGATTGACTAAAAGCAACACTGGGAGCAGTCAAAACAGAAGTAGCAAATAGAACAGATGAAAAAGCAAGGGTAGTTTATAGGTTATGTGCTTATAGCTTAGTGAGAATAGTGCTTGTTACACTATAGTCTAGAGATTTATAGCAAATTAGAGTAGCTATCTAAATAGTCACATTAGTCTTATTGCTATGGACCTATGGTGGTGGTAGTCTTAGTCCCATGCCCTAAGTTATTATTATAGGATCTTAGAGATTTCATATAGTATAAATCAAGATTGTTCTATGTCATCTATTATTCACATTATCCTGCACAAGTTACTATTTCTCAACTTTTGATATTGCTCTTATTATTTAGTCAATTGATACCTTTGGATAGTTAATTTGTTGTTTTTTCTTGATGTTTTAGCAAATTTAGGTGCCACTTGCTACATTGAATGAAATATATGAATTTGGAATGATGGAATGTAGTGACATGAAACTCTCAAAGACGCTACAACAACTAATAGCAGAAGAAGACACCGCTAATATCAAAATAGACTGTAGAAACAAAGCAACGAAGAAAACAAGTGTTGGATACTTTGCATGTAGACCTTGTAAGAAGTGTTTTAGCTGCAGCTTCAAATGGTGCAAATGTTGTTGTTGTATGCAGTACATTTGTTAATATGCAAAAAAATAATAAGCAGTTGTCAAAGATCAACACGAAGGAAAGCAAAGAAAAAAAAATAGTCAATACTTTAAATATAGATGTCGTACTAGGTCGTATAGATACGACTTCAAATGATCCAAATTTCATTGTTGTATATACCATCATTGTTAATGTCCATAGAACAATGTCTGGTTGTTAGCAATCATCATAGAATACATTTATTTGTCATTGAAATGAATATTTTGTCTTATCACAAAAAGTGGTGTAACCACCAAATTTTCAAAATATAATGATAGAATTAGTCCATATTATGTTGACCTATCTTGTCCAACATTTGCTACATTGACTTGCAAGTACATGCTTTGGTGCGATAAAGTTGAGACTTGCATAAGGAATGAATTCTTTGTAATAAGTAAGTCGATTCTCATGTTCGGCTATTTGTATGAAGCATATTGTTGCCTTCAAGATGCTATTATCATACAATGCATATCTAATTGTACATACATATTCATAATTATAACTATGTTGCTTACAACTAGCAAGATTAGCTTTACTAGTCAAGACACATGGGAATCTGTATCTCATGCTTTCTATTGTGTAGAAAAGTCAATTATTTCTAGAATACATAGCTTGTATGTGAGATTCATGTTTTCAGAGACAATAATCAACATTGCATCTTCTTTGTTTTGCAGTGATACTTTTGAAATACAGAGATATGCAAAATAGGAACTAGTTACTTGCAACTATGCTTCTCTTATTTTACTGTTTTGAAATCAAAGATACAATATAATAGTAAAATTAGTATTTTGTGCTAGTAAACATTATCATAGAGATATATTAAATAAAGAAAAAAATATTATGGAAGCTCTTCTCATCTTTGAGGAAAAAAAATCTAAGATACATAGTACTTAGTAAACAAATCACCATACGAATCTGAAAAATAAATACATAGAAAAAAATGGTTGAAATCATAGACATTGAAAACTACCATCCATAAAAAAAACATCACATAGATACTAATATTGATATCGTTTTAATGAACCATAGTCTCTTTAGACTACAACAATTTGCATATACTCCTGGAGATTGTTTGTTCAATGCATTTGAAGTGCTTCTGCACTTTCGTTACTCATCTATTGAATTGCGCAATGGAATAATAGACCATTTTCTCAATTGTCTACAGCGAAATGACACAGAGGCAAAAGAGTCATACCAATATGAACTAGATCCTGTCATGTTATATCAACTTCATGGAATTCACGATGTTGACGCATACCTTTGTAGAATGCATTTTTCTGCATCTAATAACAATTTCCAATCTGAAAGAGGCCTATGGGGAGACAAATTTTGCATATGGTGGCTATCAAGGTGGTTGAACATACCAATTGGAGTCTGGTCGCTAACAATGAAAACAAGGTATTTGTTCTTCAACCACCATCTAGATACAATTCCACTAAAAAATTTGTTTCATGATATAGATCCCATTAGTGGACATTTTGAACCCCTATTATACAAAAGATTATGTAGATGCAAATTTGTACCAAATTATTCCTTGTCACCTCTTTGCAAATATCTTGAAAACCATTATGAATCCATTGTTCATGAAATGCAAATTCATGGATTGCATATAGCAAAAAAAACTATGTCGAAATGTGCTAATAACATGTTTACTGCAATTTTTCATTTAATAGCACCTGAATTTGATGAACAATCTCTCAGACTCTACATTGTCCAGTCTTTTTGCAATGCACTAATGGCTAGAAGCAACAATGCATTGAATTGTATAGAAAAACACTTAACAAATGAAACTATACAAAGTCAAACAATGGTTGCAAGCTGGCAACAATACCTAATTAATATGGCAATTCCATATGAAAAAGGAGGAGTTGAGGGAACATCATTTTGCTTCCAATGGAAATCGATCATATTTAATGTAAACATACAAATATGGTCATTTACCAGTAAAACCATTGTAAATTACTACCAATCAAAAAAATTTTTCAACCACACGTACAACATATTGTCATTTGAAACAAGTACATCACATATTCACTATGAACCATTACTATCAAATAAAAATACAAATTGGTGCAATTTGCAACATAGAATAGTACAAATGCACGAAAACACCAACAATAGAATAAACTTACGCAAATTGAAACAAATGATACATGCAAATGACCCAAATAAAATTGGACAAAATAGAAATAAAACAACAGATAAAAATTTCTCATCACGAAAAAGAACTCCCATAGAAATTTACAAACGATAAATCGAAGACACACCAAAAACCAAATCTGCAATACGTAAGATATTGCAATTTCAAAAGAACATCTCAAGCATTGGACTTGAATTAGAAAACATGTACATAAAAATATCTAGAAAATAGAAGACATTGCATTCAAATATGATTTGTGGATCTTGCAAAACAGCACTTGCAAATGAAAAGTTGCCTCACTTTGCAACACCTAAACAAATAAGACGTAACAAGCCATTGCAAACTGTAACAAGACTTTCAGAACTTGAGGAAAGACTTGTTGCATTGAGAATTCCCTTTGCACAAATAAGACAATGTGGGAAAAAGCAATCACAAATGGGCTTAACTGGTTCAATAATCAATGTACCTGTTCAGATGGACATTGTCCAAAAAGCATTGCCACAATCCATAAACAATACAATCACAATTGCTATTGCATTGAAACGGTGACTAGAATACAAGAATGCATATCAAACAGGAAAAGTGCGTGTGCATATTGTCATGAAAGAACTTAAAGAACTATGTTCTCGAAATTTGTATAAAACTGAAAAAATTTCCATTAATAACAATTGGAATCATATACTTGAATTGGACAATAAATGTAGTAAATACGATGATGGATACATTGATAGCAAAAGTGAAACTGATAGCATTTCAGAAAGTGAAAGGCCAACTGAAACCTTGGTACATGGATTCATAGCTTCACAACGAATTCATGATTTACAAGACAAGCTTATTGAAATAGCACCAGTTGAGGGACAACGACCACTTGGGATATTCAAAGACAAACATGCAGAAGAAATGAGTTTCCCAACACTATTCTTTATAAATCCACGTGATGATGATATACTACAAATATTTCGTTACCAAGAAATAGTAAAATGGGAACTAATGCATTACAGTGGTCACTTTTCCCATCACATCACAAATTTTTTCTTCAAGACAATGCGAATACTCATTGAAAAGGTCATGTCATGCATCTCAGTACGAATAAGAAAAGGAAATTACAAGGAAGAAAGTTGTTAGCAAAAGATGTTAAGTACAAGCCCAACTTAGAAAAGTCACTAAAAATTCATATTGGATACATAGATTTCAAACACATAAGAATTTCTCCTGATTACCATGAAAAAATGCAGAAACATATATTTGCAGTGATACGACAATTAGGTCCTCCAACTTTCTTTGTTACATTTACAAGTGCAGAGCATCTTTGGACACCACTAGTACAAACTCTTACTAAATTACATAGCAATAGAAATAAAGAGAAATACATTGAAACAATTGAGGAATGCAACATTTATTATCTTGTTAGGAAGGACCCAGTAACATGTACACGTTACTATAGACATAAGACAAATGCATTGAAGCAATTGATCTGTCAAGATAACACATTCTTTGGAAAAATATTAGATTAATACTTTGTAACTGAGTTCCAAAATAGAGGTAGTGCACATGAACATGCTCTTATATGGATAGAAAATGCTCCAGTATATGGAATTAATACTAACTTAGAAATTGAAAACTTCTTGGATAACTATATAACTTGTAGCACAAATCACCTTGATCCAGAACTCGCAAAGATACATGAACATCATCATACCAAAAACTGTAAAAAATGAAAAGCATCCCAGTGTAGATACAAATTTCCAATGCCACTAATGAAAAGAACAAGGATTCTTGAACCAATTACTTCGGTACATGGCTCAATAAATGAAATTTTTTTGTCCTTGCAAAGCACCTTAGAGCAAAAACACTATGACAAATCAACCAGTCATGAAGATTTCTTAGATGAATTCCAGTTAACAAAAACTGATTACATTGAATTATTACAAAGTACATTAACACAACCAATGGTATTCTTGCAACGAAAACCATCGGAAATATGGAATAATAGCTTTGCATACAATATGCCACACCTATGGAATGCAAATACAGATGCTCAATATGTTCTAAATGCATATGCTGCAACTTCATATTGCACTTCATATATGAACAAAGTTGACAGATGTATGACAAATGCATTCAAAATGATATGAAAAGAACATGAAAAGAGAAAAATTGATGCTATTCAAATGATACGGTCTCTAGGCAATGCTTTGCTTAACCTTCAACAAATTTCAGCTCAACAAGCAGTCCACATAGCTCTATCAATACCATTGAATCATAGTTCAAGAGAATGCAACTTTATAAACACAACACCAATAGACTAACACACATCTATACTTAAACCAACTACTCTTCTAAAACAAATTCCTGACAACTCTGAAGATGTTATGTGCAGTTCTATAATTGATTACTATATCAATAGGCCTAATTCTCTTAAGCATATATGTCTAGCTGAATTTGTATCAAAGTATAGTAAAGATGGAAAACCAATATCAAAAAGAAAAAAGGAAAAAGTAATTCGATTCATTAAATAAAAAAAACACATTGACTATGAAAACTATCACAGAGAAAAACTTTTGCTATATTTTCCATTCGAAAACAATGAAAATGCACTAAAGCAAGACTTCTCTACATGGAAAAGTGCATATATGTTGCATAGGAACACAATAAAGAACAATGAAACTAAGTACACATATAACATGAACAAGAAATGGGGTGATTTGGAAGAAGCAATTCAAAAAATTGATAGCAGCACTGCAACTTCTAATCATACAATAAAAAAATCTGGAATATCTGATGATGTTACTGAGAAGTATGACTTGGCTAAAGATTTTCAATTTCCCCAATGCAATGAGAAAAAAAGACATCTTAACATTGGTTTTAAATTTACAGAACATCCATTTATGCTTAACAATGAAGAATACTACAATGTTAGGAGAATGCTTAGTAAAGAACAACAAGCAATACTCAAAGACATTGCAATGAAAAAATGAAAGAACATAGACAAACCATTCTACTTATTTTTGACTGGAGGAGCTGGTACTGGAAAAACATTCACAGCAAAAGAAATATTCCAAATGCTCATGCGCATCTACAATGAACATTACAATACAGATCCTTTGAAACCAAGAGATTTGATATTAGCATACACAGGTAAAGCTGCATATAATGCAGGTGGAGTTACAATTCATTCTGCATTGCTAATGCCTTTCAACAAATCTAGTTTTATTCCACTTAGCAACGATGTATTAGACAACTTAACGCAACTGTACGAATAATTAAGGGTTTTTCTCATTGATGAAGTATCTCTAATTGGAAGTTTTTTTCTATATCAAATTGATGATCGACTAAGAAACATTAAGCACAATCAAACAAAATACTTTGGAAACATTGATATCATATTTTGTGGCGACTTGTACCAAGCACAACCTATACAAGATTCACTAATATTTGAACAACCTACAATAAGAAAGCAACCAATAACATATGACTTTTGGAAAGAACATGTAAAGTACTATGAATTGCACATTGCAATGCGTCAAACAAATGAAAAATTCATTAGTATTTTGAATAGGATGTGTTTAAATAATCAAACAAAAGATGATTTGAATTACCTAAATAGAAATTGTATTCGAAATGCACCTAATGATCCTACTTTCCCCTATCTATTTTTTAGGAATAAAGATGTAGCATTACATAACAAGAAAATGTTGTCTATTGTTCCTGGTGATGAAATCGTAATTAATGCAATTGATTACGAAGAAGAAAACCATGGACACATACCATCTCATGCACAAACAGCAACATTGCCTTCACAAATTGTCCTAAAACTTAACATGCTAGTTGAAATATATGCAGGAAACTATGACTTACAAGATGGTCTAGTCAATGGTGCAGATGGTATCATTAATGCATATGTAAAATTAGAAAACTTTGATGTAATATGGATCAAATTATATGATGAACGTGTTGGCCGTCAACAAGCACATAAATTTTCTTTTCTATATAGAAAAGAAATTTCTAGTGATTGGACTCCCATACTGCGCACAACAAAGCCAATTTCTATATTAGCAAAAACAGGCAACTTGAAAATAAGTAAACAATTCCCAATCCAACTAGCATGTGCACGTACAATACACAGATCACAAGGCTTGACACTAGAAAATCTTGCATTTGATCCTTCAGGATTACAATGCCATGGATTAGTATATACAGCTCTTTCTTGTGTGAGAAACATAGAATCATTGTATTTGCTTAGTCCACTTAAGAAACAAAACTGCCGAATTCAACACAAAATTTCTGTTGAAGTGGAACGTTTACATAGAAATGCAAAGTGGCAACTAGACTACAACTATTCCTTATTAGAAACAAAAACATATATTTCAATTCTTTCTCTAAACAGTCACAGTTTACAAATACATATTGATGATTTGTTAAATGACTATGATCTAATGCAAGATGACATCCTATGTTTACAAGAAAAACATTTGACTAATTCAATGCTTATAAAAAGACTTGAAACATTCAATTGCATATCAAATCATAGTAAACATGGTTTGCTAATTTGTATTAAAAAGCATATAAAGATCTTGAACCATATTCATTTTGAAGAAAAAAACATTGAAGATACACTAGCAAATCTGCTTCTTCATGACATGGATATTATAGTTGTGAATGTCTATGTTGCACCATATGCAACATTGAACAATACATTGGATCTTCTTTCAAAAGCATTATGCAAAATACATTCAAATCAAACAATAGCGATTGTCGGTGATTTCAACATCAATATGCTTGAAAGCAACAACAAAACAAACAAACTAAGATCGTATATGCACAATTACAATCTTCATTTTCTTTTAGAGACAAATAACAGTCAACAATTATCAATCATTGATCACATATGGTCAAACATAACTTGTAGCTATAAGACTTTCAGGTTAGATACATATTGGAGCGACCATGATACTATTTGTCTCATCATTGAAGACAAAAATGAAACACAAACACAGTGCAAATGAAAGTATTCTAATGCTTTTTTCTAGTCAATAGTATCATAGCCTCTTAACTACTATGACTTTGACTTCTAATTGTATGTCTTTCAGATTACTATAGCTTTCTACAATGAGTCAAATAGGCAAAGAAAAGTCACAAAAAGAAATAAACACATCCAGGTTTTCTTACTACACTAAACTTACTTACCCTTCAATGCATATGTATAGATATATCTCTATGTTTAACTGTTTATTTATTTCTACAAAACTATTCTGTTAGGTCCCTATATCACTAGTATAGTCCCTTATTATGGTTAGTTTAACCCCCTTATTGTTATTATTGAACCCTTGTAACCCCCATTTTGTTATTATTGTGCCCTTAAATTATTATTGTTAGGTCGGCTAGGATTACATTGTGGCCCACTATGATTACATTATGGCCCCATGGACTCCTATATATAGAAAGGAGGTTTTGTAAATTGTATCATCCAAGAATTGTTCATTTATGTAATGTGTTGGAGGTTGCCCCCTCGAAGTGGCTTATTTATAAGGCGTTCATATCTCTTTTCTTCTATTTTTGGAGCTGGTTACACAACATTTGGTATCAGAGCTTTGGATTCTAGGGTTTCGCTGCTCCAAACAGGTCATCGTGGAATTTTCGCTATAATTTTTTTTCTACAAAGCTTCAAAATCTGAAATTTTTAGGGTGCGAAGCTGAAATCTTGAGGAATTTTGTATAAAAATTTCAGAGCTTGGTTCGCAATATTTTCGGAGATATGATCTGTGGAAGTTAGGTATTTTTTCAGGCTCCTAAACAGGTCATCGTGGAATTTGCGCTATAAAACAATTTCTACGAAGGTTCAGAATCTGAAATTCATATGGTGCAAAGCTGAAATCCTGAAGAAAGTCATCAAAAAATTTCAGGGCTTGGTTCGCAATATTTTTGGAGATATAATCTGTGGAAGGTAGTGCTTTTTCAGGCTCCTGAATTTCATCTCAAAGAGGTGATCGTGGGAAAAGTTCAATAACTCTCTCTCTGGGCATCGGATTGGAGTGCCGTAAAAAGTGGTTGCAAGTACACGGACTGCAGTTTCTTGGCTATCAATTTTAGAGACGAAGGACAAAAAATTGACACGTGGCAATCTGTACAAGTTCGCTCTACTGAACCAGTCCAAAGTTGGGTCATTGTGGGAGATTGGAAATAACTTTGTCTTGAAGAATCCAAATCAGATCATATCTGTGGCATTTGAAAGACAGTTCAGAAGGCTACTACAGCAGTGAATTTAAGATATTGAAGATTCTCAATTACAGATATAATTCAATTTCAATACAGAGCTCCTAAAAAGCAAGTAAAAGGTGTGTATTTTTTTTTCCAATTGCATAAGTCTTGTTTGAAGAATCAAGTTGAATTGATTCCAAGGGAATATTGTAGAATAAATATCAGTATTGGATTCTAATATGGCCCCTAAAAAGAATTCAACTCCCATTAAGCCTTTATAAGGCTCTACTATGACTCATGAAGACGAAGAATGGCAACATGACATATCAAAATTACAAGAGCAAGTGCAACAAATTTCGCTCTCGCAAAGAACAACAAAAAATGAAATGGAAGTTTTGAAGAAAGGCATGGAAACTGAGATGGATGGTTTGAAGAAAGGCGTGGAAGCTAAGATGAATGGTTTGGAATCTAAGATGGATGGCATGGAAGTGGGCATGGAAGCTAAGATTGATGACATGGAAGCTAAGATCGATGAAAACATGAAAGACAACATGGAAAACATGAAGAATGATCTAAAAGCATACATGGAAGGCTTGATGACAAACTTAAAACAAGAAACGATTCCTAATGGCGGAAATATAGTAGAAGAACCTCATGATGAGAACAAAATAAATGTTAATCGTGATTTCATAACCTCTAATGTTGGCGGGAAGAACCACCATATTCCACAAATGGATATGAGGAAGTTTGATGGAAAGGATCCTGTAACATGGATACTACAGATGGAGCAATATTTTGATCTCCATAACGTACAAAACACACAAAAGGTACGCATTGCAACTTTACATTTAGAACAAAATACGTTTGTATGGTATCAATGGCTTTTCTCCCATAAAAAAATTGTCACTTGGTCAATTTTTACGGAGGAAATGATAGCACATTATGAGGATACAAAGAGCAACACCTTCTTTAGCCAATTGATAAATCTCAAACAAAAGGGTTTAGTGGGGGAGCACATTGAGGACTTCAAAAATTGAATATAAGGGTAACTGATATTCCAGAGGAACACAGGATTGATCTCTTCATAGGCACTTTAAAGGATAACATCCAACATGAAGTTCGCGTTTTGGAACCTGATTCATTGGAGAAGGCATTCGGGTTGGCAAGAAAAATTGAATGTAAAATTATGGCGACAAGGAAGCCTACCACTCAATTCTATAAAGAAGGAAGTGTTGCTACACCTAGATTTCCACAACCTACAAGGTTGACACTACAACAATTGGAAGAAAAAAGAGAAAAAGGGCTTTGCTACAGTTGTGATAGAAAATACACTAAAGGTCATAAGTGTGCTGAGAAGAAATTATTTTACATAGATTGTGAAGAGGAAGAAGAAAATGAACAAGAAGAGGATATACACCGGGAACCAACCCTAGAAGAGGAAGAAATGAATCCGACCATATCATGTAATGCACTGGCAGGAATTACCACTTCTCAAACTCTCAAGATAGCAGGACAAATCAAGAAAAAAAAGGTAATAGTGTTGATTGATTCAGGTAGCACCCATAATTTTATTCATTGTAAGGTAGCCAAGGAATTAAATTGTTTCCTATACCCAGCACCAGAATGTCAAGTGATGGTTGCAAATGGAGAACTATAAATTGCTCTAGAAAATGCCATAATATCAAGCTAACCATGGGGGAATATGTATTGACTAGTCCAATGCTTTCCATTCCTATGGGAGGTGCTGATGTTGTACTAGGAGTACAATGGTTACAATCTTTGGGACGGTAG
Organism: Pinus albicaulis; assembly: GCA_034641835.2. NCBI lineage: Eukaryota > Viridiplantae > Streptophyta > Pinopsida > Pinales > Pinaceae > Pinus > Pinus albicaulis. The sequence continues at coordinate 231,073 of JAXQQM020087633.1, forward strand.
CTTTTAATTTTCAAGAACTTTTCTTGAAATTTTTTTCAGAAGGAAAAGAAGTCGAATTGCGAGGTATTGAAGGGAAGCCGGGAAGGATAATAAGCTCTAATGTCATGACAAAGCTTCTAAAGAAACAACAATGAGGCGTAATTGCACAATTATGCTCACTAGAAGTTCCGACATCAAAATCATCTATTTCTGCAGATCTCCAACAAGTCTTGGACAATCATTCCAAGGTGTTTGAAACTCCCGAAGGACTCCCACCTATTCGTGATCATGATCATGCTATTCATTTGATTCCAGGAAGTGTTCCTCCAAACATCAGGCCTTATAGATATCCTTACTTCCAAAGAGCGAAATTGAACGTATGATTGCAGAAATGTTAGAGGCGGGTATAATTCAACCTAGTCAAAGTTCTTTCTCTGCTCCTGTAGTATTGGTACACAAGAAGGATGGATCATGGCGAATGTGTCCGAATTATAGGGAGCTCAATAAGCTCACCATTAAAAACAAATTTCCCATTCCTGTGATTGATGAATTATTGGATGAATTACATGGAGCAATTTATTTTACCAAGTTGGATCTTTGTTCAGGATATCATCAAATTAGAATGAAGACTGAAGATATTCAAAAACAACATTTCGAACTCATGAGGGTCATTATGAATTTTTGGTCATGCCTTTTGGCCTTACCAATGCACCTTCTACATTTCAAGGGTTGATGAATTCCATTTTCAAACCCTTCCTTAGAAAATTTGTGCTAGTATTTTTTGATGATACACTAATCTACAACAGGTCTTGGAAGGATCATGTTGAACATGTTGACAGGGTGCTCAAACTATTGCAGGAGAAACAATTATATGCAAAAAAATCCAAATGTTTCTTTGGAGTATAAGAGGTGGAATATTTGGGTCACATTGTATCTCACGAGGGTGTTAAAGTAGACCCTAACAAAATTAAAGCCATTAAGGAATGGAAAGTCCCCACAACCATAAAGAAGTTGCGAGGATTTCTCGGGTTAACAGGGTATTATCGCAAGTTTGTTAAGAATTATGGGAGAATAACGGCACCTCTAACAACATTATTGAAGAAAGATGCATTTTCATGGACTCCTGAAGCAACTAAGGCCTTTGAACATCTTAAAGAGGCAATGTGCCTAGCACCGGTCTTAGCTACGCCGGACTTCACAAAAACCTTTATTGTGGAATGTGATGCCTCAGGAAATGGAATTGGTGCAGTTTTAATGCAGGAAGGAAGACCCATTGCTTTTGAAAGTCGTCCAATCAAAGGAAAGTATTTACCGAAACCTATTTATGAGAAGGAAATGTTAGCAATACTACATGCACTAAAGAAATGGCGAACTTACCTAATGGGAAGACACTTCAAGGTAAAAACTGATCATGATAGTCTTAAACACTTTTGGAACAAAGACTATCTTCAGAAGAGCAGCAAAAATGGGTCACAAAGATGTTGGGTTATGACTTTGAAATAATCTACAAAAAAGGAAAGCTTAATGTTGTTGCGGATGCACTCTCAAGAAAGAATGAAGAGGTGGAAGCATTGCTTTGTGCCATTTCTATTATCCAACCAGATTGGATAACCAAAGCAAGAGATGAATGGAAGAAGGACAAAGATGTATGGACACTCATTCAAAAAGTTGCAGCAAGATCCTAGTACATCTGATACATTTAGTTGGAAAAATGATTCCTTATGGTACAAAGATCGCTTATATCTTTGTAAGAATTCCCAACTAAAACAAAAGATTCTTTTGGAATTGCACACTTCTCCTTTAGGAGGACACTCGGGATTTTAAAAAACTTACCACAGGGTGAAGAAAGAATTTTTTTGGGATGGCCTTAAATCTGATATTCAAAAGTTTGTGGCGGAATGTTTGGTTTTCCAGCAGAATAAAGTGGAAACAATTAAGACCACGGGACTTCTACAACCTTTATCCATTCCAAGTCAACGTTAGGAGGAGATTTCAATGGATTTTATCACAGGTTTACCTAAGTCTGAAGGAAAGAGTGTCATCATGGTGGTAGTTGATAGACTTACCAAGTATGCACACTTTTGTGCATTATCTCATCCATTTAAAGCAAGTACAATTGCTACTACATTTATGGATAGAATTCAAAAACTACATGGAAGCCCAAGGGTTATTGTGAGCGACAGAGATCCCATTTTTACTGGAAATTTTTGGACAGAGTTATTTTCTTGTTTGGGTACTCAATTAGCTCATAGCTAATCTTATCATCCTCAATCTGATGGTCAAACTGAGATAGTAAATAAATGTTTGGAAGGATATCTTCGTTGTTTTGTATCTGATAAACAAACACAATGGGTCAAGTGATTACCTCTTGCTGAATGGTGGTATAACACTTCCTTCCATACTGCAGCAAAAATGACCCCATTTATGGCACTTTATGGATATCATCCACCATCCATCACATCATATTTAAGAGAAAATTCGAAGGTTCAAGCAGTGGAAGATCACATCGAGCATCAGCAAGAAGTTCTCCAAATCTTAAAGGATAACTTGAATTTGGCACAAAATCGAATGAAACAACAGGCAGATCAACATCGCAGCGAGAGAAGTTTTGATGTAGGAGATTGGGTATTTTTACGGCTACAACCATACAAACAAATGTCCCTCAAGCAAGCTAAGAAGGATAGTAAATTATCACCAAAGTACTATGGTCCTTACAAGGTGTTGCAAAAGATTGGTTCTATGGCATACAAATTGGAGCTTCCTGCTTCTTCGCGAGTACATCCAGTTTTCCATGTTTCATGCTTAAAAAAGGTTATAGGTGAAAATCTTCCAGTTCAAACAGTATTGCCAGAACTTGATGGGGAAGGGAAAATCATATTGGAACCTGAAGCAGTCATGGAAAAAAGAACTCGACAACTACGGAATTGATCAATTTCAGAGTATCTCATCAAGTGGAAGAACTTACCCACTGAAGATTCTACATGGGAGGATGAGAATTTTATACAGAAGCACCCAGAGCTACTCAAGTGTTGAGGACAACACTTTTTTGAAGGAGAGGGGCATGTTAGGTCCCTATATCACTAGTATAGTCCTTTATTATTGTTAGTTTAACCCCCTTATTGTTATTATTGAACCCTTGTAACCCCCATTTTGTTATTATTGTGCCCTTAAATTATTATTGTTAGGTCGGCTAGGATTACATTGTGGCCCACTAGGATTACATTATGGCCCCATGGACTCCTATATATAGAAAGGAGGTTTTTTAAATTGTATCATCCAAGAATCGTTCATTTATGTAATGTATTGGAGGTTGCCCCCTCGAAGTGGCTTATTTCTAAAGCGTTCATATCTCTTTTCTTCTATTTTTGGAGCTGGTTACACAACATATTCCCAGACCTATTCTTATATTACTAGTGCTGACTTCTATAGCATTGTTCTTCATATAGAATTATACTATGCATCAATAATTTATTTCTCAAGCATCACAAAATTCATTTTAATTCTTGAATTTGTCTTCCAACACATTGTAATATTTTCATGTACAAGTGAGACACGCCCATTGCAAATTGAAAACTATATATAATCACTTTGGAGTTATCTAACAATAAACACCAAAGAATACTGAATCTTATTCTCTACAGTATTTTAGCACTACAACACAATTTGTTTCCCTTTTCATCATCTCAATAATGTTCCATGCTTAAACTTGGCAATCATCGCCAATTTCTTATTTACATCAGAACTGTTACATGCATAATTCTATGAATCCCAGTCTTCTTGTTCTTTTTTTCTTGTCAACCTTTAATTCCTTTTCCTCACCCTTCTATAGAAACTTGTCAGACTTCCTGTTCACTTTACATTTGAACCCTTCTTAAATAAGATCTTCTCCAATTTCCCATGTTGCTTATTGTTAACCTCTAAATTGCAATAAATATAATATCAAATACAAATTAAATTGCTTCCAAAATTATAACTCCATTGCAGTTACATGAAACTAAATTATTTCATAATCCATATGGATCTTAATCCACATTGTGCAATTTGAACAAAATGTGTCCAATTTCATCATTATTTCTGTTAATATCCCTATTATCTTTGAAATTTTATCTATACATTTTTTTTTTGTTTCTTTTGTCCTATGGTGTTTCTATGTTATTTTTTGTTGAGTAGTACAACAAACTCAAATGATATATATCTTGATGAACATATTTATTCTGTAAACTGCCAACTACCCATAATAAGTAACAACATTGGAAAGTGAGCTTGATCAAGAAACACATCCAGACTTGCTTATTACGCCCAACTTACTCAGTCTTTGATGCATATGTAAATGTTTTCATGCCAATCAGCAGTACCTGAACTTTCATACATCTGTACTAGATGCGTTTACACGTTTCTATAGTACTGGAAGTGAGTCATTTTTTCTATCAGCCAATTTTTTTTTTAATATTTGCAACTCATATCAGTATATATCTCTATTGCACCAATAGAATTTTCTGAATTTAATATTGTATAGTTTATAAGTATTGAATTTTTTTATTTATAAGTAAGGCTAATTCTATTAACGAAAAGAAACATATGGTACAATCAGGCTTGCAAGCAAGCGAGAGCAGAGAAGCATGCGAGTTGTAGGTGATAGACTATCAACCTCGCTTTTGAACAACAACTACAGAATGGGCAGAGATAACATGAGGAATAGAAAAGCAAGTGCTGGGCAGCGTTGTCTACCCAGTGTGGGAAGATATTGCCACATGACATTTTTTCCCTTTTTTCTGATTTACTTTGACCCAGCCGGTGGAGCTTGGCTAGGCCATGACTAGCTGTAGACTATCCGGCACTGGGGGCGGAATATATTTATCCGAGTCTGAGGATGAAGACACATGGGATAATTTCTGAGAAATCGTAGGATCAGAGGGGTCTGCAGCACTGGCTGGGGGAGCATTCATCGGAGTCTCAAGATTCTCCTCATCTGCTTCAATTTGCTCCTCATCTGAGCTGGAGGAGTCAGTATTAACCATGGGGGGAGGTACACAGGAGTTCCATCTCTTGGGTTTGGATTTGCGATTCGAAGACTTCTTTTTGCTGAGAAGCTGGGTGCATGCATTCTGTAAGTGTCCTGTTTGATGACAGTGGTGGCACCAGAATGCTGTATTTTCGTAATCCAAGGTTTGGGTCCAATGGAAGTCCCCAAACATGAGGTTGATCTGATCCGGAAATCATTTGCTTATATCTATTTCTGCACATAATCTGCCATAGGTGTAGATTCCTTTCTCCCTTATCAAGTTATTTGTAGCAAGATAACGTCCCAAGGTATCTCCAATGGCTAAGAAAACAGAGAAATGCCATAGATGCGTTGGAAGGTTTGGAAGCCTGACCCAGATAGGAAGCTTGGTGATGATAGCTGTGGAGGGGTCAAAATCTGGAAACCATGGGGTGAGGAAGAGCCCAGCTAAACCCCAGAACCAAGGGCCTCTTGTTAAGGCTTTCTGGTAATCTTCATTTGAATCAAATGCCACAATGAAAAAAAATTTCGAGCATAAGTAGATCTGACTTTTATGGGTCCAGTTGGTGTGGATCCATTGGTATAAATCCACTGTGTGAGGCCACAGACCATTAAATCTGCATATGATTATGGTTTCTGCAAATTTCTGGTGAAGATCGGCAACCACAGGATGAAGGAGTTCGACAGAGGGAACTTCCTCAAGTTTATCAACTAGGAATGGCTTGGGAGCCATGGCCGGTTGAGCTGCCCTCGAAGAGGGCTGTGGTTGGGCCGTGTCTTTATGGAATGCATCTTTATAAGAGAATGTGTGGGGCAGAGGAAGTCTGCCCAAAGGACCCTCCTCATAGACGAAAGGTAAGAACAATAGTAGCATCCCTTTGAATACTGTAAAAGGAAAGGGGGAGAGATTCCTCTAATTGCTTACCTTTAAACAGTAACCTCTGGTAAGAGGTGGGGATCCCCAGCCAGAGTTCAAGCTTGTACAAAAGATCCTGCACAAGGTCTGTATCATGCACCCACTGTAGCAGCATATTTCCAGAGAGGAGAATGATTTGGATCTGAAATGCTGTTTCTCCTTCTGGCAGTACTGGCTGGTCCAAGAAGCAGATTTACTTCTGACAAGCAGTAGAGGATGGGTCTGAAGACTCATATGCATGGATCCTAGGTATTGAAGCGTCCCTTGGTTGGCAGCTATCCCGTGTTTTGCTGCGGATGAAGTTATTCAGGGACGCAGCAGTGGTCGAGGCCGCCAAGATACCTGATTCGATGTCTTTGAGTCGTCCTTCATTGGAGACTACTTTTATGCTAAATCGCCTGTAGAGGGAGCCAATGGCAGGATTGTTTGTCCCGGCCTCAAGATATGCACCGATCCAAGAGATATTAAACCCTCGATCTGCAACTTGGGCAAACCTTGTTGCCGGATGGAGGATCCGTAGCTGCGCATGGTGTATTATTGGAGAGGTAAGGTCACGGAAGCCTGCAGCATTGAATCCCACAGCGAATGCGTACCCTGCCATGGTGACGGCGGTGACATCACCCCACAGGGCCAAGGGAGCAAACACGTCGGCTGAAGCCCTTAGGTTTTTGCAGAGCGAGATCTTTTTTCTCTCCTCAATCCATTTATAAGTATTCCATTATCCAAGTTTTAAAATGCAATTAATATTTTTGTCAATAACTAATATTCAGTTTCCAGTATAATATACAATAACCTTATACTTTTATTTTTATTCTTAGTTATTAAAATTTACCAAACACTTCGTGGTTGCATTCAAGCGCACCATTCAGTGACATTGCATCTTTTTCATCTCACAGTTTTGGACAAGAAGTTAGAATAGACAAAGAACAACAAATATCAAGTGCAACTGAATCATACAAGTAAGTAAACTTGAAACAAATTCCTATACGTACCATTGACATAGCATTCATATTTATCACCAATATATTTTACTTCTAATTTTTTCTTTTGCCACATCAACATCATCAATACACAGAACGAAAGCAACATATTTAACTACAGTTACCATTGAAGAACTAAACATTTGCAAAACTGGAAGAATTTTCAATGGAGATGTTATGGTTATCTATAACACATATCTTGATAAATTCCACAAAGCACGAAAAATACTACGTGAAGATTTGATAGATGCCGAAGGAATCATGATAATCACATTGTCCATACCAACTGAGCTTATTGAACAACATCGCAAAAAAATATCACCAGGAAAAGAAATATCTATTACAAATTTTAAAGTTCTTCCCAAAACAAATTATGACCGTGGTGATTGTGATTGGATTCTGCTGCTAACTGAACTAAGCACCGTACAGAACATACCAACAATTTGCAAAGAACACAAATTCATTCTAGATACAACAATAAAACAACTTACAACAAATACAGAAACATATCCAATTGGAATGATTGCAGCAGTTGTCATAGCTGCACGGAAAGTTGTTTTCCTATATAATTTTCAAATTAAAGATGGAAATTTCGATGAAAATAGAGCAACGGTAACATAGATTACTTTGCAATGTTTTTATATTGCTATTTCCATCCTACATTTCAATTCAGTTTAAAAAAAAAAAAAAAAAACTTTCTGTGTTCTTTTGTAGTTGTAGTTATTTGAAACATTTGCACCGCTCTATGATGAAAGTGAGAAAGAATTGCAAAAAGGCCATCTTCCAATTATGATATTCAAAAACATAACAAACAAGAAATAACTGAAGGACAAAACACTTCGAACAACACAAGCTACATTCATCACAAAATTGAATGCAGAAGCAGCAGAAGAACTCAGAAAATTGAACCCTCCAACATTCTCTGTAAGTACAAATGAAACAATACCTCTACTATTCAATATGCAATTGTTTCTCCATTTGTTTCTATTTTGACATATACTACTTGTGCTCATCTATGAACAGATAAAAGGAACATTTACAATTGCAAGCATTTACTCTACTCCATTTGAACCAGTTTGTGTTGAATGCAATTCACCAATACTAGCCTCTACAATGATAGAGGAGAATACAGTTGATTGCCTAAAGTGCAATAAAAATTCGTCCCTTTCCTATTCATAGTGTCTTAATTGCATAATCAAGTCCAAAAACACCAATTTGCAATGTTGCATCCGAAGCAAATTCCTCTTGAAACAGTTACTTCCCAACCTAGCACATATGTATTTTCAAGACTATGTTAAAAGGAAACAAGCAACAATGTATATGCTACGCGATTTCAAAATCAATGGTACATTTACAATCAATGAAGACAACGAGATCCAATCTATTGACAACAACGGAAGCCCTACCAAGGTTAGGTATAATTATAATTACTCTTCATATTTCAACAAAAAATCAGATATATGCAATTTAAATTATGCTATCCAAAATAGCAAGATTTGTACTAATTTTTCCCTTTTCTTTGCAGCACCAGCACTTCTTCAAACATTGGCTACAATAGAATCACATAGTAATCCAGAAATCAGTGCAAATTTCTTCTCAATTTTTGTACAAGATTTTACTGCTCAAATCTGCCTTTCTCAAAGTGCAGTATGTCTCCAACATTTTTCCAGAACAAGAATGTTTTGATAGAACAATTACAAACAAAAATCACTAGTTATATTTATAGTGTTTCTTCTACCTATTCACAAATACTTTCAGACTTAATATATGTATATTTAAGAAATAAAGCTTTTTCATTTGATGTTTACAAATGTTTTCAGATTTCATACATATATGTTCAATGAATAGAACCTGTGTTTACAATATGACATTATATATATAAATGTTATAAATCTACTTAAAAATTTCCTGAAAAAAATATTTGTGCAGACATGATCCCTGGGCTACTTCCAGTCTTCTGTCTTGTTGTTTATTGGTTTTTCAAAAATCGTAATTGACATCTACAAACGAAAAATCGTAAAAGAGGAAGAGGCACTAATATTATTTGTCCATACGATGTGCACTACAAGTAGCCGCCTCTGCAAACGAAGCAACGACATTAATTTTTCATAAATTGCTATGTATCAACTTTGAACATCATCTCTTAATTTGGGCATTATTGTTCTGGTAACAGAAATAGTAAATCGCCATTTCTAAGTTTATTCTTCCTTAGCTTATAAGTTCATATATATATATATATATATATATTCAGATTCTTATATTCAGTATTAATAGTAATGCACCAAATTCTATGTCTAAAAACTGTACTAAGAATAAAGTTAGTTTTATGTTCCCTGCTCTTCGCCTTTGTTATTTGACCATGCTTGATCATGACCGTATTTTTTCGTCATGCTCACTACAAAATAATGAAAAAAACAATACACACTCTGTGTTTTTTTTTTGTTTAAAAAAAAATAAACAGTAAAAAAAAATTACATACCGTCTTTCGCACTTTGATATGCTTTCAAAATAAAAACATTACGGTATGTTACAATAGCCTCTCGGGCTTCTCACTTTATATATGCCATGCATATTAAAAAATAAAACAAAAACTATATGAAATGAAACTAAACTAAAATTTGTAGGCCCTATTACAAATGTGCTTTGTATATATTTAAAACAATACAACAAACCAAATGTTCCAAAACCTTTTGTCGCATCATAAAAACATAAAAACATTTCATTTGCACATATACCGGCAGACCTGAAAAGAGATTAAATCCACTTCATAAACTGCAACGGGTCCGAAACATAATATTATAAAGAAGCCAATACAAAAATTTCCGATGTTGATTGAAACACGAACCGGCAATCAACTATTAGCTGCACCATATAACATAGATCGGGTCCAGACTTATAGCATAACAAATGGTTCAAATAAAAAACTCCGATGCCGATTGTTAATTAGACCCGAGTTCAACTATTAGCTACGGCCTATAATATGCATCGGGTCTGGTTCCTTTCACTGTTCAATTGGACCACAGAGAAAACGCTCCCGATACGTTTCAACTTGCCATACAATATGATAATGCCACTTGGTCTTGCGGACCCACGCACCTTGGCTTAAGTGGAAGCGCATTCTTATATGAAATAGCATGCAATGAACTCTTCGCATCGGGCCATTACAAAAGGCCGTCGTTTATATGAATTACTTCCGATTGCGATGAAGGCATCAGAGCCTCCATCATCAACAAGACATTGTACTTGTACACACAATATTTTTTAAATTAAATTGAAAATTAAAAAAATTAAAAATATTTTTTTAGCCCCCTATGAATTTTTTGATAGTTGGTTTGTTTTATTGTGCAAGGTACACAGAGTGATGAATTCACTCTATTTGCCATAATCGCAGTCACTGCGATTCGAAACAAAGAGAAGGCCATTGCAGCAATAGCTCAGTGAAACAACAGAGACAATTTAAGAGGATTAAGGCCTGTTAATTGAATATTTGAGACCTAATCCCATGATTAAAGGAAAATACGCAATTTGAACATAAAGAGAAAATGAATCAAGCCATATCTGCTCTCAGCATCAGCAATACATTTTCTCAGAACAGTACACCCTAATGGAGGTATGGAAACCAAGAAGACCTTCAGTCACCTTGCTTCAAAAGACAGAACAGAGTGCCTTACAGTCAGAAAGGACTCCAAAGAAACATCTTAGGTCACTATCGACCTGATAGAGACCTGGAACCAGACCACCAAGTACTGCGCATTGCTATTAAGCAGAGTGGGCATAAGCACCATCCCCCACTCTGTCTTAATGAATCGATTTAATGTGTATCACCTACTCCTGCTATCCATTTTTCCTATAAAGAACCCCAGAGAACATTTTGTAAATGGTTGGATTGTGTTATTGCGGTTGTAGTTGTAGGGATTCATTTTTTACTGTTAGAAACAGTTTTGGGAGAGGGTAGCACAGTAGTTTGTAAAGTAGTAGGTTGGGAGGAGAAAGTTGAGACTGTAATCAGCTATTTGAGCTCAGTGTATGTGACTGGTTTTGAATCAATTAATCAAGCAATTTCACAGGATCCTGGTCTATTACTACGTGTGATGTTATTCTTATCCCATTTTTATTTACATTTTTCATGCTGTTCATTGGTCTTCTGGTATGCATCAGAAATATAGCATAGGATTTACCCTCGCATGGTACCCTATGTTTCTGCTCTCCCTACCTTCAATTTTTTCCGCTGACTATGAATCTAAGAGTAAAATCATGTAGTTTAACTAGCGTAGCAGATGTTATTTCCTGCTAGCTGATTTGTGAACTCAGAGCTTCTACTTGGATGTTTCTTGCTGGTGTCAAAGCAGGGAAGGTTAAAGCTCTTTCTCTGATCTATAGACTCTAGTTTTGTGTCAAATCTTGCCTTTTTTTTTTCCCTTGGATCATGCTAAAGCAGACCCAGAGTTAAATGACCTCTAGTCTGGTCTATAAGCTGCCCCCTAGTGACTTCATTGAAAGCTGCCTTTGAGTATTTCCAAGTAGGTCTCGAGTTAAATGACCTCTGACCTGATCTATAAGCAGAAATTGGGTTTCTTTCCTTCTTTGACCTTCACCCTTATTGTCCCATTCCACCATCTATCTAAAATATCCTTTAGTATAGATGACTTGCCCTTTGAAAGCCTTGTCTAGTTGTTTGCATGTAATTACCTTTCATGAATCCATGGCCCAATGGATGGCACAACCTTAGACCATTATCTTTTGCCGAAACGTCTTATTTCTCTGCTCCTTTTTCCATTACCTTCTCATTCTATGATCCTGCGACTCAACCCAACAACCGACCAACCAAATCATTTTAAACCCCCCTCTGCCCTGCATACCTAGCCTAATACCTCATTTAGAGCTTTAAAAGATGAATACTCTGAACTATTTGAGAAGATGCAGTGACCTTCTTTGCAAAAACATGGATCCAGACATGGATAGAGATACAAAGCTAGATACTTTGTGTGATCAATTAAATGGAATAGCACACATGTTTGGTAAAGTGTTGGAGATGTATATGGCTAATTTGAATGCAAATGATGATTACTTAGAACAACCCATGCATTTTCCAGAGCAAGAGCAAACTCCAGACCCAGATAATGAGCAGGACATGTATGACGCTCAAGAATCTGTGGAAGATGAGGAGGAAGGTAATCGGGAGGTGCCTTTTGGCTCACCCCTGTCTTGCACTATGCTGACTAAAAAAGATCACAGCCTGATAGCAAAAGCTAACAGGGAGTGCTGTATTGAGGGAACAAGTGACCACATGAAAGATGCAGAGTCTGAGGTAGAAGAAGAACCAACACGCATGGAGGCTCCTCCTCTAGCTGATTATTCTTCTCAGATTCCACTAGAAGAGTGGCACCCTAATCATGAGGAATGAACTGAATCAGAAAGAGATCAGGAAACCTCGGAAATTCCTCATAATTTCCCTGCAAGCACAAGTGGTGATCCCACAGAAGACACTCAAGAAGATATCCAGCCTCCAAGTCAATTAGTACAAGAAATAGAGGACTGATGTTCTTTTGTCTATGCGAGAAGAGAAAACTCTCTGTTGACAGAAGAAGAGATGGACCGAATATTAAACATGCAGTTCACCTCTGAAATCTTCCACAGATCAGACACCCTCACTCATTCATCTGTGGAGTTTGATGATAGCCGACCTATCTATGATATTGATGAAGAAATTTATGGAAGCCTGGTGATAGATGAATATTCATTGAGTCTTCACTCTGTTACACCTCTGATCATCGGTCATAGTCTCATAGGGCTCTGCACATCGCAGTAGACTACATCAAAGCTCCGAGAGGACACAGCTACAATATACGATGATTCCTCCCATTCAGAAGATGAAGGAGACACACTCTCAAAAGAGAGTCTTCCCCTTGATCCAGTGGAAAAAGAAGAAATCCTGATTGAAGCCTGCCTATCAAATATTCATAACTAGGTATCTTATCATGATCCTTATGTTCATTTCCTGCAAACATTTGAAGAAGGATCAAAGGTATTGTTGAGAAGTATGTTGCACGCAGAAATAAGACTTTTCGAAGCTGTTGTTGAAGAACAGAAAGAGTGGGAGTAGCCCTACCTAACCAGCCTGCTCAGGGAATTGAGCAAGAAATACCAGTCATGGGATCACTTGATGGACTCGTTGCATTGGAACACAATGTTTGTAAGCTAGACTTATTAATATTCCAGTTAGGGTAGGGTAGGTAGGGAAAGATCAATAAAGCTCAGTCTGTGATCATTTAGTCATGTGTTTTCAATTTCTACAAAGTTTTCAGTTTGTGAGTAGTTTTGTCTTTATGCCACTGTCCGCACCAAGCCAGACAGTCTAATGCTGGCTTGACTGCTTTTCAATTTCTGTCTTAGAATGTAGAGAATAAATCTGTTAGATAGTCTAATCCTAGTAGATAGTAGCGTAGCTAGAGGAAATATGAGGCCAATAGTTTAATCTGGTCTCATGGAGTAATAAGGATAGAATCCTAGCACTCCTCCACATCATTCTTCCGCCACCGCCCTGGATTTTATAATTGGTTTTTTTTATTGTGCAGGGTACACAGAGTGATGAATTCACTCTATTTTCCATAATCGCAGTCACTGTGATTCGAAACATAGAGAATGCCATTACAGCAGTAGCTCAGTGAAATAACAGAGACAGATTAAGAGGATTAAGGCCTGTTAATTGAGTATTTGAGACCTAATCCCGTGATCAAAGGAAAAGATGCACTTTGAAGATAAAGAGAAAATTAATCAAGCTATATCTGCTCTCAGCATCAGCAGTACATTTTCTCAGAACAATACGCCCTCAGCAGAAGTTTCCATGCCCCCCCTAGTCCCCAAAGGCGATTCCACTGACAGAAAGCTTCCAAAGACTGTCAGGGCGGCAATAATGGAGGTATGGAAACCCAAAAGACCTTCAATCACCTTACTTGCTTCAAAAGACAGAACAAAGTCCCTTACACTCAAAAAGGACTCCAAAGAAACATCTTAGGTCACTATCGACCTGACAAACACCTCGAACCAGACCACCAAGTACAACGCATTTCTATTAAGCAGAGTAGGCATAAGAACCATCCCCCACTCTATCTTAATGAATCGATTTAATGAGTATCACCTACCCCTGATATCCTTTTTTCCTATAAAGAACCCCAGAGAACATTTTGTAAAGGGTTGGATTGTGTTATTGCGGTTGTAGTTGTAGGGATTCATTTTTTACTGTTAGAAATAGTTTTGGGAGAGGATAGTAGAGTAATTTGTAAAGTAGTAGGTTGGGAGGAGAAAGTTGAGACTGTAATCAGCTATTTGAGCTCAGTCTGTGTGACTAGTTTTGCATCAATTAATCAAGCAATTTCACAGGATCCTGGTCTATTACTATGAGTGATGTTATTATTATCTCATTGTTATTTACATTTTTCATGCAGTTCATTGGTCTTCTGGTATGCATTAGAAATATAGCATAGGATTTACCCTCGCATGGTACCCTATGTTTCTGCTCTCCCTACCTTCAATGTTTTTCGCTGACTGTGAATATAAGAGTAAACTCATGTGGTTTAACCAGCGTAGCAGATTTTATTTCCTGCTAGCTGATGTGTGAACTCAGAGCTTACTACTTGGATGTTTCTTGCTGGTGTCAAAGCAGCAAAGGTTAAAGCTCCTTCTCTGATCTATAGACTCTAGTTTTGTGTCAAATCTTGCGTCTGTTTTTCCCTTGGAACATGCTAACGCAGACCTGGAGTTAAATGACCTCTGGTCCGATCTATAAGCTGCCCCCTAGTGACTTCATTGAAAGCTGCCTTTGACTATGTCCAAGCAGGTCTGGAGTTAAATGACCTCTGACCTGATCTATAGGCAGAAATTGGGTTCCTTTCCTTCTTTCACCCTCACCCTTATTGTCCCATTCCACCATCTATCTAAAATATCCTTTACTATATATGAATTGCCCTTTGAAAGCCTTGGCTAGTTGTTGAGAGATCCCTCTCCGGGTCCAGGGGGGCTAGATCCTAGGGCCCCAAACTAGTTATGATATTGTCTCATCTTTTGGTCTTGCCAATCTGGCCAAAACATGGGAACCCCAACATATTTTTTCTTAAAAATTGAATTAAAAATAAAAAAGTTATAAAATAAATTCCACCTTTTATTTTAGTACTAAAAATATTATTAGTGCTAATTTAGAAATAAAAGTATTATTAGTACTAATTTATAAAAAGCGATCATTGATAAGAAATAGGTAGTAGTTACTCTGTCATACTCATATTGATGCCAAAAATAAGCTAAGCATATGTAGCAAATCTAATCTACACAAAAAATGCATATGCTCATGGGTCATCCTAGTAATTATCAATTGGTTACCATCATCAACACAAAAGTTGTTTTATTATAATTTAGATAGATTTAAACTACTACTATATAGCACATAAATTTTTAATTTTTACTTTGATTTAATTATATTTAAAGTAAATTAAGCAATTTTCTAGATAATTGATACATTATAAACTTCTTTGACAACATTCCTAGCTCATTGTTCAACTGTGTCAACCATCTTTTCCAGATAATTGCTACATTACGCACTTGTTTCCAATTCCTCAATTGTGCCTAAGTATATATCTGATTACCTAGATTCACAAGAAAAATACCTCAATTTACCATTTACTAAAAAACATAAATTGATTAGATTGTAAACCTTAACACTTTAAGCTAAACTAAGCAGCAACTTTATTAGAAAGCAAATGTTGAAACTCAAATTGCAACGTTTCTATATTTGCATTCAACAATAGGTAGTAGCTACTCTGTCATAATTATATTGATGCCCAAAACAAGCTAAGCATATGTAGCAGATCTAATCTATACATCAAATGCATATGATCATGGGTCGTCCTAGTAATTATCAATTGGTTACCATCATCAACACAAAATTTGTTTCACTATAATTTAGATAGATTTAAACTACTACTATATAGCACATAAATTCTTGTTTTTTACTTTAATTTAGCTATATTTAAACTAAAATAAGCGAAAAATTTATTACAAAGACAATCCTCATAGACATCCTTTAACTCAAATTGCAACATTTAGCAAATCCTCATAGACATGCTCAAACTCAAATTGCAACAATTATTTCTAATTTAATTTAACTATACTTTATTACAAAACAAATCTTCATAAACATCCTCAAACTCAAATTGTAACATCTCTATGATTACATTAAGCAACATGTAATAGCCGTAATAGCTATCCATAAACATTTTCCAACATCACATTGCAACATTACTATATCTAAACTAAGCGGCAGGTAGTCGCTACTTGTAGCCTTGTTTAATACGATGTCTTTTGGAAATTGTTTTGTAATATTCTTTGTTACGCCATCTATTTGGGATTTTTCTTGTAATGTTGATATAAAAGTTATCAAATTCGAGCGTACTCATTAAAAAAAATTCTAAAATTTGACTATTCAGTTAGGTATGAATGTCAGTTCTAGGTTCGATATGGGATAATCACTTCACATATCAATACAAAAAACATACCACATTCTCTACTCTTCAGAAACCATTTTGGATTCAAAAGATAGCATATGGTTGACCTTTTATACAATATTTTTCATGATAAATTCCTTAGCATGTTTTGAATGAAATATGAAATATTCAATTGAGTAAGATTGTATATCTTGTATTTAATTTATAAATTTATTCAATTTATAAGTTGTTAGAAATTTAGGTAGAGAACAATTTCACACACGAATAAGACTTTGATATATTTATGGATCACAAAAATTACAAATATATAGGACATAAATAAATGAATTTGACACATATAAATAAAGACAACAACTCATACATAGGAAACAACAACATCTAGATTAACACTTAGGAACTCTCAATGAAAACTTATGACAAGACATGTAAGCATGATCCGAATGGAAAATGGCATCAACTCATGGTATTCATCTACCCGTGTTATCCATCCACCCATGGAATTTACCCATGGTATTGTAAATGGCATCAACCCATGGTATTCATCCACCCATGATATTTATTCACCCATGGTATTATAAGTGACCCATGGTATGTATCCACCCATGGTATTCATCCACACATGGGATTTACCCATGGTATTGTAAGTGGTATCTACCCATGGTATTGGCCCATGGTATTGTATCTCAAAAAAGGATATAAATAACAAGACTCACTTTGTAAAAGGACAGATTGTCTGCTACAATGTAGCTTCTATAGTTGTTCTTTGTTTTAATAAAACAAGTTTCTTTCTGGTTTTATTTTCTTTGTGTTCTCTCTTTTTTCTGGCCTTCTAATTTTGCAGATCTTGTTAGATTTATTTCAACATTTTAGATCTTGGGGGCCTCCTCCCCAAGATCCAGATCAAAGCATTAATTTCAATGCCCTCCCTTGATGCTTACATGGAAAGCATTTAAAAAACAAATTACAACAACAAGGATAATATTTGTCTCATTGATCTTGATTGACACTCACATCCACTCTGGAATCTCCCAAACACCGCTCTTTCACCACCACATCTTCGAGCTTTCACTTGACCTCCATTTAAAATGTAACCAGCTCTAACCATCATTGAAAAAAATTGCAATATCAAAAGTTTTGAAACCTCAGCTCATCGGGGCTCTCACGATAAGGTTCATCAAGTAATGAACCATCCTATGGACCAACCACCATTTGTCAAATATTTCGCTTTTTTTTTACACCTCAATTGATCCATGTGGATATTTGTGGCCACCCACATATTCCACTTGGGCCCCCACCATTCTCTCTTTCAATTTTTCAGTTTTGGCATAATTTACTATTTTTAGCAGTTTTTTGGGTCCTGAACTTCCGGAGCCGTTTTGAGGCCCTAAACGACGTTTTTTGGGCATCGCGCCTCCAGCTAATATCATTCCAAAACGAAATTATATTCATGGAGAAATTTGTAGTCTTTGGATAGGGCTTTCTAATGATGTATCATGTGCATCAAACGGAGATAGTATGCCAAAGTTACATCCCTGGGAAGTTGAAACACCAATTTACCCAAACGGGGCCCATAGTTTTGGCGCTTCATATCCTAGGATTAGGTTTTTGGATGTTTAGGATTCTCCATTATTTCTCAATAATAAATAGGCCCTTGAGCCTCATTGTAACTCAGTTCAGAGGCCTGTAGCCGCCACATCTCTTCTCAGAGATAGCTACCAGCGCCCTAGCTAGTTTTATTTCCATTATGTCTGTAAGCAAATTTCAGTTCTTTGATATTAATGAAATAAAGTGTTATTTCCGCCGTATCTCAGTATTTATGGTTATATGTTTATTCTATTTCGTTCCTGCATAAATCTGGATTAGTGGTATCAGAGCAGTCTGCTTTTTCTCGATGCTTCTTTGCATGTCCCCAACGAGGTCGGGGTATAAGGAGCTAGGGCTTGATCTGGTGGAACCTTTGCAAGATTAGCCTTGCAAACCTCGACGGACGCCCATGGGGGACGAAAAGAAAGATGAGGGAGCAGGAGATCCTATCAAAATATCGCTCAAGGAGGCCCTCGAAAAACAAAGGAATGCGATGATGGATAACTTTGTTTAGATCCTTCAACAGCTGCCCACCAACGGCACATCTGCATCCAACAGCCACTCTGGAGGTGCGACTCCTTTTAAGGTACAAGTAAATTTTGACATTTCCATATTTGAGGGTCAAATAGACGCAGATGCCATAGATAGATGGTTGAATCTATTAGAAGGATATTTCTCTGTTCATGACTTTTCAGACCGGGAGAAGATTATTTTTGCACTCCTCAAAGCTACCCCCATGTTAAGGACTGGTGGGAAACCTACTGTGAGAACAAGGACCAGACAGAACCCTCTCTATTCTCGGCCGTACCAACTTGGAATTCTTTCCGAGACGCCATCAAGGAATAGTACTATCCCGTGGGGAGCTATGAGGACAAGTACATACAATGGACCACGCTGCGACAACAAAGGGATCAAGATGTGCACGAGCTGACGAATCTGTTCCATACCCTGCGCACAAAGTTGGGTATCAAAGATTCAGAGAAACATTTGGTGCTAAAGTACCGCAGTTGTCTGCACAGATACATTCAGGAGGAAATGGAGTTCCTCGACATCTCCTCGCTTGGTACGGCATACCGGTATGCTGCCAAGATTGAGCAGAAATTCAAACAGAAGAAGCGAGACTTTGGATCTGCGAATCAAAAGCAAGGGAAAGGTGCTTCTAAACCGAAAAACAAAGGACAGATCCAAGGCATGGAGGCTAAATACAACCCGTCGAAGCCACAAGAAAATAACAACACCGCAAAGCCAAAGAAGGACACGGGAAAGTGGTGTGAGTTCCATAAGAGCTCCACTCACAACACAAGTGAGTGTCGGGCCAAGCAGTTGCTAGTGGCCGAGATGAGGGCTTCTGAGTCAGATGCATGCTCTGACTCCGAATCAGAACCTGAAAAGGCGAATGAAAAAGGGAAACAAATTATTGATGTGGAGCCCAACGCCACTGTTGCCACTGCAAAGATCCAAAAGGAGGAACCGGAAGATCCAGAGGAGGAGGAACGTCTCTTCCACTCCCAGATGTGGGTAAAGGGCTCCCCGGTACAGTTCATCGTCGACAATGGGAGCCAAAAGAACCTCATTTCAGCAGACGCCGTGAAGCGGTTGGGCTTGCCGACCACAGCTCACCCACATCCATACACCATCGGGTGGCTTCACCAAGGACGAGATCTCCGCGTCAGCCGGAAGTGTCGCCTTCCCTAAAGCATCAAGCCCTTCACGGATGAGGTATTATGTGACGTTGCTCCTATTGATGTTTCTGATGTATTATTAGGACAACCATACTTGTGGAAGCGTCATGCTGTGTATGAGTCTCGACCTCGTGCTGTCATTGTTACTTTGGGAAATAAGTTGTACAGGATACCAAAGGTACCACCTCCTGCGACTATCTCTTTGGTTACTGCAAAACAATGCAGTAAGCTCATTTCCCAAACCAGGAAATTCGTTTTCCTGATGATCCGCCCCCAGGGCAAGAAGAAGACTGTGGCCACGACCTCCAGACAGGGCCCCTCTGCACGACAAAAACAAATGGATAAGGTCGTGGAGGAGTACGAGGACATCTTCACCTCACCCACAGGGGTTCCTCTGCACTGCCAGGTCAAGCACCCGATTGATCTGGCCCCAGGTGCGCCACTACCCAATGGACCGATCTATCGACGCTCTGTTCTGGAAAATGATGAAATCAAGAGGCAGATTCAGGAGCTGTTGCAGAAAGGTCACATCAGACCAAGTTCATCACCCTGTGGGAGTCCGATCGTGTTGGTACAGAAGAAGGATGGGACGTGGAGACTCTGTATTGACTATCGGGCGCTGAACAAGATCACTGTCCGGAATAGGTACCCAATCCCACGGATTGATGACCTTCTGGACCAACTAAAAGGTGCAAAATATTTCAGCAAGATTGACCTGAAGTCTGGGTATCACCAGGTACCAATTGAACCCTCTGATGTGTGGAAGACTGCCTTCAAAGCCAAGGAAGGCCTTTTTGAATGGCTAGTCATGCCTTTCAGGTTGACGAATGCTCCCGCAACCTTCATGAGGATGATGGACGACATCTTGCGGCCATTCACCAACTCATTTGTAGTGGTGTACTTGGATGACATTCTGATCTTCAGCCAGACTTGGGAAGAGCACCTTCACCACATCCGACAAGTCCTCCAAACACTGCGGTAACACAAGTTGTGTGCCAATTTGGAGAAGTGCACTTTTGGCATGACCCAGGTTCAATATCTGGGATACATTATTGATGAAAGGGGGGTGCATGTGGATCCAGCCAAGATCCAAGTCATTCGGGATTGGCTAGCCCCAACCACTATAACAGAGCTTCTCAGCTTTCTGGGTCTTGCTAATTTCTACCGTAGATTTGTGTTGGGATTCTCTCATATCACTTGGCCCTTGAGTCAAGTCACCAAGGGAGGAGCGAGAGAAAAATTATTTTGGTCGGAACCTCAACAGAAGGCGTTCACAAAATTGAAAAATCGCCTCTGTTCTGCCCCAGTGCTCACATTACCAGACTTGCAACAACCATTTGAGATCGAGACAGATGCCTTTGACTATGCTATTGGGGCAGTTCTTACTCAACAGGGACATCTAGTGGCATATCATAGTGAGACATTGTCTGAGACAGTTCGCAAGTATCCTACCTATGACAAAGAAATGTATTCCATTGTGTAAGCCTGTCGAAAATCGAAGCATTACATTTTGGGGAAGGAAAAAATCATCCACACAAACCACCGGCCCCTGCAGTTCATACAGACACAAGGGAAGTTGCAGAATGATCGCCATCAGAAGTGGTCCACATATCTGCAACAGTTTCATTTGAACATCAAGTACAAGAAGGGTAGCACCAATAATGTTGCAGACTGCCTCAGCCGACCACCGATCGTGGCGCTCACCACCGTGTTCAACTCTTGTGGGCACGAGACTTCTGATTGGCCGCTTCTCTATGAGAGTGACCCAGAATTCGGCCACACTTACAAGGCACTCTTGGGGGGCACGCAAGTTCCAAATTTTCACCTCCAAGATGCACTTTTATGTCACCTGGGACACCTCTGTGTTCCTTCAAGTGAGCGTGCCAAGATGATATGGGAAGCACACTACAGTCGATTCGGTGGGCATTTTGAGGTCGAGAAAACAGTAATACTACAGAAGTATTTCTATTGGCCGAAACTTCGAAAGGATGTCGAGAAGCACATCAGATCCTGCACTGCTTGTGCCATTGCCAAACCGACCATCAAGAAGCAAGGCCTATATACCCCACTACCTACCCCTAGTCGACCTTGGGAATCCATCTCCATGGATTACATGTCGGGCCTGCCTTCTACTAAGAATGGAAATGATTGTGTTTTCGTGGTCGTTGACAGATTCTCGAAGATGGCCATTATGGCGGCCTGTAAGAAGAATATCACAGCAGAAGCCACTGCTAAACTCTTCTTTGAACGAGTGTGGGTGCACTTTGGGATCCCACAGCCTATCATATCAGATCGAGATAGCAGGTTCCTCAGCACATTTTGGTCCAGCCTCTGGTCAATGTTGGACACAAAGCTCACCAAGTCCACAGCTTTCCATCCCCAAACAGATGGCCAGACAGAGGTCGTCAACAGAATGATTGTACACATTCTGCGCATGTATAATTCAAAGCATCCACGCACATGGGACGAGAGCCTCCCCTATGTACAACATAGTTATAACAGGGCTCTCCAAAGTTCAATTGGCCATAGCCCCTTTCAGGTGGGCTTGGGATTCCAGCCACTATGTCCCATTGACGTAGCCATGCCATTTGCAGCTGCTCAGGCCGATTCAGCGCACGTCCAGTCTGAAGTTGACAAATAAAGTAGCTTCATCGAGTGCATTCAACACATCTTCCAATGTTCATGATATATCGATGTGAGTTTACTGCAGCATACAAAGACTACATCAACACCGGGTGCCACACAACTTCTCGGGGCGACAAAGTGATGGCTACATTTGCGTAAGGAGCGCCCATCGGACCCTGCACCGCAAGCTTCGCCCACTTTGATACGGCCATACACCGTCACCAAGGTCGTAGGAACAATGCCTTCGAGCTTAGTATTCCCACATTCCTTGGTCTGCACCCCGCCTTCAATGTGGATCGCCTTCGTCCTTACTTCCCACCCCACTGACACCTCTGCATACTGCGTAACAACCTACACCAACAAATAGTTAAACCTGCATCGCATGGAATGGGTGCCACCACAGATTGTATCATGGACATGCAAATCAAGAACACTCGCAATCATAAGATCCAACTGTATCAGGTTGTCAAAGCTGGCCAACTCTTGCACCAAGAAAAGTGGTTCACCAGGGACCAAGTTCAGCAGAAATTTCCTCATCTCATGGAGGAACTTAACACAATGGGGAACATTGATTCCTTAGGGGGGAGGAATGATCCAGGTTGATATTGGTGGCCACCCGCCTATTCCACTTGGGCCCCCACCATTGTCTATTTTAGTTTTTCAGTTTCGACATAATTTATTATTTTTAGCAATTTTTCGGGTCCTGAACTTCCGGAGCCGTTTTGAGGCCCTAAATGACATTTTTTGGGCATTGCGCTTCCAACAAAAATCAATGGCGAAAGTTGTAGTCCTCGGATAGAGCTTTCTAATGATGTATCATGTGCATCAAACGAAGATAGTATGCCAAAGTTACGTCCCTGGGAAGTTGAGACACCAATTTACCCAAACGGGGCCCATAGTTTTGGCGCTTCATCTCCTAGGGTTAGGTTTTTGGATGTTTAGGATTCTCCATTGTTTCTCAATAATAAATAGGCCCTCGAGCCTCATTTTAACTCAGTTTAGAGGCCTGTAGCTGCCACATCTCTTCTCAGAGATAACTACCAGCGCCCTAGCTAGTTTTATTTCCATTCTGTCTGTAAGCAAATTTCAGTTCTTTGATATTAATGAAATGAAGTGTTATTTCCCCCGTATCTCTGTATTTATGGTTATATGTTTATTCTGTTGCGTTCCTGCATAAATCCGGATTATCAGTTGCTAGGATGGAGATTTAAATAGTGAATGTGTTCAAAAGTTGATCAAACAACTTGACCATTTTTTTATCAGAAAATATGGGCCTCCTTCTATTAACTATTTAGATGTTTACATACAGTAATTTGTCAGTACTCCGAAAACCAAACCATGTTTCCAAAATTGCAAAAACTCCTTTTCCCATATCGGAAAACCTGAGGAAATTCTAGCCTAAAGTCCCATAAGAAAGGTAGAAGGGCCCAAACTCCTCCTTGTAACCATCTATACCTACTAAGAATTCAGACTATAGAAATTACATGGTTTAAATCACACAAATAACTGATCATAACAAAAAAAGGAGGCCAAGGCACCTTATAAGTCCTGGTCCTGGTCCTCCCTTCCTGGCTTGTTCGACTCTTTCTTGGTATCGTCTACTTCTTCTACTCCATCACCATCATCTTCCATCGAGAGTGCATTGTCGAGCCACAAAATGTCAAGGTCTCCAGCTATGAGCTTGGTATCTTGAAACTTGCCAAAGATTTTGTCCATTGCTTCCTTGATGTTCCTGATGTTTTCCTCGATCGCTTGCCCAAATCTCTTCCTCTCCCGGATCAGATGGCCCAGAAGGATCCTTGAGATCCAGATCGGGTGCACCTCGGCTCTCCTCCCATACTCTCTACATATATACTAAACCAGGTCTACCTCCATTTTTGAAATGCCATTGGAATCCTCATCATCATTCTCAGCGAAGAATAGAGCCTCCCGATCTAGTCTACCTCCCCATTTCACCAGCTGACAAGACTGCACGTTTTTTCTGTCCCTGGTATCCTCTTCTAACCCACTCCCTGTTCACCGACCTAATTTGCATTGGAATAGAAGAGGAAGGACCTCCAACCTCTCTTCCTAATGTAAGCGTTGACAGATCTCCTACATAGCCTCTAGCGTCGCTCCACCACATTTCTGTCAGAGCACCCCACTACACCAGGCTTCAACAATGCCGCCCTACCCCTTCGCGACCATATAAATCCTTCCCGGTCTCCCCCATATTATGAGTTCCCTTCCCTCTACCTTCTTGCAATAATTCCCGCGCCCATGCGCGGACTGGGACAGAGGTGATGCCTTGCCCCCTCGAGATCCTACATCCCCACTGCCTCCTTCTCCATTTTTCTGTTATGCCTAATGCTAATTACAATCTCCATCCTTAACCTGCTTAAACTGTCCTCCCCAAGCATGCCTACAACCACGTCGTCAATATCATCCCTCCACCATGTGCTCAACCTCGTGGTGAGCGCGTGGCACCCCTCCTGCCTTCTGTGTGACATAATCACCTACATCTGGGGCACTCTTTATCTTTCCATATTATCCTCTTGCATCTTTCTTTGAGGTATAATTCCGCCCGATCTCCCCACTTCCTTGACTGAATTTCTTCTCTCGCCTGGACTCGATAGTTGGCTAGCAGGTCTACAAGACCATTTTATTTTTGCCTCACATGGTTGAGCTTGACCTCTGAGCGCATTTGAAGGAGGGAACTCAGGCATTCCAAGCTCTTTTCCATCTTCTAGTTCTGGGTAATCTTATTCACTTGGGACCCATTCAACAGTCTGCGAGCTAGATCAATAATGATTCTGGAATCTCCCTTGATTATCAGAGGAAAACAATGATTTTGGATTGCAAATTCCAGCCCGAATAGTAGACCCTCAAGCTCTGCTACATTCTTGGAGGTCTCCACCAAGTACCCCCAAGGTATTCCTTGAATCTCCCCTTGACTATCCCAGATTACTCTGCCGTTTCCTGCTGCCCCTGGGTTGCCTTTCTAGGCGCCGCCCAAATTTAACTTGAACATCTGATCTTCAGTAGGTTTTGAGGTGTCAGATCTCAGAGGTAAGGTCGGTCCCTTTCCGGTTTTTCCAATATACTGCGGTGGTTCAATTACATTCCATTCGTGAAGCATCTAAAGTTCCTCCCTACTGGACTTGAGGTCTCTTGATCCCCATCTCATGAGCCCCAAGGTTTCACATACATGGAATTGGATGCTTGCCCATACTTCCTCTTCCATTATCTTATTGCATTCAAAGGTATGATGATTCCTTTGTTTCCATATTTCCCATAATAGGAACCTCGGGGCAAGCTCCCATATTCGAATTAACGAGCTACTCTTAAAGGGATCTACCTCCCAGTTGATGATCGTATTAGCTGAACATCCTAGGACCTAGCTAGAACTTCTAAAGATCCGATCTCCCTTCGTCGAGACTTTGGAGGTCCGTCTATACTCATCGAACAAGTGATTCATGGTCTCTTCTTCAGATAGGCATACGACACACACTAAAGGCCCTGCCATCCCCCTCTTGTGAAGGTTCTCCCAAGTCAACACTCTTTCCTTCAGAAGAAACCAGAGGAAGGTCGATATTTTAGGCGAGAGACGTAAGTTCCAAAGCTTAATCCATTTTTTATCGAATGGCAACCTTTTATGATTCCCAACTATTCCAAATTCTTCTTTGATGTTGAACTGACCAGCTGGTTTGTATCCCTATCTGATTTTATCGGGGTGTTGACTATTTTTTATCTTCCTTTCTCTTAGCTCCTGTATTAGAGTAATTATGTCTTATCCTGGACATCACGTCCTGAACCACTCCTCCTTCCTCCACTGGCGGTAAGGGTTAACTTCAACATGAGTGTCCCAAAAATCATTGAATCTAGTCAAGCCTTCCCTCTTTAGCTGTTATTGGAGCTCTAAAATTTCCATCTGCCCTTGGAAACTATGTAGTTGTTGATATGCATTCCTAAAGAAATTTTCCTCCCCACTATCCCCTATTTCCTAGAAACTATGTTCTTTGACTATGTTGCGGTTGGTATTAGCCGCCTTCTAGATTATGGATCCTGGGGGGTCCTCGTTGAATCTGATCAGGTTTTTTCTATTCCATCCTCTAGCATATTTGCTCGTCCAAAGGTCTTCCCAAGGTTCTGGATTCTTTGCAATCTAACGGCATTAGATTTTTGACCCTAGCACCCGATTACATACTTTTGGGTCCCTAATCCTTAGGCCTTCCGCTTCCTTGGGGAGACACACTGTGTTCCAGTCCACCAGGGTCCATTTCTACTTATTCTTAGTGTTGCCCCAAAGAGGGTTTCTTTGGATGGCCCTGATATTCTTAAGGACCGATTTTGGGGCCACTAGTATTGAGAAGAGGTACATAGGCATGGCTTGAAGCACCGAATTCACCAAAGTTTTTATGCTAGGAAGGCTTAGCACCCGATGGGTCCAGTTATTCAATTTGGCTGTCAGCTTGTCTAAGAGTTCTTCCCAAATTCTCTGTCT
Source organism: Pinus albicaulis (assembly GCA_034641835.2). Classification (NCBI taxonomy): domain Eukaryota; kingdom Viridiplantae; phylum Streptophyta; class Pinopsida; order Pinales; family Pinaceae; genus Pinus; species Pinus albicaulis. Next base: position 257,818 of record JAXQQM020087633.1, read on the forward strand.
AGCCTTGGACTCCAACAATGGGGCCCCAAAATAGTTATAAGGGAGGGAGCCTTCTGAGAAGCCCAATATTCTGATGATTTTTCTTCGAGTAACCCTCAGAGTGTTGAAGAAGAATATTTGTTATTTCCCTTCATTTACCTCCAAGGCACTTGCTCTTTTGAATACCTCCATGATATATTTTAGGCCTCTAGCCTATTTCACCACTGCCTGACCCATCAATATCATATCATCCATGAAATGTTGATGAGTATGGTGGGTTGCTCCCTCATGTAGCCCAAGGCCTTAGGTCCTCCCATCCTATTGACTAGCCTTCGATGATCTGCCCACCCCCTCTGCCATCAATATGAAGAGAAAAGGGGATAGATGATCCCCTTGTCTAATACCCCTCGTTTCCTGGAAAGTATTAGAAGGAGAACTGTTTACCATAATAGAATAAAAAGCTGATGATACCAGGTTAAGGACCCATTTTACCTTGTCGTGGAAAAACCCGAAAGCTTTGAGCATATGCCTCATATATTGCCAACTCAATTTGTCATAGGCCTTTGCTAGGTCTAGTTTTATCATCATCCTCGGCTTCCCAGATTTCTTCAAGGAGTGGATCACCTCATGGGTGAGGATGGTGCCATCCAGAGTCTGTCTTCCCTCCACAAAGCCAGCTTGTTCTGAGGAAATAAGATTTCAGAGAATGGGTTTTAATATATTTTCCATTGCTTTCATGATAATTTTGTAGATGACATTACATAACACAATTGGCTTGAATTTACCAGGTTCTTATGCTCCTCGCTCTTTTGGAATAAGGGTGAGGAAAGTGGAGTTGGAGGCCTTCAAAATCCTTCTTGTTTTCCAAGAGTCTTCAACAATGTCCCATAATTCCTCCTTCACTAAATCCTAGCAGCTTTGAAAGAAGTTGGTCATAAAGAAGTTGGCTCGGCGCTTTCCCTCCTTCCATCTGTTTGATCGCTTCTTCCACCTCGACCATTTCTATTCTACGCATAAACATCTTGTTATTCTTCACCGACACTAGATGAGGTATGTTGGTGGTTATATTTTCTATATCCAGTCCTCTGTTTGCCTCTGTCTCGTGAAGCAGCCCTGAGAAGAATATGTGGCTTGTGTTTCCACATATTTTCCATTGGAAATTTTTAGTCTGAATATGTGGTTTCCTTGATGGTGTTGAAATTTAGCTCTATGAAAGAACCTGGTGTTCGTGTCCTCCTCCTTGAGCCAAAGGTTTCTAAAATTTTTCTGCCACAAGATCTCCTCCTGCCCTTCATGTCAGGAAAGCTCCAGGAGAATTCTGGATTCCGTTTCCTTCTCCTTCTACAGGTATTTTATCTATCCTTCCAGTCTCGTTTTCTCCTCTTAGATATTTCCTAAGGATTCCTTATTCCATCTCATAAGCTGTTATTTTATGAATTTGATTTTTTGCTGTAGATAGTACATTTTAAAGCATGAGGGGGCCTCAAATCCCTCCCACCACTCTGTGGTAAGTCTATGGAAATCAGGATGATTCAACTAGAATTTCTCAAATTGAAAGGGCCATTTCAGATTCTCACCTAGCCAATGCAAGTCCAGATAGATCGACTAGTGGTCGGAACCTGCAACCAGGAGGATTATGGCCCATATCTCTCCACCCACCGTCAGAACTGATTTTGACACAAGGAATCAATCTAGTCAAGATGAAATGTCACAGGAGCCTGCGTGTTCATTATGCCATGTATAGAGGTTGCTGGTAGTATGCAAATCCACCAAGTTTAGTTCTTTAATCAATTCATTAAATCAGTCACTCATGCTACTAAGGGTCCTGATACCCCCTTTTTTTTCCTTGAGATTCCTGATCAAGTTGGAGTCCCTACCCAACACCCAGTGCTTGTCCCCCACCCAATTCCTAAGATTTTGGATACCTTCAAAAAATTTTGGTTTCAAGGCCATTGGAAAAAGCCCATAGATGTTCATCATCAGCCCCCGGACTAAGGAGTCGAGGAAATGAAAGTCGGCAGAGAGGGAGTGGCGAAAAACCACAAAGTTCGAAAGGCTTAGCACTGACAGGTTCCACAGAATACCATGCCCTTCCACCACCGCCCTCACGTCCAATGTTATCATCTCCAGGCCTTTCCAGATGTCTTTGTTTATCTTCTTCAGTTCTTCATTGCTGCATTTTGTTTCTTTTAGAAAGAGGATTGAAGGTTTCTCCACTTCTATTTTCCTTTTTACCATTTTTTTTGAGTTGGATGTTACAACTTCTTACATTCGAGGATAGAAATTTCATACACAAAATTTTTATACGGCGATAAATCCCTCCTCAATGGTTAGATATTGCCCTGATGCTACCAGTTTACCCATCGTTTCTTGGATCCTATGGGCATCACTGCGTCTCCCTCGTCTTTTTCCTTTAGAGACTTTTGTGGATTCTGAAACCACTCCTAATTTGTTTGAGCTCTTAGATTTGATGATAGCCTCTCTTAAGAGTGCAACTTGTTGGAAAGGAATGTACCCTGATTTTAGTTCTGCACAACCTTGCTCGATCCCATCTAGGTCTAACACCCCTATGTACATATCCTCTGCCTCTTCCCATTGCCTTTCATCCTCGTAGATCATCTCCTCTTCGATCTCCTAATGAGATGTTGTCAGTTTTGTGCCATCCTTTCCTTGCTCCTTATTGGTCGACTAACCGCCCACCTCGGCACTGGTTCCTTCCTCACTGACCTTGTTGAAAGCCTCAAAATTATTCTGGGTTTGAGGTTTCTTATGCACTTCTAGTCCAGGGATTCTCTTTGCCTTTATTTTCCTATTAACAACCATTTCAAATCCTTCTGTGTATTTCTCCCTATTAGTGTTCTTAGCAGATGCATACGGGGAGTTCAGAGGGAATTCTCAAAACAAGTGGCCATCTTCATGGCACTGCCTACACCTAACGGGATGTGCTCATAGTCTATTGCTTGGAACCGGTCCTCATCGTTCTAGGTCAGGCTCACTCCTTTTGGTAGTTCCTTCGAGATGTCTAAGTAAACACGAATGCGAGCATAGGATACATACTTCATTTTCTTGGTCTTATCAGCCACCTTGACGAAATACCCCAATGCGTTACCTATGTCTTCTAGAATCTCGGGATGCCAATATTCTACCAGGAGGGAGTAGAGTCTCAGCCATACTAGGGCTACTGAGAGGTCCAATTTTTCTGGGTTGAATCGCTCCTTCCACTAGGTTAAATACAACCCTGCTGAGTTCTAAAAGTACGGTCCTCCATCGAATACCCTAATTTTGTATTCCAGGTTAAAAAATATTATCGTGAAGAAGCCGTTAGCCCCGAGTTGGAGTTCGTAGTGTCTTGTTGGTTTCTAAGTTATGTTGATCCACTAGGTTAGGGTTTTTTCTGGTGGCTATATACCGACAAATTTTCCTATCATGGCGTGGTCTTTCATATTCTGAATATGAGATCTCATGCCTTCCGATTTGATGTGCACCTGGGGAATCACCTTTGTCTTAAGTAGGCATTAGCCAGGGCATCTGGCCTCCTTTGATTGTCCTCCCCTGATCACGTGCTCTAGGACCTACTCTTTCTGAGAGCCACCCCATTCTCTGTGTCCTTTGACTTCGCCGTCGGGTGCTCCATCCCCACAGGGAATGTTGAGGGCCCCCCTTCAGTTGCCATGATTCTTGCCATCCTTCCAGGCCTTGCAGGCTCAGAGGCACTGCCTCCTACCTCTACCACCAAATGCAACCTCCTGTTGTGATTCACCATTACCTAGGGTTTCCTCTCCTTCTCGTTGGTTTGGTTGCCATTTATTTATGTAGAATTTTCCATTTCCCACAAGCATCCATAGCCCTGATGGGTTTTCCTAGTGATATCACAAGTCAGTAACCACTACTAGCAAGTATTAAACAACTTGACCTTACTAACACACAAGAATTGATGTTTCGAACACCAGAAATTCCAATTTAATAACTACTAACCATTTTTATAACCAGACTTGAAAATAATATAAAACTACTTCAACTCACACCACAACTTAATTTCATGGTCCATAAAATATTTTTCTCCACTCACAAATTTTTTTTCACTATTAAAAAAATATATTTAAGTTCTTTAAAAAAAAAAAAAACCCTCATAAATTCTTTTCCCAATAAAAATTTACGTTAAAAAAAAAATCCTTTATATCTCTTTTAAGCCATGCACACTTCATAAAAGGGCAAGCTTATGAATTTGCTTTCTTTAAATTAAGAAAAAAAAATCCTTTGGAGTAAACTAATTCACCGTGAAGAGAATAAGCGGTGAATAAAATATTTAGATATTGTATCACTTTCACACCCGCTGCAATGAATATTTTACGCGAAGGCACAATTTTCACACCACCCCTCTGTTTAGAGAAATGAATCAAACTGCAAACATTGCACACACAACCCTGATATTTTAATTCTTTTTCAAATCACTGATCTGTAACATTTAATGCAGATGGTAGAGATGATATACGACCTTGTGCAATGTAGGTTTGCACGCTTAGGGCTTCGACCTTCACAAAAAAAAATTGGAGACAAAGAGTTAAATGTCTCATTAAAACGAACAAAATAAGCACTATGAAAAAACCACGTGTGTGATCTTTAACAAGTCAGATCTGGATCAGGCCTCACAGATCTCAATCTTTGTATGCACCAGATTATTTTTCCGTGCAGATTTTTTTGGGCTGAAGGATGGGAAAACAATGTTGCAAACAAATTCACCAAAAGGAAACGAATAGATATGCAAATCAACAAGACATGCACAACACTCTAACATACCAAACAAAAGAATTTCACACTAAATTAATCTCGTTTCACACACCCTGTCCAAATCTATTTACAAAGCTAAAACTCAGAGCTCCCCCATCTTCCTGATCTTCTCTTGAGGGAATTAGGCCATAACAGGTTATCATATCAGGTTAGAAATTGAGATAGAAAGACACACAATTCACACTTCAATATTTGTATTGATCACAAAAATTACAAATATATAGGACATAAATATCTAAATTCGACACATCTAGATCAAAACTACAATTCATATATCTAAACAACAACATCTAAATTAACCATTGCTAATTTTCAATAACAATTCATAACCATACATGGAAACATTACTTCCCATATAAATTTATAATATGAATAAATATGTCTAAAATAATCTTATAAAATTTAAACAAACATCTTTTATGTGGTGAAATTTATCTAGAAGTTAAAAAAAAATATATTAGGAATTGAAGTATTAAATTGTAATGTTAATATTTTTTAAAAAATATAAGTTGATTTAAGAATACAAATGCAGATTTGTTTATATGACTACATTTTAAAGCTAAAATATCAAATGATGTGATTTTTGTATGGAAATTTAGTTTATTATGCCAATAGGCCTTTTCTTTTGAATCAGTCTATTTAGATTTTAGTCAACATTTTTTTATTTAAACTCGACATATATACACTCTTAAGCTCAACATCTGTACATCATATCATTATGTCATCTATCCAACCATTCCAGATATTTTTCCGTCACTCTCGCTCTTCCTATTACGCATCTGTCGCTCTTCCTGTTACGCTTCTGTTAAGTTCCCGGGCTTGCCGGGTTGATGCCTGCACCTGGAAGCACCCTCGCCTACACCTGGAAGCAGTTCCCCTGTTTTCGTCATTTGGTTTGTGGACTGCTTCAGCAATGAGTCACACACACAATGTCCATTCTCTACTCCTAAACTTTGGAAATCATTTCAGAATTGTTGCTTGTAATCGATCGTCCGCTCTGCAAAGTTAATCAGATATTGAATTCCTTTGAATATAAAATCATCTCAAAGGGTAGTGTTTTATTGAGAGCGATGTATGGAGTGAAGGCAACAACCATATTTCTCTGTAGTGGGGTGGCTTATGCTCTCACTGGGCATTCTTTTCTATTGATTGAATTGCACATTCCTGATAAGTTTTTGTATTCCATGTTGAAATATTACTTTCAACTTCTCTGTACTAAGGGCTGCCTTCTATATTTGTTTGAAGAAGTTCTGTCACCAGGCCGCTTGCCAAAATATTCGAACAATCAAAGTCAGGGTACATAGATCTCTGTTTGGAAAATAGAGGTTTTCGTGCCAACCTCTGTACATTTAAAACAGAGTGGTATTTTTGTTTAAACACAGGAGCGTTTAATTTTGTTTGAACGTGGGAGAATTTGTTTAGAGAACGGTGGTCCCCATGACCACGTCAGCAGTCGACAACTCCCACAGCAGTGGTCCCGCAGCCATCCAGTCAGCATACACGTGGCAGCATTCAATTGGTACGGGATTTTGGTTTGCCCACTCACCAGGCAAAAAACCGAACCCGAAATGGTTATAGGTCGGATTTGATAGGATTTCGGGTCACACTCAGCCCTCCATACGACTGCCCAAAATCGGACCCGATACAACGCGTAAGGTGGATTTAATAGCGATTTCACGTCACAATTTTGGTGATGTCAGCGGGGTCTTTTGTGACCCGAAATCATTATGTAGATTGGTTCAATTTATTTTGAAGTCTAGCGGGTCAAAGATTTAAAAAGTTTTTTTTTTTGGTTTTAAATCGCGCAAATGAAAGTCTTATGGTATATAAGTTTATTATATAAACATATGTTTTTAACATATGTTTTATATATATTTAAACCTGCACAAAGTGCAAAGTGGTCCCGATACTAATTCTCAAATAGATTTGTTTTAAAGTTTAGTTTTTATTTTTTTATTTTTATGTTAATGCTACAACATATAAACAAAAGGGAGCTCGAAGGCAATGTAATGTTAATATAACACAACACAGTAGTGTATTTTTTTTTTGTAACAGAGTGACAGAACGTAATTTTATGTTTTTTGCACAGCAGTGCGAATTGTAAAACACAGTAGTGTTATTTTGTAAGAGACAGAGAAGTTTTTTTTGAGCACTGCGTTTTGCAGCAGTCTTGTTCATCCCTCTCAGTGAGGAAGTATTTGTAATAGTTTTTTTTTTGAGTTAGTGAATGGAATAAAAGTTTGTTTTCAAAGTGTTGAACTCTGTCTCCTGTCAAGAAATTTTAATTTTCTCTGTGTTAAGGAGGAGAGTATTACTCTCTCCATTTTTTGTTTTGGAATTTTCAATATTCCAACATAGTATCAGAGCTAGTATAGGCTCTTTGAAGATCAAAGCAGCTAAAGGAAAGGAGTTCTTTGTTGCAGTAGCTTCTCCAGCAGTGTGAAGACTCAGCCAAAAAGAATTCAAGGTATTTCTCTATACAGTTTATTGTGTTACTGTTGCAGAACAGTCAGCTATTTTAAATACACAGTCAATTTTTTTTGAATCATAGTTAAGAGTGCAGAATGGCTGGAGCCAGCACTGGTATGGGTATGAGAAATATCCACCTCCCACTATTTAATGGGAAAAATTATGATTACTGGTCAATAACTATGAGAGATTTATTTAATTCTCAAGACTTATGGGAATTTGTTGAGGATGGATTTGAAGATCCAGCAAATGAAGAAGAGTTTGAAGAGTTAACTCAGGCAGAGAAAGAGTTGCTGAAAAGCAATAGGAAGAAAGACTCCAAAGCTCTCTTCTTATTGTATCAAGCAGTGCATGAGAGTGTGTTTCCGAGGATAGCAGCAACCAAGAGATCTAGAGAAGAATGGTAAACTCTCAAGACAACCTATCAAGGCATGGAAAAAGTGAAGACAACAAAACTTCAGTTGTTGAGGAGAGACTTTGAAACTCTCTGTATGAAAGAGTCAGATACTATTGACTCATTCTTCACTCATGTGATTGGAATGGTCACACAAATAAGATCTCATGGAGAGACTCTTGAAGACAAAAGGATTGTGGAAAAACTCTTGAGGAGTCTACCCTCAAGATTCGATGTGATTGTCACCACCATAGAGGAGACTAAGTATCTCACAAAGTTCACAATGGATGAGCTACATGCATCACTGATGACTCATGAGAAGATATTGGGTAGGAGTGAGAACTCATCTCTGGAGCATGCCTTTAAGACCTAGATGTCTTTCGGAAGAGGAAGAGGGCAAGGCGGAGGAAACAAGAGAGGAAGAGGCAGAAGCCAAAACAGAGGTGGAAGGAATAGTCCAACAAATTCTCAAGGAAGGGGTATCAATCCAAATCAGCATCAAGGCTAAGGCAGCAGCCAGCAAAGTGGTCAGCAGAATGCTCAAGGACAGAGGTATGATAAGTCCAATGTCCAATGCCACTATTGTAAAAAATATGGTCATTATGCTAATGAATGTAGAATGAAGCAGCATGATATGGGAAGTAGAACTAGTGAAAATTTCATTAGAGAAAATCTCAGCCAAGATAATTTGTTTTTAGCTTGTAATATGGCTAAAGAAAAAAGTGAGGATTTATGGTTTCTAGACTCTGGTTGTAGTAACCATATGACAGGAAACTTAGTAATGTTTTCTATGCTAGATGAGAATGTGAAGTCACAAGTCACACTAGGAACTGATAACAAAGTTTCTGTTATGGGAAAAGGAAATGTAAATGTTTTAACAAGGAAAGGTGCAAAGAAATCCATAGAAGATGTTTATTATGTTCCAGGAATGAAGTGTAACCTCTTAAGCATTGGACAACTTGTTCAAATGGGGTATAATGTATTTTTTGAGGATGATGTTTGTACTATCATGGACAAACCACCCAGCAAACAATGTATTGCTGAAGTAAAGATGACAAGGAATAGGATGTTCCCTCTTAGAATGAAATCATATTTGAAGAATGGTGAAGAGAAAGCAACAGTGGCACAAGAGGCTATCCAAAGCAAATCAAAAGATGAAAATTGGTTGTGGCACTTGAGATTTGGACATCTCAACTTTGGAGGTCTTAACTTGTTGAACAAAAAAGGAATGGTAAGAGGTTTACCACTGATAGAGAAACCAGATAGCCTTTGTGAAGGTTGTATCTTGGGGAAACAACAGAGAGAAATTTTTCCTTCCGGGAAAAGTATAAGGGCAAAGGAACCCTTAGAGATTATCCACTCAGATTTGTGTGGACTGATGCAAACTCCATCACTTGCTAGTAGCCACTACATGTTAACATTCATAGATGATTTTACAAGAAAAACTTGGGTTTACTTTTTGAAAAACAAAAGTGAAGTGTTTGAAATATTTTGCAATTTCAAAGCACTTGTGGAAAACCAAAGTGGGCTGCACATCAAATTTCTAAGAAATGATAGAGGAGATGAGTATATCTCTAAATATTTTCTACGTTTTTGTAGAGAAAATGGTATTCATAAACAGTTTACAACTAGATATACTCCACAGCAAAATGGAGTAGCTGAAAGGAAGAATAGAACCATAATGGACATGGTGAGGAGTATGTTAAAGGCAAAGCATTTTCCTAATGATTATTGGGTTGAAGCTGTACATTGTGCAGCATACATTTTGAATAGGTGCCCTACAAAAGCAGTTATGAACAAAGTGCCGAAAGAGGCATGGAGTGGCACAAAGCAAGGTGTCACACACATGAAGGTTTTTGGATGTGTGGCTTATGCACACATTCCAGATCAGCTAAGGAAGAAGTTGGACAGCAAGGGGGAGAAATGTGTTTTCATTGGATACAGTGAGGAATCCAAGGCTTACAGGTTATACAACCCATCCACCAAGAAGTTTATTGTGAGCAGAGATGTTCAGTTCATTGAAGAGGAAGCTTGGGATGGAAGCATAGAGAAAACAGTGAATGTTAAACATTGTTTATCTCATGATGAAAATGATGATGAATTGGCTGAAATACATCCCCAAACAGTAGCACCAACACAAGAGCAGCAAAGCACACCCTTGAGGAGAAATGAAAGTGCTTCTCCAAGCACACCACAAGGAGGAAATTCAAGTGCTTCTTCAAGCATTTGTACACCTAATGAAAGAGGTAAGAAGTTCAGAAATTTGAATGACATTTATGCACAAGAGGCAGCAAATGAAGGTATCAATTCTTTGTTTGCTTTATATTGTCATGTTGAAGACCCTATCCACTTTGAAGAAGCTGTCAAGGATAAGAAATGGATAGAAGCTATGGATGAGGAGATTAATGCCATAGAAAGAAACAATACATGGGATTTGGTTGAACTCCCAAAAGGTAAAGATGTCATTGGAGTTAAGTGGGTCTACAAGACCAAGAGTAATGCTGAAGGCAAAATAGAGAGACACAAGGTCAGACTTGTTGTCAATGGATATAAGCAGAAGCATGGGATAGATTATGAGGAAACTTTCACACTGGTTGCTAGAATGGAAACAGTGAGAGAAGTGTTGTCCATAGCAGCACAAAACAAGTGGAAAGTTTATCAAATGGACGTAAAGTCAGCATTCCTAAATGGAGTGTTAATGGAAGAGGTTTACATTGAACAACCTCTCGGATATGAAAAGAAAGGCCAAGAGCACAAAGTGTGCAAGTTGAAGAAAACTCTTTATGGGCTGAAGCAAGCGCCAAGAGCGTGGTACAGTAGAATAGACTCCTATATACTGGAAAATGGATTTGAAAAGTGTGAGGGAGAACCCACCCTCTACATCAAAGAAAAGGATGGTAAAATGTTGATTGTAGTTTTATATGTTGATGATGTTATTGTCACAGGTAATGATGATTAACTTATTGAAAATTTTAAAACAGTCATGAAAGAAGAATTTGAAATGACTGACATGGATTTGTTGAGATACTTCTTAGGAATAGAAGTAGAACAAGATGAAAATGAGATTTTTATCTCACAGGAAAAATATGTTAATGAAGTGCTTGAAATATTTAATATGCAGGAGAGAAAAGCAGCGATCACTCCCACAGTGATGGGATTAAAACTCAGCAGAGAGGACAACAGCAAGGATTTTCATCCTAGCTTGTACCAGAGCATAGTTGGCAGCCTCATGTATTTGACTGCAACTAGGCCCGACATAATGCATGTTGTTATTTTGATTTCCAGATTCATGGAGAAGCCAAAGGATGCACATTGGCAGGCAGCAAAGAGAATTCTGAGGTATGTTAAAGGAACCAAAAGGTATGGTATTTTATATACTGCTTCAAAATGTTCAGATTTAGTTGGATACATTGACAGTGATTGGGCTGCAAGTGTAGATGATCGGAAGAGCACTTTCGGTTATGTTTTTCACATGGGTTCAGGAGCCATTTCATGGGCTTCTAAAAAACAACCTATTGTAGCACTGTCTACAGCAGAGGCAGAATATGTGGCAACTACAGCAGCAACTTGTCAAGAAATATGGATGAGGATGATGTTAAGAAGTTTAGGCCAAGATAAGACAAAAGGAACAGTAATTTATTGTGACAATAGCTCAGCTATTGCATTATCGAAGAATTTTGTGTTCCATAAGAGAACGAAATACATTGACACAAAGTTTCATTACATCAGAGAATTGGTAAACAATGGTGAAATTGTTTTGGAACACTGCAGAACTCAGGAGCAGTTTGCAGATATTCTGACCAAGCCATTGGGACAGAAGAGTTTTGAGTTTTTGAGAAAATGTCTGGGTATGACTGATAATCCAGCAGCTGAAAGTAAGGGGGAGTGTTGAAATATTACTTTCAACTGCTCTGTACTGAGGGCCGCCTTCTATATTTGTTTGAAGAAGTTCTGTCACCAGGCCGCTTGCCAAAATATTCGAACAGTCAAAGTTAGGGTACATAGATCTCCATTTGGAAAATAGAGGTTTTCATGCCAGCCTCTGTACATTTAAAACAGAGTGGTATTTTTGTTTAAATACTGGAGCGTTTAATTTTGTTTGAACGCGGGAGAATTCGTTTGGAGAACGGTGGTCCCCATGACCACGTCAGCAGCCGACAGCTCCCACAACAGTGGTCCCGCAGCCATCCAGTCAGCATACACGCGGTAGCATTCAATTGGTACGAGATTTTGGTTTTCCCGCTCACCAGGAAGAAAACTGAACCCGAAATGGTTATAGGTCGAATTTGATAGGATTTCGGGTCACACTCAGCCCTCCGTATGACTGCCCAAAATCAAACCCGATACAACTCGTAAGGCGGATTTAATAGCGATTTCGCGTCACAATTTGGGTGACGTCAGTGGGGTCTTTTGTGACTCGAAATCGTTATGCAGATTGGTTCAATTTATTTTGAAGTCTGGTGGGTCAAAGATTTGCAAAGGTTTTTGTTTTGGTTTTAAATCACGCAAATGAAAGTCTTATGGTATATAAGTTTATTATATAAACATATGTTTTTAACATATTTTTTATATATATTTAAACCTGCGCAAAGTGCAAAGTGGGCCCGATACTAATTCTCAAATAGATTTGTTTTAAAGTTTAGTTTTTAGTTTTTTATTTTTATGTTAATGCTACGGCATATAAACAAAAGGGAGCCTGAAGGCAATGTAATGTTAATATAACACAACACAACAGTGTATTTTTTTTGTAACAGAGTGAAAAAACGTAATTTTATGTTTTTTGCACAGCAGTGCGAATTGTAAAACACAGTAGTGTTATTTTGTAAGAGACATAGAAGTTTTTTTTGAACACTGCATTTTGCAGCAGTCTTGTTCATCCCTCTCAGTGAGGAAGTATTTGTAATAGTTTTTTTTTTGAGTTAGTGAATGGAATAGAAGTTTGTTTTCAAAGTGTTGAACTCTGTCTCCTGTCAAGAAATTTTAATTTTTTCTGTGTTAAGGAGGAGAGTATTACTCTCTCCATTGTTTGTTCCAGAATTTTCAATATTCCAACAGTCCACAACATTCATGTGTTTGCAGATGTTTTTCCAACGACCGAGATCAAGTTTTGAAAGAGCTAGAATTGTTGGATGCAACCATTGAAAATGTTCATCCTATAGTTGAGAAATTATCTCCTGCTGACATTGTCGATGGAACAGAGAAAGTGGAATAGATCAGAATTGCTATACATGAATTACAGCAAAGTGTGCAATTGCCTTCCCCAGGGGTTAGATCCTTTTGATAGTCTCAGGTTATCCGCAGTCCAAGGCACACCCATCAGAGATGATCAGTCATGAATATATCAGTAAAGTTGAGTAGCATGAAATGCTTAGTTTTTATTATTTAGATTTCCGGAGAAAACTCCAATACCTTTTAATAATGGCAGAAACCATGCTAGAAAGCTGTTGCATGACTGGTAGGGATTATATGAAATTTTGGTCTATTAGTCAAATTATATGTATGGCTCTTGTAACCATATCATTGCCTAAAAAAGTCATATTTAAGTCTGCTTATTGGAAAGTAATTTATTGGCATGATGTCTCTAAGGTGAATGATGTATGGAAACTGAATCTCATCCTCCTTGTTCTCAAACATCTACTCTTTACCGTAAAATAGCATGTTTCAATATAAATCTAATATATGTTACTACCATTGAGTTTTCTATTTTTATTGCAACACTTTGCTACGTTAGTTCAATTTTCTCTTTTAGATATAAATACATTGGAACATAGGAGGTTTTAATTAGCATAATTCCATCTTAATGGAAATATTAAACACGATTAACACAAATAGCCACAATGTGATTAAGACAAATGGCCTTCCGTGGCACTGTCATGTGGAATTCTTGTGCAACTTTCTTTCAAAAGAAAAATGAGAAAATACAAGGTATGAGATTACTTCTTTTAAAGAGAAGGTGCACTTTTGAAATAGTAATTTTGCAGTTTTCGTATCTATGTTTATTGCTTTCAGTCAGGTTCATGGGAATTGGGGTGCAAGTTTGAATTCATATATGTAGAGCTAGTTGATTTTTACTTTGGTTAGTACCTTTTTAATAGATTTTCCAGTAGATTTGAAATTTTATGAAATTTAAGATAAGCCTCATCATATTCTCTTTGGAGTATAAAGTTGCTTATCAAGTACATTTGCTTTTACCTAGCATAATTATGTACTGGTAGTTTTTGGCTTTTATATACAGTTTTGGTAATGTAGAGCTAAATCGTAATTACTCTATTGTATGTGTTCTATCTTATCCTTAATTATTTTAAATCCCCTGTTTTTAAAAACTTATGAACGGACACGTGAGAGAAATCCTTTGATGCCATTTTAGCCTTTACGAAGTTAAAATGGAAATGATAATGTTTTTTGCCTGAATAAAGTAACTTTAAATAGATGAGACAGAAGCATCAAATTCTAAATATTGATACTTATACAAAATAGTTGAGGATTTACAAAAAATTCTAGGGAATGCACTTGAAATTTGAACATGGGCCTTGAATTTAGTCATAGGAGAAATCTAACGGAACATATAAGCTGAAGCTTAACTTAACAGAACCTAAAATCATGAAATACTGCACACATGGGTGTTTGCAGTGTTAGTGCAGGATTCACTAGGAAACAGATGCAGAAAGACCAAATTTCAAAACTAACGAAGGTTGAATGATAAAAAAAAGGATTGGTTTTCAAGAAGTTAATGAAATGATTCAATGACGCTTCCTTGTGCCAGGTACTTCATAAAATGTATTAGTTGGAAATATCTTTTAATATAACATGTTGGAACTTTTTGACATCGAATGGCATGTCTTGTAATCATGCAACGAAAACCTTAACAATTTGAATAGTGGTTTTCCATCAAAGTGGAATTTATGTTTTGCATGCAATTTTGAGTTGCAGAATTCTTCTTTCTGAGCAAATCAAGTTTTTTGTAATATTTTTAACCTATTCTACTCAGCAAGGCACTACTAGCAAAATAACAGTGTGTTAAAGGTGTCTGAAACAATGATTAATATGATATCTGTGGCATGCTTGTTATTCTAAGCATTTGAATAGTGTCTAGCATCGCAACTATCTTGTTTTTTTTTTTCCTTTCTAGTTTTAGCTCTGTTTCATGAAAAAAAAATCCTATGAATGGAATAGCCGCATGGAGCATAGTATCTTACTCAGTGATTAGATTTTTTTTGAAATTTTCAAAGTCACTGGAGAGCCGTAGCTGGATTCTGAAATTTATTACATGGAATATATAGGTATAAAGGAAATGAAAAATAGAGATCGGTAGAAGTAAAACCACCATTTAGAGGAGGGAGGCTTTATCTAAGGTCCAGTAATATAGTGAACAACTGTAAGAAAGCAGCGTCTTATAACATTTTGTAAGAATGTAGCTTAACGTGTCTTTCCTTTCAACATCTGATCACAAGCTTTGGTTTGCAAGGGCATTTTTCATTACTGCTACATAGAAAACTCTGTTAGAAATTAGAATTGATGGTACTGAATAACACACACAGAAAATAGACCACTGGCGCTTTCTATTTTTTTGGGCAGCTAACTTTGTTTTCCTTAGAATTGGAGATCCTCATTTTCTTTGTTGATATTGAACAACTTCCAGCTTGTGGTTGAGTTTTCATCTACAAATATTTTTGTTATCTATTTCATCGCACCAGGAGAAGTGAGGTGTATTTTACAGCCCAGCTGGAAGTGGGGAGTGATTCATAAATTCTTGGTGTGTTCGTGCATAAAATCTAGTGGTACAATGAATCCAGATGTTGCAATAGGTCCAGTGACTATTGACACAAGCAAAAATCTATTTAAATGCAGGTATTATATGCTACTCGAGATTGCAAAGGTTGAGGATGCATATCCCGAGTTCAAACAAATGGTCAATGTGTCAAATATTGGAGACAGATGTGAACTTCAGGTGCACATCAGACCCGCGTTTTGAGGGCTCTGTGCTAGTTTTATAGAATAGTGAGTTGTAAAAAAATGTGTTATTCAACACTCTTTTTTTTTGTAATTAGAGGAATCAGCAATATTTTTTTTTGTAACTAGAGAAATCAGCGACTGGGTTGGACTCATACTCACATGATATGGGTCTATTCTGATCACTACACTATATCATGACTATATCATGAGGTCGATTTTGATCACTACACTATATCTCTGGTGCCTACAATTTGTTCTCTTTTTTGTAAACCAAATTACTTTCCAGAAATTTGAACCTTGAATCTCCTAATTTACACAATACCTCATATCATATAATATTAAATCGCCAACTAAGATGCACGCACCCCAGGGACGTGTTACTCAGCACTTTGAATAACATTGAGTTTTTTCTATCGTTGTATTGGTTTAATGTTAAGGTTGCAAGTCATTCTCAATTTGGTTGTAGACTATTTTCCTGATTGAATTTCCAAGTAAAGGTGTCAAATAGGGCAGAGCTTTGGAGAAATGATACCAAATTGGACGTGGCTTAATCTAAATGTCCTATCCATTATCTTTAGCTTTGGGTAGAATGTATAATTGTGCAAATTTGATCAATTGGTATTGTTTGTCAACATCCAGGCACAAGCTCATTGTCCTCGGGGACACAATTTTCTACAGCGTATAATAGTTGTTTATACTATGCATTGGATGTACTGTAGTCCATGGAATATGTATTTTCCCATTCGTTGGGGGACACATTCTTGCAAAATTTAGCCGTCAATTCTTTTGTTTTTCACTTCATCCGATTTTTATTAGGTGGCCTCCTGTGCCTTGCCGTCTTTATCCTTATCCTGAAAATCATACATGTTTTTTATTATCTTCAAATTCTTCATATGTAAATCAGCCAGTCTAAAATAAATGGGGCAACGGTGATGTTTTTTTATAGTTTTATTGATCGAACGGTAATTGAAATAATTGGTATCATATATACAACAGTTAGGTTCTCTTCAAGCAAAATACATGCCTATTTATTGATGTATTACTTTTATGTCTTAATATTGGGTTTGTATTATTTTTTTCACAACCATCTAATCTGAATTTAATTAACAAATTGAAAACGGGGACACCTTTTTTCTTTTAGCGTCTTGTTCACATTCACACAGTTTGACATTTGCAGGAATTTCCAGTTGACATTTTGTTTATGACCTTCCTTTCCGTGCCAAAGATGTTTTGTTCATTATGTTTGAAATTTACTGGACTTTTCAGATGTCATCTAGTTTATGATAATATTTTCCGTTCCAAAAATATTTTCAAAGAATTGATGGGAAAATAGATCTTAAGAGGGAAATGGTGTAAACTCCTTAAGGAATAGCAAGATTGAAAATTGCAAGCCTTCAGTTTAGGAAGGCAAAATCATTGGCTAAGAGCCTGGGTACCCTAGGTAGAGTGATGGCTTCTGTCATTATTACTGGGTACCCTGGCCTATTGATTGAACTGCACGTTCCTTATCAGTTATCGGTCCACAACATTCACATGTTTGCAGCAGGTGATTAAAGGTGAAATCAAGAGATGTTTGTCAACGGATGTGTTTGAGTTGTGAAAGCATTAGAAATGTTGGATACAACCATTAAATTTTTATAATGGAGAAGATCCGATGGGACGGAAGGCCAAAGTAGGTAAATAGAAAGCATGAAATCCATGGAAGGCCAAAGTAGGTAAATAGGTAAATAGGACTTTTAGTTACATTCAACAAAACAGAAAAGATACACACTAAAACAAAGTGCCTGCCCTTCCAGGAAAGATGAAGACTAAAACTGGAAACCGAGACAAGAGATAGACACTCTTGACATCCTTTTAACAGTATTCGTAAGCAGAAATAATATACAATTAAATGTACAAATTGTGCCTTCAGGAAAGATGAAGACCAAAACTTGAAACCTAGACAAGAGATAGACACTCTGACATCCTTTTAACAGTATTCGTAAGCAGAAATTGAGGGATCTACCACTCTAAAAGGTCCAATACAGGATTTTATAATAGCCATCAGAGAGTGCCCAAGGCTGAGAGGGCCAGGCTAGGCACTGCTTAGAAGAGGCAGGGTATTCATAAGGTTGGTCCGAGGTCTCTCCTGCAAAACTGTAATTTCGAAGGTGACAGTCTCTCACAGGAAGAAGGAAAAGCATCATTTTGATTAGGATAGCAGAAGGCCAGAGAATTTTAGATTTCAGATTTTTGAAAAGGCTGAACCAAAATAATTATGAAATTATAATTTTTTTTAATTTTCATTTTGTGTTTTTCGTTTTAGAACTTTTAACCTTTTTGGGTTAACTTCGTGTTTTATCGAAGAGGTGAGATTGCAGTGGTAATGAATAGAATTACTGCACAAATATAAATTTGAATTAATCTGATTTAATTGCATATTAGTTTAATATAATACAAAATTTATTAGACTTTGTGGGAATATATTAGATGTTTTTGAGGGAACAACATGTTTGTTTTGATGGGAATCGGTTGATGCTTATTTTTTTTCGGAGGTTTAATAACATACAGTGAAAAATGAATTTGGACATTGTAAAATTGATGTCATCGTACATATTTTTTTATCTGTTAACATATGCAGTGTTGTTTGAGGAAAATATTTATGTAGATATAGTTTTCCATTTCAATGTACGAAACATTGCTCTAGTATTATGTAAACTACCCCACATAAATTTGCAATTCCAACAAATATTTTCTATACAAAATTTAAATTTAAATTCAAAACTGGAATTAATGGCTCGGTAGACTTTAGCCATTTCCTTTGTGAAATTATATGCTAGACTCCAACGATTTCCTTTGTAAAATTATATTTCCGTATTTTTTTGTTTGCTAGTTCCCACAAAGACCTATGGTAATATTTCTCTTCATTACCCTGCATGTTATTGTTTGAATATAAATATTTATATAATATTTTGACACACTCATTCGCACAAGTGAGACTGTTACAAGATTAAACACATTTCCTCCCCTCCATCCTCCACCCGTTAGCTTGTTATCCTCCCCTCCATCCTCCACCCTTTAGGTTGTTATCTTTCCTTTGTTGCAACATTTTTGAAGTAACATCATAGGCATGAAATTTTTTTGAAGTAACATCATATGCATGTTCTATTTCTTCGGTGTATCTTTGCACCTTATATTGAGATTCCTTTTGCATTCCATATTATTGTTCTATTTATGTAGAATTATTCAAATAATTTTATATGATGTCAATTTTTTCATTTCATTGAACCTTATATCCCTCCTGCTTTCCATATTATAGTTCTATTTATTTAGAATTATTCAAATAATTTTATATGATGTCAATTTCTTCATTTCATTGAACTAAGATAGCCATCCTATATTGGTCTATTTATATAGAATTATTCAAATAATTTTGTATCATAATTCTTTATTGTAAATTAAAGAGGTTAATTTAGAGTTGTGATTTATTTTAATAATTAAAATAAAAGAGTGAGATCTTTTATGCTCAAGGAGAAAGAACCTTACACTCAAAGCTTTTTACCACTATGTTTAAGAGAGTTTGTGAGTCTTGTTATCAACTCCTACCTCTTAATTAATATATGAACGCTGGAAGTTGTTAACCTAATGATTTATTTTATTTTAAGGAAATAATTTACTAAAATCTGCAATGATTTACTATTTGTATTAATGTATTAATATACTAAATTCTATATAAATGTACACAATTCTCTTTTAAATTTGCACCTATATATATAATTTACATATAATTTTTTAAGAAGAATTTTTTTTTTTTTTTTTAACTATAATTTCATTAATTATGCATTCAAGTTCTTTTTTATTGTATTTTATAATCGTGATATCTGGAAAGATAAATATAAATAATTTATTGCTTATTTATTATTATTATTATTATAAATTTGGTAAAAGTTTCGTAAATTGTTTTAAAAGAATAATATTTAAATGATTTTTTTTTTAAATATGCTTTATATTTATTATAATATAAAACTTAACTTTTATGATGAAAGTTAGGTGGAAAAAAAATGAAATGATAGACTATTTTACTAAAATAAAATAATTTATAACACTACCAAACAATAGCTTTACTTTAAAATGCATAAACATTAAAACAAACTTAAATATATTTTTTATAATTTTCAATTATGGTGTGGGTAATAGTTACTTTTAATTAAAGTTGAGACCTAATGTATGACTTTTCATCTTTAAAGGTTGACCTTGGTACTTTAAAAAATGCAAAATATATTACATACATCATATCTACAAATGTCTTTCTCATGCAACTTTTCCAAATTAACAAACCTATTGGCCTTTCTTTGCACCTTTATTGACCTTTCTTTGCACCTTTTGAAGCAATTACTACTATAATACTACATAATTTAATAGTTAGATATATGAATGAATTAATAATTTGCAATAATTAATTTATGATTAAAA
Organism: Pinus albicaulis; assembly: GCA_034641835.2. Taxonomy (NCBI): domain Eukaryota; kingdom Viridiplantae; phylum Streptophyta; class Pinopsida; order Pinales; family Pinaceae; genus Pinus; species Pinus albicaulis. Next base: position 277,853 of record JAXQQM020087633.1, read on the forward strand.
ATTATTTGAGTTTTGGCATTTTCAATATCATACTTGTTGATTTTCGTTTTTAGAAAATTGTAATGATAATTATGTGTATTTATAAGATGTATAATTTCATTTTTTTTTTCTATTAATTTTTAAGCAATATAATTGGAATTCTTGTTACTATGGTTTGATACTATAGTTTTAAACAACCAAGGTGGATTGGACCATATGTGTTGGATTTAATTTATAAATTTATAATACAAATAAATATATCTCTAGTAATCTTATCAAATTTAAACCAATATTTTTTTATAGAAAAAGATATCTCATGGTTTAAAAAAAGTATTTTATTGATTAGGAGTTGAAGTATTAAATTGTAATGTTAATATTTTTTATTATTTATAATAATAAATATTATTGTTAACTATTATATTTTAATTTGGTACAAGTAAATAATTAAAGATTAATAATACAATTGCTTTTTTTTTTTACATACTCTATTATTATAAACATAAAATGTTGGTTAGTGTGAAATTTGTGTGGAAATTTAGTTTATATAGAGTATTATATAATTTAGTACTTAACTAGCAATTGCACCATATGTTGAAAAGGAAACGCTAGTAGCATAGGGAAGAATATCGCAGATGAGAAAAATGTGATATGTTTTGTGATTTACATGAATTTGTAAATTATTGTAGTTGTGATATTTAATTTTGGTTCGAGTGTAGATTGATTTGCAAGATTTGTAGAGATGGAATGGACGACTTCAACTGAAACTGATTGGCTCGTTTGTGGGTTATTTTTGGGTTCAAGGGTTTCCATATTCACTTTAATTTGTATTTCCACAATTCCAATAATAATGAGTTGTAAACCCATCAACTTTCTATCTCTTGGTGTTGGCCTTGTTTGAGATTTTCCATTTCTTTGAAGCCCTCTTCTATATTTGCCTAAAAGCAAGAGTCTTGAGTGAGCGATGCAAACTTTGTGCGAGTTTTCTTATGCAAGCTTTGCACGAGTTTTAATACCTCTTGAACTGTGAGTTTCTTCTTTATCTTCCATCAGTTTCTGAAAAACTTTATGACGAATGGGTCTTCCATCTTGAAGATAGTTGTTATTTCCCTTGCATTTGCAATAATAATGGGAAATATCTAGAGACTCTATAAGGTTATTATCCTTCTTGTCATGTTTCTTGAAAGAATCAGAATATGTGATCCCATATTACTCCTAATAACACTCCTTATACCAGTCAAACTCCGCCATATGACATTATGCCTCATTTAATGCAATAGCTAGCTTAACAGTGTTTGAGTTATGATTTTTTTCATTATTTCCTACTTCTTGTAGGGCAATCCATGCATGATCATTCTGCACAGAATTGGCATCGCCAGTTCAAGAACACATTTAAAATAGAAATTAGTTTTACTAAATTAAATATGAAAATCATTAATAGTATTGAAAGGATCATCCAAAAGATAAATATCAGAATCTTAATGCAATACATGGGCAAGCTGTATCTTTTCGTTGTTTCTAGCCACCACTGAGATTGACACCTCTTTCTCCTATTTCAGTTAGATCACCAAAGGGAATATTTTGCAAATTTGTGCATATACCAAATATGCATTCTTGATCTATCTGTCTTTTGTTTCTGGCCACCACTGAGATTAACACCTCTTTCTCCTATTTCATTTAGATCACCAAATGGGAGATTCTGGAAATATGTGCATCTACCAAATATGCATTCTTGATATATTTATATTTTGTCCTCTTGATGATGGACAAGTAAGGGCATGCGAGGCAGGTGGTTATAGATCAATGGTTAAAAGTATTGTCAAGCAATGTAAACATGTAATGATCTTCCCTGTAAATATCACCATGTTTCCATTGGAGGGTGTCGAGAGCAGGCATCGTAGGAGGTACGATGGATGAGGAAGCGGTCATTACAGACGGACAGGTAATCAAATGGGAGGTAGGTCGTTACAGATTAACATTTTCTCTCCACATATTTCTCAGAACTCTTTGGCCAGTGTTGCTAATAATTACTTCTCTGCCATAAAACTCCACAGAAACCTTAATCTCTATGTTTATTTCGATGTTCTTCCAAATTGAATTACCCACAGAATGTCTCTCTTTCTTTTCTTTTAGTTGATATATATTTTTCTAGAGCTTTTTAATGTAATTGACGAGCTCCTCAAATAATCTACATCTATCAAGTTGGATCTATATCAGGAAACCAAAAAAAAAAAAAACAATTTTATTATGAAATACTTTTGGACATATAATATAAAACATTTTTTTACATACAATATAAAGCATTGGAAGACAGTATCAGATCAGATGACATGAGTGTGCAATGAGATCATAGTTTTGCTCTTTTTTATTTAAATTATTCTCAAACATATGACAATGCAAAAAGTTCTTTATCAACTTTAATTTCCAGAAAGAAACCTGAACACATTTTAAAAATGGTTTGAAAATGCAAACACAAATAGTTTGTTTCAGTTAAATTTGTGTGTGCAATGAGATCATAAATCTGCTAAAAATACATCAATATTCGTTCAGTTTAAATGCCAATATTTATGGGTCACATTTTATTTTCATTTATTTTACATCACCAAATATAAATTTCAGTGGTGGAAAAATAATATAATGTAACATTAATAATACAATGAAACAAATCAGATGCCACTTAAGGCCATAGGGGACATGACGTAAATATGTCTTGGTATTTTACACAGCGAATTAATAAAAAGCTTACAGGCAAAAAATTCTTAAGGTCAAACAAATTTTTACAAATTGAAGAAAAAAGTTAACAAACATTTAAATAAATCAACAAGACTACCCGAGATTCATGTTTCCACAGTGTTTTCGAATTTCTCCCCTCTATATGTAACACTCTTAAATTATTTATTGGAAGCGACAAAGGTAACGAGGAGCTCAGACAGTTTTCCCAATGGAAATACATTAGTCTCGGTAGCTCCCCACTGAATACGCGTTCAACAGAATAAACTTTAGCCCTAAGAATCCACAAGTTACTTCGGTTGAAACTATAGGAAAGGCTTTCGAAAGATTTGTTAGGGACATTTCCATGAACCATGCTAATTCCACGCACCTAAATTGTTCACCTAGGGTTATCAGAAACCAGATTGACAATATTGGAGGGTTTTAACAATTCAAAACTTCAAAATACATATAACACAACGTTATTTAGAAAGTTGGTCGAAAGCTTCAAAATACTCACAGAAGAAGATTGTTCAGACACATTATAAAGATCGTCCTCCGTCAGTTTCCAAAGTCGACGCGGATATTTTGAATCCTTAACCATATCTCTGCCAAGATCCCTATAGTAATATCTTAGCCATATCTTAGCCATATCAAGCAGCGTAAACAAGTAATGATCTTCCCTGTAAATATCACCATGTTTCGACTGGAGGGTGTCGAAAGCAGGCGTCGTAGCAGGTACAATGGATGAAGAAGCAGTCGTTACAGGTGAACGGGTAATCAAAATATGGGAGGCAGGTCGTTACAGATTAACAGTTGAACATACGTTAGCCGACGTAAATCAAGGAGTCAGTTGAAAGTTCTATCAATGGATCCAAGGGTGGAGGACGTTTCAATAGTCTAACAATTGATCCTATGCTGCAGATTACGCCAAAGTGATACGACAGGGGAGTTGTTTTCAAATAAATACGCCTTACGGCGAATATATAGATGAATATACAAATTGTAATATATAATTTTATGGTAATTTGATTTTTTCTTTTGTACTCAAATTAGCTAGTTTGTCCTTCTTTACACCTATTTAAGTTCAATGTCTGGATTTGATCTCTCATCTAATCTTTAAGGTGAATCACACTTGCTAGTTTGTCCCTCTCTACATCTATTTAAGCTCAATGTCTAGATTTGATCTCTCATGTAATCTTGAACATGAATCACAGTAGTTGGTTCCAAAAGTGACAACAATATTCTATATCATGTGATTATTACTGATTTTTTTTAGAAAATTACTATGTGATTATTACTGAAAGTTTTTTGGAAAATTACTATGGATCATAGAAGACTGAATTCAAATATATAATTTTATTAGAGTTTTAACTTTTTCAATATTATAAGTTATTTTAATCTTTAAAATATTATAAAAATAATATATGTGAATATTTATAAGATGTATAGTTCCATTTTTTTATTTTTTCTATATTAATTTCTAACCAATAAAACTAGTACTAGAACTTGTTAACTATGGTTGATATTATAGTTCACAGTTGGTTTTAGTGGGACTTTTTGGAGTCTAAGGTAGTGGAGTCCGGTTTAAAAATTTGAGGTGAAATCTTGATTTATGTTATTTAAACTAGTTTTTTGACTCTATATATGGATTCAACACCCTAAAAATTCCTTGAACACTTCGATTGTGCAAGGTTACCCATCATATTTTTGTTTTCACTTAATTTCTGTAAGATTTTAGAGAAATTAAACCAAAAAACTTAACCAAAAAACCATTAAAAAATAACACTAAAAACAACTGATTATAGTTCTGGCTAAAGTGCGATGGGAAAGAGATTACTAAGATGGGCTGTATCGGTGTAAAGAACGTATATTGGAATTCCGGGAATGACAAATAAAATTGATTTCATTTGATTGCTTTCTGGACGTACATTGTAACTTTTCCACGCGTCGCTTAATAACAGCAATAGTAAAGTATCTCTAAAACAAAGTCCACAGTGATAGTCAGAGACCAAATATTAATAGTAATAGTACGTATAAATATTAAGAGTAATAGTAATATAAATGATTTTATTATTTACTTATATATCAATCTGAGTTACAATATAGTTCACAATACCAAATCTACGCTCTTGTGTGTTTTCACTAGATCACGACGGTACATAACATTGCATTTACATTATTTTTATTTTATTTTTATCTAAAAAAATTATATCCCATATTGAAACAAAATAGTTAATAAATAAAAAAAATTAGTAAATTAATTCACTAGTATAGGTTTTAATCCTTGTGGATTCATTTTTTTAAAATGAAATACTCATAGATATTATAACTATTTTTTAATCTATTAGGTCTCCTAAACAAAAGGAAAAAATGCATATTTTTAAATATTAAAATAATTTATTCTTTTTAAAAATCAAAATTTATCTAATATATAGTGTTTTAAAGTAATACTTAATTTAAAGAAAGGTAATAGTTTTATTGTAGCATTGTTTTTTTTATAATGCTATTTAATTAATTAAAGATTGTTCTTAGTGTGAGTGTGGAGAAAACTACACACATTGAAAGAAAAACCTTTTGTACAAACTTTACTTTTAATTGAAATACCTACTCATGAGTTAATATGTACATAAGAAGTAATAATGGATGTTTATATATTTGTGCTTCGACTCACTTTAAATCCACTTGCAAGATAAGTCATTCATAATGAAATTTTAACAAATTATTGTGCACAATATGCTTTATGATTAACCTTAAATGGTAGGCTTTCTAAATAATGTCCAAATTTCACTTGTTAATTTAAAGTATAACTTGAATATATGAAATCTCCCAAATCATAGATAATTTGTATATGTAAGCTTCTAATCTTTAAATCAAATATTTAAAACATCGTTTAATTTAAGACAAAGATAAGTATCTGAAAAATGAGAGGAAAATCGACATGTGGAGAAGTTCGATGTGTGGGAGTGCGAAGCTCCACACAATGAAAATAGCTTATTACGTGGGAAAATGAGAGTAAGTTAAATGTGAGGGAGTGGGGAGCTCTACACAATGAAATTAGCTCATTGTTTGGAGCTTCACACTCCTACACTATTTTAAAGTACTTTTTTTGTGTGAAGGTGAAGAATATTTAATAATCTTAACCATAGTTATACGGGTATTTCTCCTACACATCAGAGAGCACATACCCCAAGCTTCCTTTCTCCTTGGAGCTTGGAAGCTTGTAGGAAACACTCCAAAACCGCCGGGAGCTTCAATGGGTACTTTGGAGCTTTTCGGGAGCTTCAGTGCAACAATTGTTTGACTTTTTGGGAGCTTTAATACAATGAAAAAGTGAAAAATTAGGTTTATTTGATGCTACCAGCTTGGGTGTTCCTTAAAGTTATGGAACTGTGTAAAGGGAAGGGTATGCAACTGGGTCTAGATCTGGATATGGGTCTAGAACTAAGCGAAACAATTCGTTTATGGAAAGCCCTTCCATCCAAATAAAGATAAGGTGTATGGCTAATTCTGATTGACAAGATTTGGATGGAAATAAATTAATTATTTTATTTTTATTTTTATTATATATTAAATTTTAATATATTATATTATTGTCACTCCCAATTTAAACCAAATGTACCTACTTACCAAACACTCATAAACATAGATCTTAACTATCCAAATTATGAAAATCTATACACTAAAGTTGTGACATTTAATTTTAACCTTCCCGTTATGTTTAAGTTGATTTGAAGCAATACCAACATCAATTATTGAGCGCATTTAATTTGTCATTTAGGCCTATCGCCACATCACCCATACATATCACAACTTACTGGATTAGCATGACCACAACGACACTTCAATACCCCACAAAATGAAATTAGTTCATAAGGGAGACGATGAGCGTCATGGGAAGAGAAGAGAAGGGGCGAATAACTTGTATGGATTGTTTATTTGAAAGCGAAGGATTATTTCACTGTTTTACCATAGTAAGTCATTTTATTATGAGATATGTGCTCAGGTGTCAAGTTCCACAAAATAAACACTATTTTAATGCATTATTTTGTGCAGAGGTGCAGAGCATGTAATAATATCAGCTATCTAGATCATCAGAATTAATGAATCTCAAAATCAAAGCATTATTCAAAATTGATAATGCAACTACTAACTCTAAAATTTCATGTTACTATGCTATGAGACTTCTGACCTATATTGATCTACACAATTAATTAATGGTTTCCACTTGTCTCTTCATCCCTTGAACGTGTCGCTAAGATTTATTTTCCAAAAAAACCCCTTACATTTGTAGTTGAAAACATGGTTGCAGCATGGATCATTGTATCCAATTTCGTGCTTCATATTGCTATAAGCTTGATCTCCATCGTTAAATTTGATATGGGACTTATCAGAGCAACGATGACATTGCATCTATCGACATGGGTTCCTCCCATTTCCCAATTTCTTTATATTCTTTGTAGGTTGTCCCTAGACATGGATGTGACTGTGACTGTCAAGGCATGTATTTGACGAATTTTTGGTTTTTATTAAATTATCTATAACATCTGGTGTAATGCTATTTTAGGTTCCACACAAATTGCTTTTAAAGTATTTTCAAGTCGCTTTAATTTTAGTTTCATAAAATTCATTTATATTTCATCACAAAGGAGTCTCACATTTTTGTTTCTACTCAAAACAATTTAGAGGTTTGGTATTAGTAGTGGTACTCGTGAAATGGAATTTACGAGATCCAGAAGTTGTAGTCAATTCCCTTTCTATTCGGTAAGGAACATGGTATCAATTGTTTTGTATGAGAATAAAAGCATAATGCTTTATTCATATTTTAATGTATTTTATTTTCATTCTTACAACATGGACACTAATTGTTGCAATAAAATGATACCACTTGTATTTTTAGTTTCAACTAAGTATATTCAACATAGTGGATGGAATGCACTCAATAACCCCAATATCATGCTTGAGAATTTATAAGGGTTGTTCTCCGATCTATTAATTTGTATGCGTGTGTCAGGGTTTCCAATGAGCTAGGAATGGGAAATGGAAAAGCAGCTAAATTTGTAATGATGGTTTCCATGAGAACCTCAACTATTATGTTGTGAAGCCAGCTCCAAAAATAGAAGAAAAGAGATATCAATGCCTTAGAAATAAGCCACTTCGAGGGGGAAACCTTCAATACATTACATGAATGAACAATTCTTGGATGATACAAATTACAAAACCTCCTTTCTATATATAGGAGCCCATGGAGCCACAATGTAATCCTAGTGGGGCCATAATGTAATCCTAGCTGACCTAACAATAATGATTTAAGGGCACAATAATAAAAATACGGGGGCTATAGGGGTACAATAATAACAATAAGGGGGTTACACTAACAACAATAAGGGACTATACTAATAATATAGGGACCTAACATGCCCTTCTCCTTCAAAAAAGTGTTGTCCTCAACGCTTGAGTAGCTCTGGGTGCTTCTGTATAAAATTTTCATCCTCCCATGTAGAATCTTCAGTGGGTAAGTTCTTCCACTTGATGAGATACTGCGAAATTGATCGATTCCATAGTTGTCGAGTTCTTGTTTCGTGTTGCTTGGTTCCAATATGATTTTTCCTTCCTCATCAATTTCTGGCAATATTGTTTGAGCTGGAATATTTTCACCTATAACCTTCTTTAAGCATGAAACATGGAAAATTGGATGCACTCGTGAAGAAGCAGGAAGCTCCAATTTGTATGCCATAGTACCAATCTTTTGCAACACCTTGTAAGGACCATAGTACTTTGGCGATAATTTATTAATATTCTTAGCTTGCTTGAGGGACATTTGTTTGTATGGTTGTAGCCATAAAAATACCCAGTCTCCTACATCAAACCTTCTCTCGCTGCGATGTTGATCTGCCTATTGTTTCATTCGATTTTGTGCCAAATTCAGGTTATCCTTTAAGAGTTGGAGAAATTCTTGTTGATGCTCGATGTGATCTTCCACTGCTTGAACCTTTGAATTTTCTCTTAAGATGATGTGATGGATGGTGGATGATATCCATAAAGTGCCATAAATGGGGTCATTTTTGTTGCGGTATGGAGAAGTGTTATACCACCATTCGGTGAGAGGTAACCACATGACCCACATTGTGTTTGTTTATCAAATACAAAACAACGAATATCCTTCCAAATATTTATTTAATATCTCATTCTTACCATCGGATTGAGGATGATAAGATGAGCTATGAGCTAGTTGATTACCCAAACTAGAAAATAATTCCATCCAAAAATTTCCAGTACAAATGGGATCTCTGTCACTTACCATAATCTTTGGGTTTCCATGTAGCTTTTGCATTGTTTCCATAAATTCAATAGCAAATATACTTTCTTTAAATGGATGAGATAATGCACACAAGTGTGCATACTTGGTAATTCTACCAACTACCACCATGATGACACTCTTGACTTCGGACTTAGGTAAACATGTGATAAAATCTATTGAAATATTCTCCCAATGTTGACCTGGAATGGATAAAGGTTGTAGAAGGCCCAGGGTCTTAATTGTTTCAATTTTATTTTTCTAGAAAATAAAACATTCCGCCACAAACTTTTGAATGTCAGATTTAAGGACATCCCAAAAAACATATTTCTTCACCTTGTCGTAAGTTTTTAAAAATCCTGAGTGTCCTCCTAAAGGAGAAGTGTGAAATTCCAAAAGAATCTTTTTTTTTGTTGGGACATATTACAAAGATATAAACGATATTTGTACCATAAGGAATCATTTGTCCAACTAAATGTATCATATGTATTAGGATCTTGCTGCAACTTTTGAATGAGTGTCCACACTTCTTCATCCTTCTTTCATTCATCCCTTGCTTCAGTTATCCAATCTGGTTGGATAATAGGAATGGCATAAATCAATGCTTCCACCTCTTCATCCTTTCTTGAGAGTGCATCTGCAACAACATGTAGCTTCCCTTTTTTGTAGATTATTTCAAAGTCATAACTAAACATCTTTGTGACCCATTTTTGTTGCTCTTCTGAAGATAGTCTTTGTTCCAAAAAGTGTTTAAGACTATCATGATCAATTTTTACCTTGAAGTGTCTTCCCATTAGGTAAGTTCTCCATTTCTTTAGTGCATGAAATATTGCTAACGTTTCCTTCTCATAAATAGGTTTATGTAAATACTTTCCTTTGATTGGACGACTTTCAAAAGCAATGGGTCTTCCTTCTTTCATTAAAACAACACCAATTCCATTTCACGAGGCATCACATTCCATAATAAAGGTTTTTGTGAAGTCTGGCGTAGCTAAGACTGGTGCTAGGCACATTGCCTCTTTAAGATGTTCAGAGGCCTTAGTTGCTTCAAGAGTCCATGAAAATGCATCTTTCTTCAATAATGTTGTTAGAGGTGCTGCTATTCTCCCATAATTCTTGACAAACTTGCGATAATACCCTGTTAACCCAAGAAATCCTCACAACTGCTTTATGGTCGTGGGGACTTTCCATTCTTTAATGGCTTTAATATTTTTAGGGTCTACCTTAACACCCTTGTGAGATAAAATATGACCCATATATTCCACCTATTGTACTCCAAAGAAACATTTATATGTTTTTGCATATAATTGTTTCTACTGCAATAGTTTGAGCAACTGGTCAACATGTTCAGCATGATCCTTCCAAGACTGCTGTATGGAATTTAGTATATCATCATCAAATACTAGCACAAATTTTCTAAGGAAGGGTTTGAAAATGGAATTCATCAACCCTTGAAATGTAGAAGGTGCATTGGTAAGGCCAAAAGGCATGACCAAAAATTCATAATGACCCTCATGAGTTCGAAATGTTTTGTAATATCTTCAGTCTTCATTCTAATTTGATGATATCCTGAATGAAGATCCAACTTGGTAAAATAAATTGATCCATGTAATTCATCCAATAATTCATCAATCATAGGAATGGGAAATTTATCTTTAATGGTGAGCTTATTGAGCTCCATATAATTCGAACACATGTGCCATGATCCATACTTCTTGTGTACCAATACTACAGGAGTAGAGAAAGAACTTTGACTAGGTTGAATTATACCCGCCTCTAACATTTCTACAATTATACGTTCAATTTTGCTCTTTTGGACATAAGGATATCTCTAAGGCCTGATGTTTGGAGGAACACTTCCTCGAATCAAATGAATAGCATGATCATGATCACGAATAGGTGGGAGTCCTTTGGGAGTTTCAAACACCTTGGAATGATTGTCCAAGACTTTTTGGAGATACGCAGAAATAGATGATTTTGATGTTGGAACTTCTAGTGAGCATAATTGTGCAATTACGCCTCGTTGTTCTTTCTTTAGAAGCTTTGTCATGAAATTAGAGCTTATTATATTTCTGGTTTCCCTCTGATACCCAATGATGCGACTTCCTTTCCTTTTGAAAAATTCCAAAGAAAAGTTCTTGAAAATTAAAAGCTACCATCCCCAAAGATTGTAACCATTGTACTCTAGTACAACATCAACACCTCCCATGGGAATGGAAAGCATTGGAATATTGATACATATTCCCCCATGGTTAGCTTGATATTATGGAATTTTCTAGAGAAATTTATAGTTCCTCCATTTGCAACCATCACTTGACATTCTGATGTTTGGTTATAGGAAACAATTCAATTCCTTGGCTACCTTACAATGAATAAAATTATGGGTGCTACCTAAATAAATCAACACTATTACCTTTTTCTTCTTGATATGTCCTTCTATCTTAAGAGTTTGAGGAGTGGTAATTCCTGACAATGCATTACACGATATGGTTGGACTCATTTCTTCCTCTTCTAGGGCTGGGTCCTGGTGTATATCATCTTCTTGTTCATTTTATTCTTCCTCTTCACAATCTATGTAAAATAATTTCTTCTGAGCACTCTTATGACCTTTAGTGTATTTTTTATCACAACTGTAGCAAAGCCCTTTTGCTCTTTTTTCTTCCAATTGTTGTGGTGTCAACCTTGTGGGTTGTGGAAATATAGGAGTAGCAACACTTCCATCTTTATACAAGTGAGTGGTAGGCTTCCTTGTCGCCATAAGTTTACATTCAATTTTTCTTGCCAACCTGAATGCATTCTCCAATGAATCAGGTTCCAAAATGCGAACTTCATGCTGGATTTTATCCTTTAAAGTACCTTTGAAGAGATCAATCCTGTCTTCCTCTGAAATATCAGTTACCCTTATATTCAATTTTTAGAAGTCCTCAGTGTGCTCTCCCACTGAACACTTTTTTTTTAGATTTATTAATTAGCTAAAGAAAGTGTTTATTTTTGTATCCTCATAATGTGCTATCATTTCCTCCATAAAAATTGACCAAGTGACAATTTTTTTACGGGAGCAAAGCCATTGATACCATACAAATGTATTTTGTTCTAAATGTAAAGTTGCAATGCATACTTTTGTGTGTTTTGCACCTTATGGAGATCAAAATATTTCTCCATCTGTAGTATCCATGTTACAGGATCCTTTCCATCAAACTTCCTCATATCCATTTTTGGAATATGGTGGTTCTTCGCACCAACATTAGAGTTTATGAAGTCACAATTAACATTTATTTTGTTCTCATCATGAGTTTCCTCTACTATATTTTCACCATTAGGAAACATTTATTGTATCAACTTTTTCAAACCTTCCATGTCTTCTTTTAGATCATTCTTCATGTTTTCCATGTTGTCTTTCATTTTTTCATCGATCTTAGCTTCCATGTCATTCATCTTAGATTCCATGCCAGCTTCCATGCCATCTATCTTAGATTCCATGCCTTTCTTCAAAACATCCATATTATTCTTCAAACCATCCATCTTCGCTTCCATGCCTTTCTTCAAAACTTCCATTTCATTTTTTGTTGCTCTTTGCGAGAGCGAAATTTTGTGCACTTTCTCTTGTAATTTTGATCGATCATGTTGCAATTCTCATCTTCATGAGTCATAGTAGAGCCTTCTGAAGGCTTAATGGGTGTTGAATTATTTTTACGTGGCATTTTTTAGAACCCAATACTGATATCTATTCTAAAATATGTCCTTGGAATCAATTCAAATTGATTCTTCAAACAAGACTTATGCAATTTGGAAAAAAAATACACACCTTTTTCTTGCTTTTGAGGAGATCGATATTAAAATTGGATTATCTCTATGATTACGGCTCTTCAATATCTGAAATTATGAACTGAGGTATCCTTATGAATTATCTTTCAAATGCCATAGGTCTGACTTGATTTGGATTCTCCAAGACAAAGTTATGTCCACTCTCCCACAATGACCTAATTATGGATTGGTTCAGTAGAGAAAACTTGTACGACTTTCCATGTGTCACTGTTTCGTCATTTACCTCTGAAATTGGTAGAAAAGAAACTAAAGTCTATGTACTTGCGACCACTTTTTACGGCACTCCAATCCGATGCTCAGAGAGAGAGAGTTATGACTATTTTCTCACGGTCACCTCTTTGAGATGAAATTCAGGAGCCTGAAAAAGGACTACCTTCCATAGATCATATCTCTGAAAATATTGTGAACCAAGCTCTAAAATTTTGCAAAAATTTTCCTCAAGCTTTCAGCTTCACACCCTAAAAATTTTAGATTCTGAACCTTCGTAGAAAAGAAGTTATAGCACAAATTCCATGATGACCTGTTTAGATTAAATTGAGGAGCCCGCAAAAAGACCTAACTTACTCAGATCATATCTCCGAAAATATTGCAAACTAAGCTCCAAAATTTTGCAATGATGTTCCTCAGGATTTCAGCTTCGCACCCTAAAAATTTCAGCTTCTGAAACTTCGTAGAAAAAAAAATTATAGTGAAAATTCCATGATGACCTGTTTGGAGCAGTGAAACCTTAGAATCCAAAGCTCTGATACCAAATGTTGTGAAGCCAACTCCAAAAATAGAAGAAAAAAGAGATCAATGCCTTAGAAATAAGCCACTTCAAGGGGGAAACCTCTAATACATTACATGAATGAACAATTCTTGGATGATACAAATTACAAAACCTCCTTTCTATATATAGGAGTCCATGGGGCCACAATGTAATCCTAGCCGACCTAACAACAATAATTTAAGGGAACAATAATAACAATATGGGGGTTAAAGGGGTACAATAATAACAATAAAGGGGTTACACTAACAACAATAAGGGACTATACCAGTAATATAGGGACCTAACATATTATAGGTGTTTCTTTTCTAGTTTTCATTATTTTTTTATGCTAAGAATTTATTCTTCTTTTTACAAGTAGTATAGTTATTGAAGATATGGTTTCTAAATTGGATATTTTGCTAGTGTTTACTAAGGGGAGAGCTAAATGGGCTCCAAGAAGATAGAGCTCTTTCCCTTACAACCTTCACCTTAACTCCCATTGTGGAAATGATTAAAATTCCCTTCATCCTCATATCTATGTATCAATATATGCCTAACATATAATCCTTTGATTTCAAATAATTAAACGACATGACAATTATATTTAAGTTCATTGTCTCACTTATGAACATATTTCATTTTTCAGGGTATTGAAGTGTCATTGTGGTTATGCTAATTCTTGAGGTTGTGATATTCATGGGAAATGTAGTGATAGGCATCACATAATATGATTATCATTCATCGTAAGGAAAATGTCATGGAAGGGAGTAAACCCTCACTTAGAATAAGAATAAGAAAATAAAGAGGACAAGGGCGCAGTGATAGTGGACAAGGAGGCCTGACTGTTGCTTGAAAGTTTGTTCTCTACTGTTGAAAGAGAAGATTTATTGCTAGGCATATTTTTGGTGAAAATAGGGCCCCTATTTTCCAGTAGTTTTCTCTGCTCCAAGATAAGCTTAAAACAAATAAGTTAACATCAACCTAAAGTCAAACACACATTAAAAATGAAACAAAATAGTTTCAAGTGTTTATAGGAACTGGCATCATTAATATAAGGTGAAAGGTCACGAAATGTGAAGATTCACTGTAAACGCCACTTGAGATAGAGATATGAAACTTGTAAGAGAAAGTATGGATGAAAATGACACTTCATATGTGAAAAAAAATGAAACACCACTAACGAAAATAAAATCACCACTAAAAACAACAAAAGAAAACAAGAATGGCACATTGCGAAATTTATCGAGAATTCACGCACTTGTGATAAATATTTAATAACAATATCCTTGTGGTGAGAAAATGTGATCAATCTAGAGTGAATAGTGATAATGAGAGTGATTAATGAGTTGGGAAAATTATAATATAATTCACATCCAAAGAAAGCTAATACATGCTCGCCACTTGTCGACTAATGAGTGAGTTAGTTAAATCAAGTGAAGAGGCCTCATATTTTCTAGGAGTGCACTCAACATGTAAAATAAGGAAGGTAACATGCATGAGAAACAAGAAGATATAGTCTTTGAGGAAAAGTAGTGTGCTGGAGTTGAAGACAAAGAGGGCGTTGTCACTATTAACAATGAGTGCACTCTCCTTGTAGACAAGAAGTGTTCTCCACTGAGAGTAGAAAGTGCGCTCCACTAAGAGTTAAAAGTGTGCTCATGTTTAAGAGGGCACAATTTGGTCCAACAAGGCTTGTGTAACCACAAAGTTTAGAAGGTGCACTTCCTCTAGGAGAAAAAGTTGTGCTTTTGTGATTTTGTGTGATATGCATGTCAAGTGAAGAAATCTAATCACTAATTCAAGAAAATCTAGTGCTTTTCGTATCTATAGAAAGATGACACAAGTGCTTCCAAAGATAAGAAGACAAAACTTACGAAAATTTGACCTAGGAGGAAAAGTGAGAGTTACGAATGTTGTAATGATGGTCAACACTTTGAAAAAAATTAACAAATAATAAGACAACACAAGAGATCTTGAAACGACACTTCATGTAGGCTCGAGAATTGATTAAGGAATTTTTTTTGGAGGATTGTTGTTGCAGTGACAACATAACCCAACATTCATGCTACTCTAGGGCTGTAGGAGCCCTCCAGGTTAACTACCAACATTCCAACCCAATAATAATGCTGCTTAAAGGCTAGAGTAACCCTCTAGGCCACAAACTGAGAAAAATCCCAACTCATCAAATGCCCAAGCTTAGGGTTCAGGAGTTGGTTGTTGAGAAATAAAGTCATCATCATGTGAATAATAATAATAATAATAACTACTATCATTTTCAGGCCTACCATAATGTGTGTGTGTATGTATACTACATATAATAACATGTCATATCTACCATGTGGCATAACTCGAAGCTACATGGGCCCCTCATCCAACACCATTTCCCCATGTCACTTTGTAGTCATATTCTGCCCATACTCTTACCGTGGAGTGAGCTCTGCAACCATCCTATTTCATATTATATAATTATAAAGAATATGTACATCAGTTACATTATATTTCCAATCGTCACCCTTTCACGACGTAACTAAAAATAACAAATAACCATTGGAATATTAACCCTAGAAACATATAAAACATAAATACATGGGCGCAGAGACTTGAAAAATTCTCTTTGGATAACCATCCTAATATCAAAGTACACATATTTACTTCATAAACTGGTAGGGGTATTACGCTGGTAGCACCATGGAGATGCTAATCTACTTATCGGTTATCATTTATTATTGTGCTTTTGGCTATTTGCTGACATCGCTATAATGGTAGGTTCATATCATCTGAAAAATGGTTGAAAATAGTAAATCTCTACAATATTTCCTTATTGTTGTTGCTTCAATGATAAATTTGAAGTTCTCACTCAAAATCACTCATATGGAGAAAATGTATGACAATATTCTTAAAAAATGTGTTTTAGGCTTGTTTCACATGTCACATGTCACTCATCAAGCCTTGGTCATCTCCTTTGGAAAATATGGTGTAATGGGAAAATTCCCTGTGAAATTTAGAATTAAATTATGTATCTAAAATTTAGAAATAGTAAAAAATATTCAATTCGAGTGATGTTATTGTAATATGAATTTTCCAATTTTAATGAAATATGTGTTTTGTCTTAAGAAATTCTTGCATTTTCTTATTTCCTTCTCCCTAGCACCTCTGTATACAAATTCGGTGATCCAAGGTATTCAAGAAGGTTGGTTCCAATATCATCATGTCAAGGCACATTGCCCTTAGGCTATATATCCCCTTTTGTTTACAGATGGGTTCAGGTGGAGGAAAGGATTTCCATTGTTTCTTCACAACCAAATTATGTCATGGCCCTAATCCCCTTTGTAATCGAAACATCATTTGGTAATCTAGGAAATCGAACGTTTAGCGGAGGTCGACATTATGTTGAATCCCAAGTAATATCCAAGCCTAATATCCCATGCCATGTATCATTCTCGTCTGGAATTTTTGTTCTGTAGGTGACAGAAACCATCACATATGTTTAAGGGCTAGAGGCCTACTAGTTAGATCAAATTTTTAAAAAATTGCATCTAGATATTTAGGCGCCACAGAGAGGTGAGAATAGATATAGTGTTATTATAATGGGGTATATTGTTTTAACCAAAACCAAATATAACATAAAAACATCGTAAAACATGAAGGGGAGGACCTAGTGGAGCCTAATTCCAAACATGATGTGGGAGTTCCCCGTGAGTCAATGTGGAGACTATGTGTTGATATAATGATGATGCGACGTGCTTATGTGATGACAGGGTGGTTTCATGTGGACATAACTAGGATGTTGGGGATGTGGCAAAGACATGTGGATATGCCTTATGAGCTGGTGGCATGGGGGTGCCATGTGTAGAAGTGTTGGATGATTGGTGACATGGTGATGCCACATGGACATAACCTGGATATGGGTGATGTGGTAGTGACATAGTGGATATGATGTGGATCTAGGGATCTCGAGAGTCTCGTGGTGAAGTCAGTGCATATGATTTCGAAGGGAAAAATGTCATATTGACCTTTGAGCTAGGTTATATTATGGCTTTCAGGATCCGTTGTTGGTATGGGTCATCAGTATAAATGAAGGCATGGATGTGGCTTGACCAGGTGACCTTTATATGTGAAAGGATATTCGGGGATCCCAAATATAAGGGTGGTAGAGGTTTCATAACTTAATATCTCTTTTAAGAACATGGATGTAGTCATGACCTTTATATTTTGGAAAAGGAAAAGTTATTGAGCTAAGAGGCCCATGCTACAACCCACTATGAGGGTGGTGTATAATTTTATCTTATGCTCAACATGGTGTTGACACTATCTTCTTTAAAATAAAAATAAAATATTCTTTAAATTGAAAAATAATATCAACTATAATTAGAAAAAAAAATAGACGCATTTGGATTATAAAACTTAGTCGCACTCTAATTGCACTTGTTTTATTGGTTGTTGATATTATAACCTAATACAAAATAAATATGGTAAAAATATTTCACTCTCACTATGTGATATATGTAAAATATTTCCGAGCCCATATTAACTTTTGAAATTCTTTTAAGGTAATTGAAACAAAATTTTCTATTGGACACTTAAATAAACCATTTTAATATCCCTATTAACTAATTTATTTTAATATTAACTGTAGAAAAAAATATAAGTATATAGATGAAGTGCAATAACATTTTCAATGTGCAAAGAGAAAAAGTAATTAAAAATAAAAATATTCAATTCCTTTCCTGTAATAGTAATAAAAGGGAAATGTGAATTAATCGAATTCTTAATATTGAATTAGTAGGTGGCATTTAAAAATATTAATAGTAGTTAAAAAATTTAGTGTGCATTATAAACAAAATATTTCAATATATATAATTAAGCTATATTGAAATGTATTTAAAAGTATTTCAATATCTAAAGTATCATTATATTTAAAATATCATTATTTTACATTTTGACTTTTTTCTTAAGAGTTGATTTTCAATAGAGCAAATATTTGTTGGAATTGCATGATAAGGTATTCTATTCCATATATATAAGGTATTTCCAAATGGTTGAATCTATATATACACTCAAAAAATGCAATTTAAAAAAAAAAACTATATATAGAAATGAAATCTTTGAAATTATAATCTTACTAAAATCACCAACTATATATAGATAATTTTTATTTTAAGAAAAATCTAAAAAATTAAACAAACTCATTTAAAATCTTTGATCAAAATAGGTAAAATTACATTTCGTCTATCAAAATAGATAAAATTACATTTCTTATAGATTAAAATGAGTAAAATTACTTTTCTTACAGATCAAAATGAGTAAAATTACATTTCTTATTATCAAAATTATATATTTACTCAAAATGAGTAAAATTATATTTCTGATTATCAAAAGTATAATTACATTTCTGATTCTCAAAAGTATATTGACAACGTTGATACCCACCTCAATGAAAAACATTGAAAATTACATCATACTTTGCGATACAGATAAGTCTAACCCAAAAACAGCTTTTATTTGGAAACAAGATTATAGAAAACAACTTGAATATGAGCATTCATAAAATTCAGGAGACTTTTAAAATTGCAGTGGTCTTTATAAGCTGATATTATAGCGGGAGGATGTGACAAATACATCCACATCAATGTTTATATAAGAAAAGCAGCATGGATCCACATTGAGGAAAACAAACTAAGCATTTTATTTGTTAAATTGAAAATATCATTGCAAAAAACATAGTAGGCAAGCATTTAAAAATACGTTAGCACGGTCAAAGACGCACATTGAAATCGGTAAATAAGCATATAAATTAAAATTTACCAAGAATCGTAAATTTATGATTGGTATTCGGCAATGCAAACGCGGCTTATAAGTCGGCGGGCATATAAACCGTTATTAATTTAGTCTTTTGCATTTTATGAAAATGCGTCTGAATTGTTACATTAAACCCACTCCACCTGTTATACATTTGAATTTTTGTTGTCATAGTTAGTGAAGGAAGAATGGAAAAATTGGACATGGCTATAACATCCTTACAAGCAAAGAGCAGTGACTACCATGTCACCACTGACAACACCAATGTTGATGGTGGTGGTAATTCAGACACTCAGATAGAAAAGAGACCTCATGAATATCAATTATCCCATGAAAAGGAAAGATGTGGTATCTGCTATCAGCAAGTTACTGTTAACCAAATGCATGAAAATTTGTGTTGCCATCATAGATTTTGTTTTTCTTGTATGGCTCGGTACGTTGAGCACGATTTGATTTCATATGGCTTTCTTCCTACCTGCCCACAGCGATGGTGTTCTTCCCAAATCTCTAAAGAGGATTGTCAGAAATTCTTGTCAACCAAATTGCTTGACATTTTTTCAAAGCGGTTGGAAGAGGCACAAATTCCAGAATCAGAGAGAGTATATTGCCCATATCCTAACTGCTCAGCCCTGATGGCTCTATCAAAATTAGAGGGGTGCCCACAAGATCCCTCTTCCTCTTCCTCAGCAGATCCAAGTTTCTCAACAACAACAACAGCAACAAAATGCCAGAAATGCAACCAATTATTTTGTATAGAGTGTAGGGTTCCTTGGCACAACGACATGACATGTGATGACTATGCCTCTCAGTTGTCTGGAGCAGTTGCAGAATTAAATTTACTTGCAAAGAACAACAACTGGAAGCGGTGTCCCAACTGCAAAAGCATGATTGAAAGCTCCGGAGGTTGCATCCACATAACTTGCAGGTATTGGATTTCCAATCCCTACTAGTGTTTTGTTTATCGAAAGATCTGCGTAAAATTCATTTTTATTATTACTAGGGATTGTACCCCAAAATCAACCCATCTTTCTATGAATTCGTTTCCACCGAACTGCTGCCATCTCTTTGGAAACGTTCTTCCAATCTTTGTGCGCAATTTTTTTCGAAATGATTTTTGAATCTTTGTGCTACAGTTCTTTAATACACCATCTTCTTGGAAATGTTTCTGCAATCTGTGTGCCACAGTTCTTTAATACAACATCCTTTGGAAATAGTTTTGTAATATTTCTGCTGTAATTATTTGGTACATAATCTATCGGGGGGTTTGCACAACTAGGGTAGAACAACAAGCGTAGGAGATGACTGGGATGGGCGTAGGAGATGACTGGGATGGGTGATATTGGTGTAAAGATCGTATATGTAGTTAAGGAAAGAATAATAATACTGTTTTCGTTTGAATGCTTTTGAGATAATTTTTTGCGACTTTTCAATTAAATAAACTTCAAAATTTTGAATTAAACCTGAAAACCTAATTAACATAGCTCTACATAATTTTACTGTTTACTTATAAATAATTCTACTGCATCCGCATATAAATGGATCAGTCTGAACTAGAGTGCAGTTGACAACACCAAAACCACGCTCTGATGTGTTTTCACCGAATCACAACCGTACATAACATAGTATTTATATATAGTTTTAATATTCATATTATTTAAAATTTTATATAATTTTTCAATAATTTTTTTTAGTGGATAAAATAAATTTAATATTTAAAAATATTAAAGAAATAATAAAGTGCAGTATAGGTTTTAGTCCTCATAACAGTGAGATTAACTGTTTTTTTTTTGTAAGCTTGGTAGTTCCTTTCATTTTTCACTTTTTTCTTTCTATTTTTTTTTTTACTCCATTTTCATCAACATGTCCAGATACATCACCCTGATTGGAGAAGGGAATTGAACTTGTGATGAATGCTATAACAGCCCACAGACAGGGAATTAACGGTTCTTAAACAAAAAAAAAAGTGCATATTTTTCAAATGTTTGGGAATATAGATAATATTTTTGGAATCTTTTGATAATTACAAAAATATAGTGTTATGAAGTAATATTTTAATTTAAATAAGTAAATTTAAAATTTTTTCTTTTATTTGTATTTATTTTTATAAACTATTTTTTAGAATTTTGATTATTTTGCAAGATTTGTTCTCATAGTCATTTAATAAATATTATAAATAAGCAATTTAGAATAATTTCTAAATAAATATTATAAATAAACAATCTAGAATATATTTTTAAATCTGTAAATTAATATTTAAATTGTGAAATTATATGATATAGAATTAGAGTTTGGATAATTAGTAAAATTTGTTGTTACAATTATTTTATAAATATTACATTCAAAGATTTAAACTATGTAAAGTGGAAAGGAATTGTCCATCAAATTACTCAAGCTATAAATTTTGGACATTTTTTTTAAATATAATAATTATATTATTATTAAATGTCATAATTTTTATTGAATAATAATTTTGTCTTAGTTTGCATAGATTGTTATAGAGACAAGCAGAACAAGATGAAAGATGAACCATGGCTTTAGTCCCATAGCTTGAATTCAGTGATGGCTGGGGTCCCCACTCCCACCCTTTTTTCGATAAGTGTCTTATCTTTCACTTTTCTAGATATAGGTAGTGAAGGACTTAAGTGTTCTCACAAATCCCTATAATTTTGTTTTGTAGGGGTAGTAGGAAGGGGAGGGATTCTCATTATTCCTCAAGAAAATCATGAAATTAAGTATTGTTGGGGTCTAGGGAGAAGTTCCAAGAACCTAGCCTAGATGTATGAGCTCCTATTCAGACTTCAATTGGTTAACCAAAAACCCATTCAATAAGTTATTATTGTTGGTGACTCACTTATAACCATTCAACACCTCCAAAAGTGACATATCCCAAAGAACCATATCTTAAGCTTTCTCTTCTATAGATGAGACGGTTGTTGGACTTCTTCTCCCATAAAGGTTTTTTCAATATCCTAAGAGGCCTCACTGTACAAGTAGGTGCCAAAGCCAATCATGCATGCACCCTTGCAGATGGACAAACTCTAGTTAACGGTGTCTTAGGATTGAAACATATTCCCTCACAACACATCCCTTCCCTATGTTTGGAATTATGGAAATTAGATATATTGGGAGCAAAGAAGTTTGGAATTTAGAAAATATAGGTAGATAAATCCATTCTAATTGGAGCATATCCATAAAAATAGGAGATAACATCTTGATTATAACCAATCTTTCCATGGTGTATCTCCATTCCATTACTGGATACATTAGCGGGTGCGAGGTGTCAATCGACACCTTTGCATGGAATGTTGTCAAACATGTTAATAATGTTTTTTAGGCTCGTGTGGGTATCAACATCTAGATGCAGGCATCCCACAATCACCCTAATACACCATATACGAATTTAATTAAAGCAATATGAAGCATGACTGTGAATTTAATGGACGAAGAGATCGTTGGAATTTTCAAATGTCGGGGATTGCAATTAATGCCGATAAATCGAATCCAGAACATGGTTGTCGCATTGTGGCAGGAAACATAGGAATTTTTTCTTGCCTATTAGTTTGTTTGAAGAGTCTCAAGCTTTTGGATCCTCGGTCCAGAGTAGTGAAATATATAATCATGGTGCTGTGTGTTGGGAAATTCTGAACATGAGCCTCCTTGAACTCATGGATGTAGATAGACTTCTCACTCATCTCTCTCTTGACCTAGTGCTGCTAGTAGATAAGGCCAATCCATGCCTTAGGGTAGATAGACTTCTCGCTCATTTCTCTCTTGACTTAATGCACCTAGTGCTCCTAGTAGATAAGGCCAGTCTGTGCCTTGGGGTGGCATCCATTGTCAACATGTGGTAGGTAAGTATTGTTATTATTGTCTGTCCTCTCATTTTCTTCCTACTTTTCTCACACCCGAATTATGTTCTGTGAATTAGAAGAATTCTTGCTAGCATCCTTCCTTATGTGCAATTCCCTTATGTCCCCTTGGTTTCCCTATCCTCCCTTATATCCATTGTCAACCCGTGGTAGCTAAGTATTGCTATTATTGTCTGTCCTCTCATTTTCTTTGTACTTTTATCACACCCGAATTATGTTTCTACGAATTAGAAGAATTCCTGCTAACATCCTTCCTTCTGTGCAACTCCCTTATGTCCCTTTGGTTTCTCTATCCCCCCTATCTATAAGGGGTCAGATTTTCTATGCATGCTCTATCTTGCTTAAGCGTGGTCATTGTCGTGAATTTCCATGAAATTTTCCCTTTAGTCATTTCCTTTGGCCCTATCCTCTCTCGAACCAACATCAAAATTGTGTTTGCCTCCCCTTGTCTCCTTTCGCCTAATAAGTTAACTCTCTTTAGAGAAAAAATGGACATTAATCCTCCTTGTAACTTATGTCCTCATCCCTTGGATCAACAAAATTTGGATCAGATGTACCTCATCAAGACAGTCCAACAACATTCACAATGATCATGTTTCGACTCGAAGAGATCTAAGTCATCAAAGAAATAGTGAACAAGCAGGATGGCGAGATAAATGTTGTTTATAAACAAATAAGATATTTTCATGTCAAAAAGCATAACAAGGAGTAGTATAGTTTTTTCATTAGCAAAAATGCAAGTAACTCAACAAACTAATAAATAAACTTGAACACTAGATTTCTAATATCATATTCTAAAGCTATATTTTTTACAAATCAATTTTGCAAACTCTATTAAAGTGATTCCATAGAATCCATGTAATGAGAATAGGAAAAGGGACTCATGGACTTATATGTAGAAATCCTTGTCATTCTCTCATTTGAAAATGATACAAGCTCATAAGATGTAATTTTCTAAGTTTCTTTTTTCCATAAAAAATGATAAAGGCTATATAAATCTATTTATCTATATATATAACTTTTATTTATTTTTTAAATAGTGTTATTATTTAAATATTTGATGATTGCATTTTTAAATAATTTTATTAATATTTTAAAAATAAAAATAAAAATGGAAAGAAAGTTGATTTAAATAATCTATGTTAAAGATTGTTATTATTTTATTTGAAATTATTTTAATTTCATCGTCCTCTAATTTAATTTGGTTTTTCAAAAATATTTTATTAATTCAATTGAATTTTAAACACTTTAACTCCCTTTGAAGGGAGAGTTTATACTATGCATTTATTTACGGAGGGGAGAAAGCTTTTATTTTCATTTTTTTATAATTTAAAAGCATATACGGTGATAAAGGTTTCTTTATGAATTATATTTGTTTATATGAATGATTAAAATTTTTATTTTAAAAGTTAAATAATATATTATGAAGATTTTTTTGTTGGCTTATATTCTTTATTTTTAAGCTTAATTTTGCAATTATGAAATTGTCTTTTTCATATATATATATATATATATATATATATGCTAATAATAAATTTTTTTATTGTATTTTCAGATGTGGTGGTCAATTTTGCTATGAATGTGGACGTACATGGAACAAGTCAAAATCGCTATTTAGTTGTGACGACGAGAGTAATGATGATAATGAATAATCTCGATGTTGGATATAATTTTTTTATTATTATTAAACTTTACGAAATTTGAAACAATAATAATGATGTTATTGATGTTAAAGGGATCTTGTTCATATTTTTAATAAGAAAGGGTTCTGGTTCATATTTTTAATATTTTTTTCTACAATTATTTTTTACTATCAAGACATTATTATTTTTTTATTTAAAATAAATTAAAAAATAATATTGTATTTGAAAAAAATTATTTTTTAATATTTAAAGTATTTTTTTATTAATAGACGAAATATTTTTTTTTATAAAATTTAGGGAAATATTGTGATTTCTTGTTATTTAAAATATTGTTTTTAATATATAAATGGATTCAATATCTTTAAATTTTTTTAAACATTTAAAATTTCGTAAAATTTTCTAAAAAAAAATGCTAAAAAAAGGTCATTTCATTTATTGGTTACAATATTGAATATCTACTTATTTATATATTTTACCTTTATAAATTATAGAGATAAAATAAAAAACAAATATTAATTTTAGTTTTGCTTTACTAGTTCGACTTTCTTTGATTTTCTTATAAAAATGCCCTCTAATCATGGCTAATAGTTTCCATCAATTACCATCCACGAAATGTGGAAAAATAATTTCAAATTTCCTATGCTTTTATTGGAAATAAAAAAAAACAAAATATAAAAATTATATATATATATATATATAGATATATATAAATATATATATATATATATATATATATATATATATATATATATATATATATATATATATATATATATATATATATATATATAATTTCTAAATCTAAGATAATAATAAAAATGCGTTAACAAAATATTTTCATTTGAAATATAACTAATAAAATGATATATATAAATATATATATATATATATATATATATATATATATATATATATATATATATATATATATATATATATATATATATATATATATAATTTCTAAAATCTAACAATAAAAAATAAAATTGATTATATTACTCTACAATATTGAATTATCTCTAAAAATTGATAGAGTTTAATTAAAATATTTATAAAAAATTTTCAAATTATATAAATTTAATTTAATTTTAGAAATTAAAAAAACCTGTTTGATATATTTGGGTAATTGTTATGAACTAAATTTAACAAATAAACTATTCAAGGGAGCATTAATAACTATGGAGGAATTTTCTCTGATCGGGGTGACAAGTGTATCAAAGGGTGGTGTGAGGTGCCAGGCAGCCATACGGTCTACACATATTAATGCAGTAGACACACGTTGGAAGTGATAGGCAACTCGAACCATGCCAAATAAATACGTCACTTAATGTGGGCGGAAGACAACAAGGAATGTGAGGAAATTTTTGGGAAAAACACTAGTGTTGGAGGGAGAAAAGGTTGGGTAGAAGGTTGGTTTTAGTTTTTAAGCTTATGACTATGGAGCACAGAGTGAAGGCAGTTTAGCAGAAGGTAGTTGGGTAGAGGAGGGCATTTGTAGATATTGCACATTGGTTCCTCGAGAATTTTTTCATATATTGTCTATTACTCAGTATGGTTGTCTTTGAGATAAGAGGAGGACTTATTCTATATGCTCTCAATCCATTTTTTGTAATTGGAATGGATGCATACCACCCTGGTTTAGTCAAAATGTTTATTTGGGAGTAGGCTATGTCTCAGAGGGCTTCCACATGGTTTTCCAAGTTTGATAGACCTTACCAATCTCATCTTTTTTTGTTTAATTTCTATTGGAGATTTTTCTTTGGTACTCCTTCATGATTCCCTTAGTGTCTATTATTTTGTTGGTCGTGTTAATTTTAGAATGCAGAATGCTAGCCTCTATATCTTGACCATGAATATTGTAGGGGAGGTGGTGGGTGAGGGTGACGGGGAAACCCTGAAATCCGACTCCTTCTGTTATCATATTTGTTTTGATAACCCTGCATGTCAATTCTATAGCTATGCATGTTAATTCTACAGCATTGCATACCAAGTCTATAGCTCTACATGTCAATTCTACAGCTCTGCATGTCAAATTTATAATTCTCTAAGCTGATTATATGAGCTTGCATGCATGTCTTACAATGAATATTTTGGGGTTTAGGGGGTCTGCTAATTTCATCAATAGGGTCGTGGGTAAATTGCTAAGTATGCCAAACTACGAGTTGTTGTCTAATGGGGGCATTGATTCAATAACCAAGCAGTGTGAGACTATTTTCTTGGGATTCATGGGATTATTCAACCAATTCTCTGGTTACAATATTTTTCTGGGCTTTGCTTCACACTTTGAGGGGAGTGGTAATATATGGCTCCTGTATGTTAATTCTTTACTCTGTTTCCACATTGAGAAGTGGAACTATTACAAAATTCTGAATGCAAAGTCATGCTCGTAAGGCCCTGTTTTGGGAACTAATGGGTATGAGCAGTGTAAAAAGCTCTCAGATCAGTTTAAGAGGGTGTCACTGGCTGAAAAGAGGAAAGCTTCCTGAGATAGGGGAATTTGGAGAGTATATCAGGAGAATATTAATACGGATGAGGTGGAGACCCTCAATAGACATGAGAACATTCTATGCAGATTGACTAAATCCAATGGTGTTACTTTGTTTCCTTGTATAGTTCCTCCTAGCATATCTCACCCTAAAGCCTTTGCACGTCGGGGGAGAACCCCCGGTGTGGATTTAGGTGAATGTACAATTGCTAGGAGACCAACATCAAACAAAAATGGTGAAAGCATAGGCAGGAAAAGGACTTGCTGGAAAAAGAGAAGGCAAGGACAAAGGAAAAGAAAAAGTGGGGCCCAGTAAAAGGGGCCGAAAACCTCGAAAGGAAATTATGTAGTACCTATTCCATGCCTATGTAGTGGCAACACCCAATTAGGTAGAATCCTTGATTTTTGGATGAGAACATGACCTTAAAGCTTAAGCGGAGGAAGATATCTTTGACGAAGAAATGGATCCTATGATGACTACTCCTTGAAGTACTAGAGGAAGACAGTCCTTGCTTAAGCAGTCTATTCATATTTATTGGACGATGAAATTTTTAATGGAAAAGGCCATTTTTCTTGTCCAAGAGGTAGGAGGAGACCCAAAGGTAGCCTCCATATTTCCAAAAATGCACAAAGATATTCAGGAATTTCACCTCCAACAACGTCATCAGAATGTCTGCCTTGGTTGAATAGAACGACACTCCAAAGTATGAATCAATTTAATATGTCTAGGTCAAGTGTCAAGGATCCGAAGCCCATTGAATCATCATATGAATGATTTGAGAGGTTTATTGGTTTTTTTTTTATATGCAAAGAGAGGATAGCATTTACTTCCTTTATATTTCAATAGCTATGATATATAATGGACCTGATAAAGTATCTAGAGACAGATTTAAAGTTTTCCAGATTTGGTTGGCTTAAATAAATCTTTGAGATGGCCAAAAGACCTGGTTTCCTATGAGAAGGTTGAGGCTACAAAGTATATAATCTGATAATGTAACCTAATATTTTGATTACATGAATGAATAGAGAGGTACTACAAAACTTACAAAAAAAAAAAAATTAACTATGATAAATTTGGATTATATTTAGATTTATAACATCCCTACTATTGAATATTCTCATAAAACTTGGAATTAAATTTATAGTATTATAATTTTTTTATATAAGACAACAATAATTTGAGTTTTGTAGTTCGGGATATTTTCTCAATGGAAATAATTTATATTGATTTTTTTTCTTTGTGATTGTGTAAGTTTATGTTATTTTCAATCTTAATTTGTAATATAAAATAATTTTAATAGTTTTATCATAGGTTTATCATTATATATTTTTCAAGAATAAAGGTGTTTTATTAAGTTAGAAGATTACATTTCAAAATACAATTTCTCAAAATCTTATTGGCCTCACTTTTACTATATTTATTGTCGAGAAGGTGCAAACCCTAACACGTAGAAAGTTCTAAATAGAATAGTTATAACCAAAACCATAAAGGAAAATGCAACCAAAACACATGTAAGGTCAATATACAACCAATAGTCATTAAAAATCAGAACCATTAACCAAAGAATGGTGGTCCAGTCCCGAGCCATGAGATGGAGGAGGATTGTAATGACAATGGGCTTACTTCTCGAGATGGGCTAGCCTACCATCAAGTCAGTCTAGATTCTCTTGAATGCACCCCTTGCCTTGCATCATGCTAGCCAGTCTATCATGTATCTATTACTCGTAACAGTGAAGGTTTTTCATAAATCTTATAATGGCATTATGGTCATCACTCCATGCCCTATTGAATTGATACAGAGTGACAGTAATATAACTCAAAACACTACTAATATCATAGGGTGGAGGGGTATGAACCATCGATATACATGGTTGAGTGGGGACTAGGTTAATGGCCTCACCCTAGCTGTGATATTACTACAAGGTCCCCTTGCATTTCCCTTTCCCCCCCACACCTCTTAGAAACCATCTACATTGTTGAGGTATTTCCAATTGGGGTGATCCCAGACTAATGATGATGATCCTCCAAACAACACATCTACAATATAACTTAGTTTCCCCACAACTACGGATCCTCCAGAATGAACTAAGACACTATCCACCAATGATTAAAGCTACAAACAAATTCATTTCTAACCACTATTGGAAACAACCTAGAGGTCTCATTCTAATTTTTGGCTAGGGACTAAAAGCCACTAGAGAAAAAGTGTAATTCGAGTGTCGATAAAGTGAGACCAAGTTCTGCCAACAATAATCACCAACTCCACCACTGATGAAATTAACCCAAATAAATAATACAAATAGAAGACCTCAAAACAAGTGCAAAGAGAGACTAACAAAGAACAAATTCAACTCTAGAAAACTCAAGAGCAATGCTATAAAATTTGTTCCCTTCTCATCCCACACTAAAAATCACAGGAAAAGTAGACTTTTAAGGGTTGAAAAAGCTTACCAGGCCAAACAATGGAGAAGATAGGTGTATATTTCACTATCCTAGCCCCTCGACCCTCTAGTAAAATAACAAGCCACCTACAACCCAAAAATTTCTTAGAGAGTTCAATATACCAAGAGCATCATCCCATAACCCATGCCCCTGCAAAATACCAGTGGAACAAAATACATCAGATAATAAAGGGACTAAATAAATAAGGGAATGAAGAATTCTTAGCTCATTCCAAACATGAGGTTTCCAAAACAAAGGTGGGAGCACAACCAAACTTCCTGTGGTAGAGATTGGTAACATCTATTCAGTTAATTCTCCAAGTACCTTTAAGCAATGATGCCCTATTTTGTAATCCCAACTAAAATTTCACTGAGCCATCATCCCTCTACTCTTATCGTCCAAAAAAAAATAGATTATTACATTTACAAGCTCTCTCTAGATGCATATATTTTCATTTCCATTATCCTAGACACCTTGCTTAACAAAGGTAGGTAGAATATTCCCCCACATCCATCCCATACCAAACTCAACTTCCCACAACCATCAAACATGCTTCCTTCCATACCACTATGTTGTGTCTCCATAAAAAACATGTAAAATATTGAATAGATTAAACCCCGCACTACTTTGGCCTCAATTCTCACATGATGGTACATGTCACTCGGGTTGAGAAATCTAGGGCATATATATTAAATGATTTCTCTTTCACTGATAACTACTTGTGAAGACTTTTTACTTTTATTAATTAGGTTATTCTTGTCCTTGATTATTATTGTGTGTTTTTCTTCATAAAACAACTTCCAAACCATAAATAAAAGTGAGAGAAAGGACACAAGATATAGGCAATCATCCAGGGCCATAACCTCTCCAACCTGAGAGGAAAACCCACAAGAATTATTGTTTTTATAGAATATTCAATTAACGAATTCCAATACCTATACCCTTGACCAAGAACCCCTCTAAAACCAATTCAATACTTAATTTTTGAATAGATTCTCTTTCTAGAAACTTCTATCTACTCTGCAACTACAACTTGAGAAACTAAAACTTTGACTTGCATAGAAACTATAACTAGAAACTGCAACTTTGACTGTAATTGGAAACGATAACTTCAAATGAAAATTGAAGCTGAAAATTCGATTTCCTCACACATTACAACTTCTCTTCTTCGCTTGGATAGATTATCTCTCCTATAAAATTTGGTTTCCATAACAACTCTTCTTGGTGACCTAATTTCACTTCTACAACGCAGCTTCACTGCAACAATATGTGCCCTAATTCCTTCGCACATGTGGATATAATTAGCCTAGAAAAAAATTTAAAACTTCAACTTTTTCTCTTTCCTTAGTGTTCCTCTTCTCCACACTTCCTTTCATTGTTATGATGGAACTTGTGTGAGTCAGAGTGTGTTCTCCAAATAAGGCTGTGTTGGAAATATGATGCAGAGTGTTGTCCTTGATGGCAACCCACTAAATGAAGATGAAGACATGCGACTGTTTGACATGTGTTGTCCTTGATAGCAATCCACCTGATGAAGTTATTCTTGACTTGATGGACTTGGTAAATGATGTTTGTTAGCAATATGATGATGAATGTTGTCCTTGAAAGGCAACCCACTTGATGAAGATGATGGCAACTTACTTGATGAAGTTGTGCTTGATAGAATATGGGTTGATGAACTAAATCTCTTGGTATACGCGGATTGGCCTAGGGGAAGTCGTGTATGCACGCGGAAAGGAACGTTCCAAGTCACGTATGGGCAAAAGCGCTCAAAAAGTGCAAAACCAGGGGTAACCACCATGGTATTGACCCATTGCATTGGGTAATGATCCGCCTAATTGACCCCGTCCAAGTAGTTTTGGGCTCATGGTATTGTTTTGGCCCATGGTATTGAAAAAGGGGGCTCATGGTATTGAAAAAGGAAA
>JAXQQM020077771.1:0-14904 GCA_034641835.2 Pinus albicaulis
GATTTGAGTGCAACAAGATGTGGCAGCCACATATTTTGCTTCTGTTGTAGATAAGGCAATAGAATTTTGCTTCTTGTTGAACCAAGATACTAACCGGGGTCCCATATAGAATGCACCCCCACTAGTGCTTTTCCGATCATCAACACTTCCAGCCCAATCTGCATCAGTGTAAGCATGAAGAGTAAGATCAACATTCTTTGGATACCATAGACCAAAGTCTTGAGTTCCTTGTAGATATTTGAAAATTCTTTTAACAGCCCGAAGGTGAGACTCTTTTGGATTAGCTTGGAATCGTCCAACAATCCCAACTGCATGCATAATGTCTGGTCTAGTCCCAGTGAGATAAAGTAGGCTTCCTATCATTGATATGTATTCTGGTTGATTCACCGCGGGAGAATCATCATGAGAACTGAGGTTACATCTGGTTATCATTGGTGTACTCACAGGTTTGCATTCTTCCATGCCATACTTCTTCAAAATTTGCTTAAGATATTTTGCTTGTGATAAGAATATTCCATCTGCAGTTTGATGCACTTGCAACCCAAGAAATAATGTTAGTTCTCCAAGTAAGGACATTTCAAATTATTGCTGCATGACAGAAGCAAATTTCTTACTCATAGATTCTTCATTACTCCCAAAAATGATGTCATCAACATATACAACCACAATCAATAGTTTATCATTTTCAACCTTTGTGTATAAGTTGTTATCAGCAGACCCCTTTGAAAATCCTTGTTGATGAAGATATTTGTCAAGACGATAATACCATGCCCTTGGAGCTTGTTTGAGACCATATAGAGCCTTTTAAGTCTACAAACAAGTTTTTCATCATTTCCCAAAATGAATCCTTCTGGTTGTTCTATATAAACTTCTTCTTCTAGATCACCATTGAGAAAAGCAGATTTAACATCCATTTCATAAACTTTGATTTGTTGGAAGCTTGAAAAAGCAAGAAACATTCTTATGGCTTCAAGTCTAGCTACAGGAGCAAAAGTTTCTTCAAAGTCTATACCTTCTTGTTGAGCATACCCCTTGCAAACAAGTCTAGCTTTATTTCTTATAACATCCCCATTCTCATTTAACTTGTTTTTGAATATCTATTTAGTTCCAATGACATTTTTGTCATGAGGTCTTGGTACTAATTCCCAAGTGTGATTCTTTTCAATTTGATCAAGCTCTTCATTCATGGCTTGAATCCAACATTCATCTTTGCTAGCTTGATTGACATTGTGTGGTTCAATTGTGGATAGAAATGCCAGATAGCTAGAAGAACCCACAAGAGTCCTCCTTGTTTGTACACCTGATTCCTTGTTTCCCAAAATTTGAGATTCAGGATGATTCTTTTGAACATATCTGGATGGAGCTTTCTCTGATAAATCATCTTCAGGTTCTTCATTGGATCCACTGTCTATATCATTTCCATTTGATGTAGAAGGACAAAAAATCACCATCATCTTCTTCTGTTGCTTGTTTTTCTTCTTTAGGAGCTATAGGAGACTCATCAATGACAACATCAATACATTCAACAATCTTTAGAAGCCTTTTATTGTAACATTTGTATGCTCTGCTTGTAGATGAGTAACCAAGAAGTATCCCTTCATCTGATCTAGGTTCAAACTTGCCAAGCTTTTCATCATTATTTTTGATAAAGAATTTACTTCCAAAAATTCTAAAATGCTTCACAGAGGGAGAATTACCATACCAGAGTTCATATGGAGTTTTGTCACTATTTACCCGAATATGTGCCTTGTTGAGAATGTTTGCTGCTGTATGTGCTGCTTCTCCCCAGAACATGTCAAGAGTTCCAGAATCATCAAGCATAGCTCTAGCCATTTGTTGAATTGTTCTATTCATTCTTTCTGCTACGCCATTTTGTTGTGGAGTGCCTGCTATAGAGAACTGCCTTTTTATGCCATGTTGTTCACAAAATTCAAAGAATTCATTTGATGTATATTCTCCTCCTCGATCAGATCTAAGACACTTGATTTTTAGATCTAATTCATTTCCTACCAATGCTTTGAAGATCTGAAATTTTTCAAATGCTTCATCTTTGTGTTTAATCAACCCGATCCAACACATTCTAGAGTAATCATCAATAAATAAGATATATTATTCTTCCCCACGTGGTGAATTTTTCCTCATAGGTCCACATATGTCAGTATGAATGAGTTCAAGAGGCTTACTTGATGATCCTTCTTTGGCATTAAATTGTACTTTGGTCTGCTTACCGAATTGGCAAGATTTGCATATGATACTCTCTGGTAGAGTAATATTGGGAAGACCACGAACAGCTTGAAGTCTGCTTGCTTTGTTGATTTGAGAGAAGCTCAGATGCCCCAGCCTTCTATGCCATAGCCAATTTTTGAAGATTTGCTCAAGGAACATTGATCTTTGCAGTTCTTCAATACATACAGGTTGCTTGGAGTTATTTTCCCTTTTATAATAGTTTTACCTGTATCAAGATCACGAACCACACATTCTTTTGAACTAAAGACAACTTTTGTTCCTTGATCACACATTTGACTTACAATTAACAGGTTATGCCTTAATCCATCCACATACATGACATCATTAGCCTTCACCTTTTCTTTTAGAAACACGGACCCTTTTCCTTTAATTACAGCAGGAGTATCATTTCCAAATGTAACTTTCTTTTCCTTTTCTAGAACATTATATGCAAGAAGTTTGCTTTTGTCACCTGTCATGTGTCTTGAGAATCCACTATCAATGTACCATTGATTTTCTTCACCTTCTGCAAATAACGCTATCCCACAATTTTCAACCTGTAATTCCTTCTTTTTCCATACTTTGGAATTTGAAGGAGAATGTTGTTTTGGCTGGACTTTGCTCCTGCATTCAGATTCTTCATGGCCAAATTTATTGCAATAAGCACATTCAACTTCATTTTGAAGAGGATAAAAGTTGTTATAGGTGTTCTTCTTTGGTTTAATATCCATCCTTTTCTTTCTTGCTTCTCTTGTCATGATGGTTTTATATGCAACACATTGAACAGCTTTATGACCAAAATTGTGACATGAGAAACATTGTCCATTGAAGTAGAAATTTCTGCGATCATGAAATCTTATATTTGAATTTACCTGTTGATTTTTGCTTCTTTGAGAGATATCCCTTGTTTTGTGATGATCATGCTTTACCTGTAAAGATTCTTTATTCCCTTGCTGAGTGGTTGAATGAAGTAAACCAGTTGTAGCTTATTTTAGATAACTTGGTGCAGAAGCCTGAGAAGATTCTCCGGTATATCCAAGACCTGTCTTAATAAGAGGAGAACGTTGAACCTTGATAATCTCATCTAAGGTTTCAGATCCTTTAGCAAATCTAAGATTCAGAGTCTTTACTTTCTCAAGTTCTTTTCTTAGACTTACTACTTCACATTCTAATTTTTCATTATGTTTTTGTGCTTCTTCATTCTGCCTTTTCAGAGTCTCTACGATTATTTTACTTTCTTCCAAGCATATTTTGAGTTGATTGTTTTGATCAAGAAAATCATTGTCATCTAGAGCATCCACAAAAGCATCCTTATCGTCTCTAGAATTATTTTCAAATGCCATGAGAAGTCTAAGATCTTGTTCACATTCTTCCTCACTATCAGATAACCCATCACTGTCTTCATTTGTATAGTAGCTTTTCTTAGAGCTAGATCGGTTCTTATTCCTTCTTGCTACTTCTTTATCTTTAGCAGATGTTTCTTTATAAGGACATTTTGCAGCATAATGACCAACTCTTCCACAATTGAAACATTTGAAAGGAAGCTTACCTTTGAATCTTCCGGTTCCTAGTTGGAGTCTTCTCACAAAGTTTGCCTCATCTTCTTCTGAGATATAACCTGATCCTTTCGATTTTTGAACTTCTTTCCCTTTTGTAGAAGCTTTAAAAACAACTTCTTTGACTTCAAATGGTCCTCCTCTCCTCATTTCATATGCATTCAGTATGCCATGAAGTTGCACCATGGAAAGATTTTAAATATCCTGTTTTTCTTCAAGGGCAGAAACTTTTGATTCAAATTTTGCCATTAGCGATCGTAAAATTTTCTCAACCAAAGTAGTGTCAGATATTGTTTCACCCAGATTTCTCATACGATTTACAACATCATCAATACGTAGAAAGAAACTGGCAATACTCTCATCACCATGCATCTTTAAATTTTCATATTCAATTCTGAGAGTTTGGAGTTTTGCACTTTTTACCTTTGCGTCGCCTTCATAACTTAGAATGATTTTGTCCCATATTTCCTTTGCTATATTCAGTTGCATGACTTTGACAAATTCTGATTCAGTTAGACTTCCTATTATAGCATTGACCGCTTTTGCGTTTGATTCATAATTCTTCCTTTCAGTTGGATCTGTTGGTGTAGTGGCTGGATATTGATATCCTTGTTCAACAATGGCCCATACATCAACTCCAATAGACTGAAGATAGGATCTCATCCTCACTTTCCAGAAGATTAAATTGCTTCCGTTGAAGAGCAGGGGCTTGATAGATGTTGTTCCCTCATGATTGCTCATCTTGCTTGATCTTCCTTCTAGCGGCTAAGATTTTTTAGAAGGACCTGCTCTGATACCAATTGTTGGGAAATATACTGAGAGGGGGGGGTGAATCAGTATATTGTGCAGACAATCAAACTTTGACTTTTTCCTTTCTAAAAACCCATACGCTACTTTACTGAAGGAAACTAGCGTATATACGCGGATATCCTTTACAGAACTCGCGTATGTCCAGAGATCTAATTATGTGTTTTGAATCTTAACTCAGATCATTGCATTATTCATTCATCAAATATTTCAGAAAAAGTAAACAGGTACAAAATAATCATCACACATATGCAACACACATGAACACCAGGATTTTTAGGTGGAAACCCAATTCGGGAGAAAACCACCGTTGCCGTTGTTTCAGCCTTCAAAATTTATTATTAAGAAAACTTCTTACAATCATGTACTGGTGCAGACTCAAACCAGCATGCAGGCACCCACCTGCAGAAGGCTACAACCTTCTCTCGTTTACCAGCCTCTCTTGGAAGGGAGCTACAACCCCCTGCACTCGTTTTCCAGCCTCTCCTGGAAGGGAGCTACTACCCCC
Organism: Pinus albicaulis; assembly: GCA_034641835.2. Taxonomy (NCBI): domain Eukaryota; kingdom Viridiplantae; phylum Streptophyta; class Pinopsida; order Pinales; family Pinaceae; genus Pinus; species Pinus albicaulis. Next base: position 5,098 of record JAXQQM020077771.1, read on the forward strand.
TGATAACTTCTACTGGTAGAAAGCTTCCACTTTCAAGCTACTACCCCCTGATAACTTCTACTGGTAGAAAGCTTCCACTTTCATACTGAAGGCTTCAACCCTCAGATCCACCAGGTTTCTTCAATCTCTTCAACAGGATTGCACCAGGTCTTCTTCACTTCTTTTCAGATCATCCTTGACATTCACCATTTCTAGATCTAGAGATCTTGAGCCTTCATCATGTTCATAGGAGCATCATAGATTCAGATCTATCAATTAGGAATAGAGTTCACCCATACAGATATACTTCAGAGTGAAGTATTCATCAAAGCCTATACTCATGCATGCCATGCACAATTATTTTCTTCTCCTTATATAGGTTTACCCTTTTTCAATACCATGAGCCAAAACCACATTACTTTCGATGGTATTCCTGGGCGGGGTCACATAGACGAATCATTACTCAATACAATGGTTCAATACCATGGTGGTTACCCCTGGTTTTACATATTTAGAGCGCTTTTGCCCATACGCGACTTGGAACGTTATTTCCCGCATGCATACGCTACTTTGTCTAGAAAAATACGTGTATGCCTTGAGACATACTCTTTTCATCATGTTCTAGCACATACTGACATTCCTTCCATCAATACCTTCTGTTCTCATTGTATATACATCATATTTACATCATTTAACGAGTTCATCAATACATATTCCATCAGGGACAACTTCATCAAGTAGGTTGCCATCATCTTCATCAAGTGGGTTGCCATCAAGGACAATACTCAGCATCATATTGCCAACATATATGAGCTTAGTTATGATACCATGTTTCTACCAATTAATATCATTAGACCAATCTTACACATAAATCATAATTAGGAGCATAGACATATACTAATGGTGAAGCACTAATAGTGATGTAATAAGGATATCTACAACAATTCTAGTAAACTATCATGTTCAATCCTTATTACTATTAATCAAGTAAGATCATTGAAACTGTGATTCCTTACTCTTTACCCTGTATTGATCATGTTATCTAAGCACTACCAGTATATACAATGGAGTTAGTTATGATAACTATGATCCAACATGTTAATGAAGCTTAGATAGGGTAATCAGCTGATTTACTCATACTAGTGAACCTTATAACTTGTAATAATTATGCTTGTTTGAAGCTTTACACATAGTGACGCTTTACATATCCATACGTCATATCATTTATTCTACCTAATTAATTAAGTATAGCTACTACTTATCATAACAAGGTGGTCTCTAGCTAGAACAATGAATGTGTATGAAACATTGTAATCAAGCATCTTTCAATGGTGTTATTCCATTTAGGTGAGTACAATGAAAGCAGAGTACAAGCTTAGCCATATGAGTAAGCATCAATGGTCTATCCTATGTAACTACCTACGTGTATTAATTACATGTATTCAGTAGCATACCGTTTACTATGTGCTTATCTATGATTACTGAGCAAGCAGCATTGAAACTACTTACAATATTATACCTATTATAGATTCAATAAGTAATGTTATGGGAATAGTACACCCTTTCCATCATAAGGAATCAGCTTTCATCATTACACCATTAAGCTTACTTAGATTAGTCGATACAATGGTTTTGAGACTAGTCATTAGCTATGGAACAGATAGAGCATATATGACATAAAAAGTGATATAAGGATAAGTAAAGCATTTTCTAGGTGGCTCTAGCAGCTGGAAACAAGATTCTGGCTATGGCTTTGGCTCTGGTTCAAGCTCGCTTGTTCCCACTTGATTCATAGGACTTCGAGACTTGTATGTTCATTAACACCCATCTTATTCAAACCAAACAAAGTTAGTATTGTTGTAACATAAAGGAATCCTACAAAGAGATGAAAAAATGTTTTGTCCCATATTGTCCATTAAGAATAGAATTGTCTTCTCCTGCCCTGATAGTGGCAGAAACATTTCCCTCTTGGTCAAAATGCATATTTATCATACTCAAGTTTGCATAATATATTTTTATAGTATGTAAAATTGTAAACCTTGACATGTTTTATACTTTTCTCTTATGTTCTGTTGTTAGTTCTCACCATTTTGATGTTCTTATTGTATGGTCCATTGTAACTCCTGACAGTTCTCATGCCAAACTTGTCTCATGAAAGGAAATTCTCCATAACCATCGAGAATTCAATGGAACTGATCGGCAATGTTTCTGCCAAATTATCTTTCATGTATTTACTATAACTGGTTACTGATTTTTATTGATGTTGTATTAGTGAATGCAATATTTAGATATAGTTACATGCATTTTGCAGTTGAGTTTGGTCTGCAACAAGAATACATAAGAAATTATACCAAATAATATTAACTATTCACTACACCCATAATTTGTTCCTTCTCTATCACTATGGAGATTTAATTAGAAGTAATTCGAACGAGGTAACTGTTAGTGACGTTTTTGTCGAATTATAACCCAAGATTTAAAATAATCAAAATTATATCCTTGTGTACCACACATATCTTTCTGAGTGTAGGTAGAAACTGAGGACTTTTCTAGCTTCCCTTATCCATGATATTTTAATCTACTAAGTCAATAAAAGGTATCAAATTAAGGGATTTTTTTAAACACACAATGATTCTATATAAAAAATGATATCATAAAACCAGAATTGTATCCTAGCAGTGAATGTGAAGCAATGGATTTGAAAGAGCTTAGTTAATAATGACACGTCAACTGGTATTTTTTTTTTATCAAAAATGACCATACCGAACATTAGGTTAATGGTACTTCACTTACTATCGTGCCTATGGAATCCATGTTGGAGAGATGACCATATAGTGGCATGATAGGGTTAGAAATTTTGAGAGGTTTGGATCTCTTGAGTATGTAGGGGGCACAAAAGCCACCTCTAAACATGAAAAACTCTACATCGGTGCAGATGTTTATAACATTGAATGTTATAGAACCAGTGCACGTCTTGACTAAGCACCTGAGTGCAATTCTCCACTTGCAGCTACTAATAGCACATGAAGTATAGTAAGGATCATTCTTCAGGAACTGGGCCTGATTAATCAAACACATTAGTAGAGAATCCTTATTGGGTCACATAAGTTGTTGAATTAAATGATGATGGCACAGTAATGGATACCTTGATAGGGTAGTGGCATAACAGAGGATGTGACTTCAAATCTCCAGTTTCATTATATTTGAATGTGTTCCAAGACTCTACTAGTTGCCAGGATAAGTAAGGCTTATCATCTTATATGTAATGTGGTTGTTGTTAATCTGGATTTGTTTTCCTCTAACTTGGCTCTATTGTTTTCCTCTAATTTGGATCTATTTGTGATGAATTCTAAGAAAAAAATTCAATAACATGGAGAATGGGACAAAATTTTGAAATATTTAGGAAACCTAGCATGTAGTTAGAGGAGATTGTCTGATTTTCAAATACATTAATACCCATGAGAATGAGCCAAGTAAGAGAAAAAAAAAATATTTCAATAACATGGAGAATGGGACAAACTTTTGAAATATTTAGGAAACCTGGCATGTAGTTAGACTCAGATTGTCTGATTTTCAAATACTTTAATACCCATGAGAATGAGCCAAGTCATCACTTGGGTATGGATTGGGATACCTTTTCTTCAGCCTACAAAGAGGCATCAGTGTCATGGGCTTTTACCATTCAACCACCCCTTTAAGGGGATGCAATTTGGAGGGTGCCCCTAGTCCTTGGAGTGAAGTTGTATGCTAACATACCATAATCACAACAATAAGAATCCATTGTGTACCTCTATATAACTATTTGATGTTAATCTCACTATCCAGTTTCTATCTCACTAGTTGATATTAATATCACTACCCAATTTCTAAGCATGATGATTTTGAACCAAATATGTTTTTAAGAGAAGACTGTATCTTTTATTTGGTATTTTTTATTTGGTTCCCTTGCTGATTTTTTCTTTATTTCATGTAACTACCAAACAAGCTCAAACATTTTTTAACATTCTAAAGCTCAAACGCTTTTTTTTTTCAATAACATAGGCATTAACATTGAAGCAACATTATTCTTTGTCAACATTATAACTAAGCATTAAACTTGGAGAACGGTTTTTTTTTGCAGTGAATCTGGGTTAGGACTGTGTTTTAACCTTTTTCCCCTCTTTCCCTTATCCATTTCAAGGAATTCCACTTGCAGTATGTTCCTAAAACACTCCCATATCTCCCCTAATTTTTTCATATTCTTGCCTAACTCATATCCCTTCCATTTCCCTCCCTAAACTTGTTGCCCCATTTTCCCCTGTTTTCCTATATATCACATTTTCCTTCCTTCCCATCAAGCTAGGGTTTCTATCATACAAACAAAAACCATGGAAAATGAGAAGAAAAAGTACAACAAAGGAGGGAAAGTTTCTAGGTTTGAGTCAACGCATACCCATGGCATCATTTTCAGAGTTTAGTGATCATTTGCTAGTGTTCACAGTGCACACAGTGACATTTTGGCTTCAAAATCCGTTTCTAAAGTAATGGAGATGAATTTTACAAAAGTAAAAGAGCTTTTTCTTAGTCATAGGCCAAAGAAAAAAAAAACTCATTCAGTTTATGCATAGGTGTTGTTATTTGATATAAATTCTCAGAACACAGTTGCTCTAGGTCATTTTCTGCACGTTTGGACACGTTGTCTTCAAATCAATTTTCAGGGGTTTGGAGAAGGGGTTTGTAGTGCTTGATGACTCCATTTTGTAACAGACATCCTAAGATTTCAAAACATGCCACTTGAAGCCCAAAACACCTCTGGGAAGACCTCTAAAATCCCTCTCAAATTGGTGTGACCCTTTTGCATGACCCTTTTTGCATAGTGCAACCCTTTTGTGCAACCGTTTTGTGAAATTTTCCAGAAAATTCCTATTTTAGACATCTTTTTTCAAACAATATTGTGAACCACTAGAGCCGAAATTTTAGAAAATGGAGGAGCTTTTTGTTTCTAACATTCCAAATAAAAAAAAAACTCTCTCAGTTTTACATAGGTATTACAAAATGACATATCCATTCACATATTCATAACCTATTTTTCTGACTGTGCAATTTCCTGGTTTAGTCACCTTTTTACAAAGACGATTCTAGGCAATAAAATAATCATATTAGGAAACTAGAGGAGGTTCATGTCCATAACATGCCAAAGAAAAAAACCTCTATCGTTTTTGCAAAAAATTTCATGATAAAAGCGATATGAATCCATCTTTGAGACCTATTTTTCCAGAAAACGCAGAAATTTTGCATAAATTGGCACACAAAAGCATCGCGCATGGTGCGCGACCCTTTTTATCTGGGCATCAAAATGAACTTGTTTCTACATGGATGTATAGATAATGATGAGTACATGCCAAATCTAGAGTTTTTTTTCCATGACAACATCAAGTTTTGAAGAAAAATTGAAAAAACCACCTCATTTCTATGCTTCTGCCACTGTTTTGGAGCAGGCACGACACTTCTGAGTGATGTTGGAAAAATCAAGATTTGGAGGCCTTCCCATAGGTATTTTTTCGATTTTGATGTCTCATTGGAAAGTAGACACGTGGGGATACTTGACCTAGTTTCCAGAATGTAGAATGGAATCCTAAAATTTGGCCAAAATCAGCCCTCAATTGGCGCGACGCTTCTGCAAAAAAAAACTTGCTACATTTCCATAAATTTACCCTGCAATTTTGTAATTTGAAAATTTACTGTGGTAAAAATTTAAGAGGTGAATGAAAAAGGGTAATTTTTCAAAATTAATTTTAATTGTGGTCAACTAGAGTTATTTAAATGTCTTATCATGTATTAAAAGCTTTGAGAAATTAGCTCGAGTGGTTTAGAAAAAGGAGGAAATGGTTGAGTAACCTCCCTAGTGTGTATCAGTGATCAAATATGTGCGTGCATTTGACATTATTTCTAGAAAATTCGACCTCCAATGGAGTATTTCGACCTCTTTAGCTATATGAGGCCTTATGTAATCATTTTCAAGGGTTGGATGCTGTGGAATTAAACTTTGGAACACTAGTGTACTTTGTGATTTTGGCAGGAACTAATAGATAGAATTTGCAGCTACTGTGGTGGGATTCATGTGGTATGTGTTTTAACATTGCTTCTTCTTTTGTTATCATATTTTTGAATGTATTATACCTTCCATATTCATTTCCATATCTTATGTGATTGATTTCTAAGTTTCATAAGCAGAATTCATTGATTCAATGCTCTATATTGGAGAAGATTTCACATTTATGTTCATTTTCTTTTGATATAAACGAATTCATGATGTTTTTGCTTGTTTCAAAACCCTATCAATCTACCATATTCACCAAGATACCTTTAAAATGTTAAATTTTGTGCCTACCTTGCCCCATTACATCTCTACAAATTTGATTTTCAGAGCCCTGACCTAGTTTTTCCTAGACCTAATTCACCATCTAACACAAACCTTCAAAATCAAATCAAACACTAATCTACATATCTATCATAAATCTCCATAATCCAGTCAAATTAGTTGTGATATCATTGAGAGAGCCCTCTCAGCCTAGTAGGGCTAGCTACTAGGTCAAAGTGGTATGTGGTTACCTTTGTTGGTCTCCTTATCAGCCTTCATAGATCTGGTAAAGAGCTAACAGGTTGGTTGCATTAAATTATTTTAACCAAAGTGACCCAAAGTTTTTTTTTAAGGTTTTCGCAATGTTGCATAAACCCCTGTCCAAAAATAATTTGAAATGGTTATTACAATTGTTATCGTTCGTTGCCAACATTTTTTACACCTGTTGCCGCCATAGAGTTTGAAATGGTGATTAAAAATATTATTGTCAATTTCCACCATTTTTTACACCTACCACCAACTCTCTACACCTACCACATAACCATCTACCGATTCTTAATCATCTTCCCTGGATGGTTGTATTTTTCTCATTCCCTCCAAGCACTTGCAGGGGAATTTGTGGAGTGATTCTTTTTTAGAAGATGAAGAATCCAACAATGGCTCACATTTTTCTCATTCCAAGCACTTGCAAAGGGGAATTTTTCTCATTCCCTCTGGGCACTTGCGAAGGAATTTGTGAAGACAGTTTTTTTTAAAGCAAAAGAAGAATCTAGCAACGCCTCTACATTTGTGGAAGAAGAATCTAGCAACATCTGGCCTTTACAATTTCAAAATGCAAGAGGTCATTGAGGTTTCTGTGGAGGCTACCCTAAAACTATAGAAGGATCAATGTTCAGTAAAATACTATCCATATAGAAGAATCAAGTTTTAGTAAAAATACTATCCATATATAGTGAGATAGTAATCAACTTAATGTTGAAGTATATATCATATACTTCATTTCACATGATAGTAATTAGATTAATGTTTTAATACAACGAATGCATAGTGTATGAGACGATTGAATAAGGATTAACACCTACTATTTGTTGCAAGGAATGCACATGCACAAATGGTGGACATGATGGCCCACTTCTAAAGGTATCATGCAAATACAAGTTTTCAGCAATAGTGGTGTTTTTTGTTTTTCCTAGATTGCAATTATTGTTGATTGGGTTGTGTTCTACTTGTAGTAAATGGGCTAACATTTACCTTGGAAATTATGGATGAGATTGCTTTTAAGTGAAGTAATTGGAAATTTTATATATCTAAATCTCATAAATCGCTTAAAGTACACTTTATTGTCAATAAGATCTAGAATTACATTGATTGTAGATATTTAAATTTGTACATTTTTTTATACCATATCCATATGCGAAAAATACGACCACAATAACATGAAATGCAACTACATAAATAAAAAGAAACAAAAAGAAGAAATGTGACTACATTAACAAAAAGAAGAAATTAGTTTAACATGCAGTCCTTGTGTGGGTGTCATTGAAAGCAATGACGTAGGGATAATCATGTTTACACTTCTCCATATCCATGGGAGACTTTATCCATCATGGTTGATGGAATAGGCTTACAGGTTGTGATTCTATCCTGTATAATTATCATAATTATCTAATATGGAGAGACACATAATTATCTTAATTAATAACAGTGAAGTGTAAATGAAATTACAAAATTTCATAAGGGTTGTTGAAATATTTTTTGTAGAAACCTTTGAAAACCTATAGCAAACCCTTGATTTGAGGAATTGAAAGCCTCAAATAGCTACACACAACAAATGCAGATTACCATCAATCAATTTGGGAAGTTGTTACACAAAAAATGTTTACCATCAAGGAATTCAGTAAATGCAAAGGAAACAAGCCACAATATTGCATACAGACAAACAAAGCTTCAAAAAGGAATGAGTTTCGAAGGGGCCCAACCTCATATTTTATTAAAAAAATTTCATATCATAATCAGTGCTCTGGGTATCTTACTATGTTCAAAAGCCTTTGATGTCTCTTGCATTGAAGGCCCTTTATTCTCCACTAATTATTTTGGAACAGTTTTCAAAGACTCGTTTATGCCTGGTGAAACCTACTAAAATGTTTAACTATAAATTATGTCAGATTTTCCAGAATCCACACACCGCTATTATCTGCACTTCATTGTCACGATATTTCCATCCTAAATATTTCCTAAATAAAAAGAGTCAAATAGCCATGTCCATTGAATTCCTCCACTGAATCCCTCCATTGAAGCTGGTCACATCTACACGATCTTCCTAACATAAAAATGGCAGACGGGAAAAGCCTTAAAATATTATAGTGAAACAGTGACTCCGTGCAGTGGAGGCACATGGATTGCATCAAGGCCGCGTTCCCACACAAACATTCATTTATTTTTTTATTTCAATTATGTTTTATTTTTTTAATTTGAACATAACTTTATTCCAATTATGTTTTATTTTTTTAAGTTGAACATAACTTTATTCAGAAACAAACAGTAGTCGGTGTTGCATGTTGGGAAAGTGTCTACGTCAATGTTTCTAGGTATCTATATAGTAATATGAACATGGAAATGCAAGACGTTTACAAGGAAAACTGAGTGAGAAACTCGACGGGGAGCTTACTAAGGCCCTTTCATTGAACGACTTATCAATAATTATATAGATAAGCATCTTGTACTTTGATGACTATGTTTTCGATTCTGAAGGTGATGGAGCAGTGAAGAGATTCATACTTTGATACATATTTATAAGGCCAAAACAGAGAGACTCACACACAATGTTGTATTTTAGAGGCTAAGGCCCTCTTCTTTCTCTTGCTTTCTCGAGATTCTCTCTTCTGTCAAACATGATTCTATCTTTTTCTCACTGAGATTTCTGCATAATCCCTCTTATTGTTCACTAATATTCCTCTTTTTAGTTAGTGGCTACCCCTAATTCTGAATTAAAATCAGTTGCAGCAGATATAAAAAATGGAATATAATCTAATCGTGCCTCCTTTGACTAATTTTCAATTAAATTAAGTAGAGACTCGAGAGTATAAAAGCACACTAGAATATAATCATGCGGATAGATGGCCATGACAATGAAGGGAAGATATAATTTTTTGTTTATTTGGAGATCCTTGGAAGATATTGAATCAAACTATCCAAAATCCAGTTTACAAGGCAAGTTATTGCATCAACAAAGCTTCGCAACTTTTAAGAATGATATAATCAGCAAATATACAGGAAGCGAGGAGTCAACGAAAGTGATAGAAAAATGATATCAAGCTTAAGTGACAAAGGGAAACATTTTCAGCATCCAATACATGGTATGACATGTAAATTTCTTCAACAAAGCTTCTTTGAAAAAAAGGGGAAGCACAATGTCACTATTGATTAATGATCGGACTGTTATGCGAGTCACTAAAGCAAGATCACAAAAAAGAACACGTCCCATATTC